>CM076672.1:19775386-20145386 GCA_038501925.1 Xenopus petersii | reverse complement strand
AGATAGATAGATAGATAGATAGATAGATAGATAGATAAATAGATGGATGGATGGATGGATAGATAGATAAATGGATAAATGGATATATATATCCTAGATGATAGATAGATGATAGATGATAGATAGATAGATAGATAGATAGATAGATAGATAGATAGATAGATAGATAGATAGATAAATGGATATATATATCCTAGATGAAAGATAGATAGATAGATAGTAGATAGATAGATAGATAGATAGATAGATAGATAGATAGATAGATAGATAGATAAATGGATAGATATATGATATATGGTAGATAGATGATGATAGATAGGTAGATAGATAGATAGATGATAGATAGATAGATGATAGATACAGATAGATAGATAGATAGATAGATAGATAGATAGATAGATAGATAGATAGATAGATAGCTATGGATGGATGGTCCTGTAAATGGAGAATGTCAAGGAAAGAGGGTGTTTGGGGGGGCTGCCAGGAGAAGGCTTTCCATGAAGAAGTTTGTGCATGTATAGCAGTTGGTTTCGTTTTTGGGAGGCTAAGCCTCCTTACATCTTCATCACTCTCTGCCTATGACTGTCCTCAGGAAAGGGAGACTAATCATAACCTTAAATAAGCATTTGTCACTTTTCTCACTCTACGTGGCCTGCAGGCTGGACCCCCACACCCCTGCTTTGAATCTCCCTAAGAGGGGCTAAATCTACAGTTTGAAAACTTTGGCTTTATTTAAATACTAGAATTTTAAAAAACAGAAGAAAATTTGCCATTCGCTTTTTCCACTTATAGATACTAATTATATTTAATGGTTTTAGTTCTGCTATATTTGTATTGTAAAGTTCCGCTCTGCACTTGTGTCCCATGGCAATTTTCTGCCTTTTGAAAATATTTTCAAGTTCTTCATATACATAAACCAGCAATTTATTTCAATAAAAAAACATGACTATCTAATCAATACCATTCATTATATTTTAATTGACCAATCTCTGCTGCACAAAACTAGGCTAAGTGCTGAAATGTAGTTTGTTATTACGTGTGAGCATTCAGGCGTGGATTGTTATGGGTGGCTTCATTGCTAAATGGGAGCTCTCATGCAAACATAAATTACCGTTGTTTTACCTTTGTTGGCATAAGAGCTTTACTTCGTTTTTCTAATAATCAAGTAATTGCTATATTCCAAGGGAAAAATGACTCTACCATGAACACCATTCATCATTTTTGCATATCATTGACGTTTTTTACATGTTTAAAACACAAGTCCATTTGAAATATAATTTTTTTATGGATCCTTACAAATATTAACTTAATATAACATGTTTTTTGTACTTCTATAAAAACAAACTTATTTTTTTACGAGACATCAGAGACAGCTGTTGTTACTGGGACCTCAAGCACACGGTCACCAGTTGAAGGACGATGACTTCTCTGTGTTCTCCCTCTGTTTTTGAATTTTGGATGACAGATTTTGTACCATACCTTTTGACTGAAACCTTCTTCTTTTAGTATTCAAAGTAAAGCACACAATAACTCTAGCAGATGACTACCCACCCGTGAGTCATGTAAAAACCTCAAAAAGAGAATTAAGCAAATATTTGCTAACATCTTAAGGTGGCCATACATGGAGAGAACCGCTCGTTTGGCGATGTCGCCAAACGAGCGGATCTCCCTCCGATATGCCCACCTTGGGGTGGGCAATATCGGGCTGATCCGATCGTGGGCCCTAGGGCCCAACGATCGGATCCTAACGATGCCTAACGGGGGTCGGATCGCGGGACCACATCAACGAATAGATGCGGCCGAGATCCGACGGGATTTTTAGTCCCTTCCGATCGAGATCTGCCCGACTTTCGGCCAGATCTCGATTGGGGAAGCCCGTCGGGGGGCCCCATACACGGGCCAATAAGCTGCCGACTCGGTCTGTCTGCAGCTTTTATCGGCCCGTGTATGGCCACCTTAAGTCACACTTTGCATCAATTTCAAGCTTATATGAGCAATAAACAGGGACAATAAATAATGTTCATGTCATACTATGTGTGATGGGACTTCTGTGCTTCCATCATTTGTTTTCCAGCAATAGGTTGTAGCACTTTTTTGTAGGCTGCCAAAAAGTACCTGCCCATTAATGGCCAAGAGGATAGCAACACATGCAGAAGCTGCAGACAGAGCTATAAAGGTTTTTTTTATTAGCAGGCCAAGGTTTTATCGCTGAGTGATTTTAGCATGCAAGAATAAGTCCAAGACTTGAATGAAGAAAATAAAGCAGAGGTCACAAAAAAATTGCAAACAATGTCAAGTCGTGCAGAAGATCTAGAGATAGAGCAGACAACAAAACATGTTGTAGAAAAGGCCAAGATCTTATCTATTAAAAAAATATCTGTTTCACTAGTACTGGAAGTTCTGTTTTGAGGATAAAATTTCCATTTTCATGAAACTTGGGGCCAGATAAAATATGCATCTGCTTTGTCCATGTTTTAAGCAATTAAGAGATTCTGTCCAGTTACAGTATACTTTACTTGGAAAATATGTAGAACATACACAAGAAGAATCTCTCCCCTTCTGGTTTTTTTTTGTATTTTAGTTTTTGTGCAGGAAAAGCCAAGCTGTTTTAGATTTTTTTTAACAACCACAGCCCTGCCCCTTTTATTGGTGCTCTCTCTAAGTTACAGTAAGATACATCAAATGGTCGGACAATGAAATATATTTTTTTGCATATGAACAAGTGTAATTGATATCTTGCTCAGTAGACTGCAACAACCCCAAAGTTTGGCCATCCCCTGGAAAATTTCTAGAATGGGATCTGAGGTCCTGTAACCTATATTAGGGTGTGGAAAAGGAGGATCTAAGAGGATCTTGGATACGTTGGATTGAATGTCTGATAATCCAGTATGACCAATCCAAGCTAGGTTGTGTAAGAGGCAGTTTAGACAAATGTCACCTCAGAGGTAAGAGGCATCTAGGTTACCTGAAAAGGGCAATTCAAGCCCAAATATGGAGGCTGGAGAGTAGTGACCCTATGGCTGAGATAGGGAATAAAACAGGTAGGGCTTGGGGTAGTCCCTGGAACCTGAGGTGCTGCAGGAGAGGCAATATGGGAACCAACAATCTGGAAGGTGTGACTCCTCATTGTTGAAAGTGACTAGACATCTTGCAGCTCTCTAGTCCTGTCCACCTTTTCCATGTAGTCGGTTAAATCTATATTTAAATGGAGGTATGCCAACAATTTGGAACCCCTTGGGATGCTGAGGACCATAAAACGGCTTAAAAAGAACCATATCCATCCCAAGGATGACCAGTCAGACATCCCTGTTTGGGAAAGTGACAGAAGCACCTTAATAATTAATGCCTATTTGGCGAATTATAAGGCACTCATTGTTTATTATCGCATACATATAGAAATCAAAGGCTAGCAGTCAATCTTTTATTCTCTCAGTCCAACCAGTTTTACTATACCAGGAAATATAGTTAAGTAAGAATTCCTTGCTGAGGCAAGGGGTTCAGTAAGTGAATGATTCTTTTTAATTGATCTTGTGATTAAATATGAATGCATAAATAACGTGCATGAGAGTTCAGAACCCTTTATTGTACATGTATGTCGATAGACAATTCATTGTGGTGATATTAACTATCATCAAAGGAGCGATCATATTTATTGATGAATAAATCTTAAAAAGACAAGGCAAATTGAAGGCACTCTCCATGCATGACCTTAACAGGAATAAAGGCATCATACAGGCATGTTCAGCTACAGACACCATTGAGTTTGGGGGAACATTTTGCCTTAAAAACAAAAATTGTAAGTATATGTTGTCCATATTTAATAGAGTTATGTTCATACAAGATATTGCTGAATTATATGGATCAATAGTTAAGAATAGTCCCCATGTACCCTGCATTACTCACAGCAAACAACTGTTCATCCATAAAATAAAGAGCCACTGGAGTCTTGTGCAAAATTTTATACCTAGGGAGCTGCCCCCAATATTACTTACTTGCTTTATGGCCACCTCAAACCATATCATGACCCTTGGTCACAATGCCTCACCCTGGTTGTAGAAGGACTAGCTGAGGTGATAAGCAAAGTTGTGGCCAGAATGACCAATAAAAAGTGCTAAATTAACAAGATGATGAGCATCAGGCTGAAAACAGCGCTAGTTACAATGTGAGTTTTGGCATTTTTTTCCCAAAAGATCAATATGGCAGGTGGTGGCAGGTGGATATGGGTATTTTGACTGCCACTGCTTTATCATGATTAAACTGGAGGTCCAACCTCTCCATGTGCAGTTATGAGTTTTTGCCCTGCAAATGAAGGTTCTGCAAAACTATATATATATATATATATATATATATATATATATATATATATATATATATATATATATATATATATATATATATAAACTCATGTATTTACAAAGCAGTGTATTAGGAATCTACCCCTGTCCTACTATAGCTTACAATCTAATTTCTATAGCCATGCACACACACTAGTGAAAGTTCGGAGAATAGCTTAGCTGGTTCTGGAGACTCCAGAACTTACAGAACTTCATGCAGATAGTAGTTGAAATGGAAGTCAAGAGAGCATCATTGTGAGGAACCAAGCATTGTACCACAGTGCCGCCATATTGTTACAGTCAACAAGCTACCAAACCCATATAATATGCCATTATCTGTATGTTTTGGCACTGGGAAGAGAATCCAGAACTTACACAACTTCATGCAGAAAGTAGTTGAGATGGAACTCAGGAGCACCTCAATGTGAGGAAGCTAACATTGTGCCACAGTGCCGCCATATTGTTAATGTCAACAAGCAACCAAACTTATATTATACGCCATTATCTGTATGTTTTGGAACTGGGAAGAGACTGCAGAACTTACAGATCTCCACAAGGATAGTAATTGGGATGGAACTCTGAAGCACCTCAAGTTGAGGAACTTAGCATTGTGCCAAAGTGTTGCTATATTTTTTTACAAACAACAAGCCTTCCAAACCCATATCATATGCCATTATCTGCATTTTTTGGCAGAAAGTATTTGGGAAGGACCTCAGGAGCACTTCAATGTGAGGAAGTATTGTCCCACAATGCCACCGTGTTGTTACAGCCAACAAGCTACTACACCTCTGCCTTATGCCGTTATCTGCTTTGAAATTGCTAGACACATACAAGTCTGGCTATTCTTCTGTTTAAATGAAAGCAATGTACATAAAACAGAGTGTTTTTCCAATCTACTTACATTTCATTTTATCCAGCGGGTTCTTTAAGCTAAATAGCCAACACTGTCCTCTCCTTCCTCCCCCCTTCCAATTAATTAATTTAAATTGACCATTAAGTCAGCAGAGTTTTGATTGATATTCCTAATAACAAGCCTCTCATGCAGACCTGTCCAACACCTAAGAAATGATAATGTCCAATGTGCATGAAAGGGTCTGAGTATCTTCCTTCACCTCTTGCTGCCGGTGAGTTATTACTAGAATGGCACTTGCTGTTTCATTGAGAGTAATTTGAATACAGATTAGCTGCCCCAGTGTTCCGGAGCTTTGGCATTATCATTACTGGGGACAGTAATTTGACTGATGAACATACAGGTTATCACAAGGTCATCACCTCCAAAGCGTGGAATGGTCCATCTTCTCAATTTTGGAGGTGTGGAGGGCAAGGCTTTCAATAGCAAAATTAAGTCCTCTAATTAAGTTGTCCAATAACTTATTGAATAAATCCTCTGCTAATTAAGGGGCCGATATGCCTTTTTTGTTCTGAGATCTTCAAGGGCTTTATTAAAATCAATGAGGTAGCATCAGCTTATCAGTATTTCTTAACCTGAATTAAGATCCTTTATCCAATTATGCACAAATGTGTTTTGGGTACATGTACAATAACTTGAAAACTAGTTGCAGGATAAAATACTTGTTTTACAGCAGTTGTAAACACATTGCTCTGTTAAAAAGTAATAATTGCTTTTCTGAAAGATAATGACCTGTCCACCGTTGTTATTTGTTGAAAAATAGATATAATGAACGTTTACCTGTTCAGTCAAGCTTTCTGTAGTTTATTTAAGGCTTTTAAAGTTACAAGTTTTTGAACAACATTTACCCCATTATGAAACGATTCCCAAACCGTAGGGCTGGTCACCTCTGGGCTGAAGGTCAGCTTTATGAAAACTCATTAATTTTCCCCAATATTTTCGGAACTATTTTTGGAAGTTGTTCATGTTGCAACACTAATAAGAATAAGACACATGAGCACTAGAGGTTCTTTACTGGCGATGAATAAAAAAAATTTGCAGCAAAATTGGCCATTGGCAAATATTTTTGCAAAACTGATGCAAAATTTTGCTCAAAGAAAATGTGGCGACAAAACGTCATGCAGTTTCACAAATTTTTCAGCATAGTGACTGATTCATACATTGCTTTTCATAATCAGAAACTGAAGGTTTACCGTAAAGTGAAGGTACTCCTTGTGTTTATCTTGATGGTTGAGGCATTAAATTTAGTGTAGAGACAGGCAGATAGAATGTACTGAGATGGAAAGGATGGAAGTGTAGTATCACCAACATTATGAACATCAGAGTAAAATGGATCATCTACACAGGAAGCCTCTCAGGGATGGTCCCTTTGCAGCTGTGATACCTATACTAGATGGATCTCCCCTGGAAAAAAACTAACCCCACGCTATTTCTTCTTGGTGGAGCACATGAATGCTCTTGCTCACAAGCCCTGACTATCTAATACCCCTGGGGCATACAACCTCAGGGGCTAGTGTCTGTTACTTGCTAACCCTTTTTCACATGGTCCCTGAACCCCAGCTTCACTAAGTATCTCCTGTACTGAGGCATACTTACTCAGGAACTCTGTATTATCCAACTTCTGCTATGACGAAGTCCAGAAATAGAGAGAGAGAACCATGGGCTCCATCTCAACATATAACCTAGGAATAGTAACTGGGCACAAGATCCCTGAGCCAATTGGCAAAACCTCCCTCCCACTGGGAATAGGTGACTGAACCAGGTCTTTTTGAGTAGTAGGGTAAGTTAACCCTTAGGGCTTCGACACTAACATTTTATATTTGCATCATAATAACGGGGCAATTAAGATTGTCAAATATATAGAATTGTCTTAACAGGAGTGACTAGACTATGTTATAGTGAAATGAGCCAAAAAATATTCAACCTGAACCTGAAAATAACTGCTACCTTTCCAGCTGGCACCTCAGCATGAAGCGTTCTTCTGCTTTATGACCTGCATCTGTCCTGACTCCCTTCTGTTGACTCATATATGGGAAGGATGAGCCACCATCGGGGGTCGGTCTTCACTATTACATTCCAAAGGGCAGGGGCCCTACTCGAAGTTTTATCTGCCACCTGTTTGAACTGGCATCTGTGGCTCATGTTCTTGGTCTGAAACCTTTGGGTAAACCTGCTCATCAATACTGTGTCACCCACCCCACCAAAATATGGTTCTTCAGTTACAGTATAGATCCCAGCAACTAGTGACAGCTGCCATGAGGTTTTCATTAGTGGTGGTGGTGGGTGCAAGTCTCAAAGGAGGCTTTATGCAATCTTTGGTAAAAGCGTTCCCAACATCAATGCCACTATTTTAAGGGCACTTTACCAGTTAGCAGAGCTTGAAGTCCCAAATGAGCCCTAATATGTGTTAATTGGCTCAGTACTAGTATACTGTATGAAGACTGCACACATCGCAGTATATTTTTCCCTTCTCCCAAATTTAAATTACATTTTTGAGTCCAGCTAGGTATACGGTGTAATATGCTAAAATACATATCAGAAAAATACAAGATGCATCAAAAGATTTAAGGCACCTGTTGTGTTTTTCAAAGAATTATATCTTGTTTATTGTACATAATAAAAGCCGCGGATGATTTATACAGCCGCTAGCCCATTGCCGAGAAAATCTCATTTCAATCATAAATGGCACCGCTTGATTTAAGAATTCATTCTTTAATAGTTCTGCAATGTTCAAATTTAAACTCGTTCAATTCATCAGCGGAATATTCAATATGAGGCACAGGAAACTCATTTAAGCAAACAGAGACTTTTTAATATAAATTTTTCCGGAAGATTTCTTCATTGATTCGGCAGTTTAGTGCAAAATGATTTGTGTGATACATTTCCAAGGATCAATGCGAGCTGATTCAGAGACTAATCCAAAACAATCATTGTACAAAGTACACAAAATGCGTCGGTGAACTTTGACTTGGCATTGAACTGCCCGGCGTATTAAGGAGAGGCCGACTCAGAATTAAATGTGATCATTTCACAAAGCTTTCCATAATTTCCTTTAGCTGCTAAATTTTAGAAATATTTCTCCTCTTGATTAAATTAGTGTAATATAAGTTTATCTTAGAACACATGAGCTGATATATGCGATCTGCACTGCACTGCAGGAATGCAAACATTCTCTGGGTAATTTATCAGTGAATGGGGATGCTAATACAGGTATAGGATCCCTTATCCGGAAACCCAATATCCAGAAAGCTCCGAATTACGGAATGGCTGTCTCCCATAGACTCCATTTTATCCAAATAATACAAATTTTTACAAATTATTTCCTTTTTCTCTGTAACAATAAAACAGTAGCTTAAGGTGGCCATACACGGGCCTTTAAAAGCTGCCGACAGACCGTGTCGGCAGCTTATTGGCCCGTGTATGGGGGCCCCCGACGGGCTTCCCCGATCGAGATCTGGCCGAAAGTCGGCCAGATCTCGATCGGATGGGTTGAAAAATCCCGTCGGATCGCGGCCGGATCTGTTCGTTGATGCAGTCCCGCGATCCGACCGCCCGTTTGTGAATGCTAGGATCCGATCGTTGAGCCCTAGGGCCCACGATCAGATCTGCCCGATATTGCCCACCTCAAGGTGGGCATATCAGAGGGAGATCCGCTCGTTTGGCGACATCGCCAAACGAGCGGATCTATCCATGTATGGCCACCTTTATACTTGATCCCAACTAAGATATAATTAATTCTTATTGGAAGCAAAACCAGCCTATTGGGTTTATTTGATGTTTAAATGAATTTCTAGTAGACTTAAGGCATGAAGACCCAAATTACGGAAAGATCCATTATCTGGAAAACCCCAGGTCCTGAGCATTCTGGATAACAGGTCCCATACCTGTACTCAAACATAAACCAGAGGTATTTCAGCCTTGAGGGTGGCTGCTAATATTTGGCTTTGTTGCAAGTTGAGCACTTTAATTAGTACCCCTACCAAGGTGGACACAGTAGATGACACTTCCACTCACAAAGATTGAAGCTCTGGGCTCCAAAATCATGGCAGCAGCAAGATCTCATGTGAGACGTGGCCTTCACATATAGGTCACCTTGGAACATCCCCACCTTGTGATTCAATTAAAGTATGGGACCTGTTCTCCAGAATCCTCGAGACATGGGGGTTTCCAGATAATAGATCTTTCCGTAATTTGGATCCACATACCTTAATCCTACTAGAAAATCAATTAAACATGAAATAAACCCGATAGGCTGGTTTTGCTTCCAATAAGGATTAATTATCTTAGTTTGGATCAAGTATAAGGTACTGTTTTATTATTACAAAGAAAAAGGAAATCATTTTAAAAAATTTGGATAAAATGGAGTCTATGGGAGACAGCATTTCCATAATTTGGAACTTTCTGGATAATGGGTTTCCAGATAACAGATCCCATAGTTGTACAGTGAACTCACAACTGGCTAAGATCCAACATTTTCAGGTCATTATTTGAAATCTTCTCTCCGTGTGCCTATGGAATCCACTGGACAAATGGTGGTAATTCACGCTGTACATGTATGAACATACAGTGTCCCGTGGTCATTTGACAGTACATTGGGTGCAAATGCTAGAGCATTTGGGAATGCAAAATTGCACCCTTGGTGCTCATTCAGTAACATATTCTGTCTTGAGCAAACCTATGCTCTACTTCTCATGCCATAGAGTATATTGTAAGTAAAGGGTTCCTGAACTTGTGCGCAAGGGGAATGGGGGAATGCTGATAGGGATGGGCGAATAAATGATGCCCATAGACTTGTATGGTGGCGTGCGTCAAAAAAAAAAGCCGCTTGTCAAAATGTTTTTTGACGCCCATAGACTTTAATGGGCGTCTGCGACATTTCGCCGGCAGTATCCAGGCTTGGACTAGGCCAGTGGGGCAGTGGGGCACCTGGAGAAAATCTGTTGGGCCCCAGCCCAGGTCCTCTCCCCCAACGGTCTCCTCCTCAAAGTTTAAGGAACAAAGAAGGTGAGCGAGATGTGACGTGACACAACATGACGCGGTGCGTACATGCACAGGGAGTGTGGATGATGGGAGGTGGAAGGCCCCTGGTGGTTACAAGCGAGGCCCTCGATTTTGCAGTCCTGATGGACCCCCCCAATGCTGTATGTATCTAACTCCACCTGCCCCACTTGAAAAGATGACCCTGTAGGTAATAAATGAGACCACTAGTCACATATGTCTAAACTGAATGAACCAAGAAAATGGTGGTTGTGTTCAGGATGTTTGGGATAGAGTCCTGCATGGAAACAGTTTTTAAAACCTGGACCCACTACCCACAGCCTGCATTTAACCTGACTGGACCTGCTTCCCAACCCGAAAAAACCTTTTCTGCAACCTCATCCCCAACCAACTGACCACCATTAAAGGAACAGCAACACCAAAAAAACTAAAGTGTTTTAAATTAATGACAATATAATGCACTATTAACACTGGTGTGTTTGCTTCAAAAACACTACTATAGTTTATATAAACAAGCTGCTGTGTAGCCATGGGGACAGCCATTCAAGCACAGGATACACAGTAGATAACAGATAAGTACTACTATAGTTTATATAAACAAGCTGCTGTGTAGCCATGGGGACAGCCATTCAAACACAGGATACACAGTAGATAACAGATAAGTACTACTATAGTTTATATAAACAAGCTGCTGTGTAGCCATGGGGGCAGCCATTCAAGCACAGGATACACAGTAGATAACAGATAAGTGCTACTATTGTTTCAGCCATTCAAAGCTGAAAAAGGAGAAAAGGCACAGGATACTCAGCAGGTAACAGATGAGCTCTGTAATATATAATGGGATTCTTCAGTATCTATGTGTTATCTACAGCTGAACCCAAAAAAACAAGTAGAGTTGTCACCCCTGCTTGTACCCATCTAACATTAATTAGGGCAGTAATCCACAGCTTCCTGTCTATGAAGTATGAAGTAAGGATAATTCAACATCAGGGCAACTAAAATGGAAAGTCACTTTCTCCATTGAGCTGCTACTTTACTTTGGTAAGTCTGATTTAGTAAACCTGGATATTTTTTATAATATTTTAAGCAGTGATAGAGCAGGTCAGTGAGTAGCGTCAGCTATAAAAGTAACAGACAGTGCATGTGACAGTGAGACTCCGCTGTGAAGATAATCAAAGCAAATATTGATTTCATTTCCAAATTATTCATCAATTTCACAGCTGAAGAGGAATATTGTATTACTCAGCTGAAGCCGATCTTAACATCTCTGCCTCTGGCTACGTGGGCAGGAACTGATGAAGGACAAAGTGGCAATAATAATATATCTATAAGCTGGAGTTGGCGGCAGCAAGGAACAGAGATGCTTATGCAGCACTTAACGGTACCCCTCTCACCATATTTATTTTAACCTAAAACTGTAATTGAAAATAAATGCATCACGGAGGACGATGTTCAGGATTAAATGTCATTCCAGCTTTGCAATGTGTATTTATTAAAGTGATATTGACACTAAAAAACTACTCTTCATAATATTAATGTACATTACATGTTGACTATAAGTCATGTTGATCGTTTTTTCTCTGATAGTTCCGCTTTTGTATGTAATTGTTACTTGAAGTTCCTAAACCTGAAGTTTTGCCAAACTGACTGCCCCTTCTCAAGCTGTCACTGTAAGTTTTTAATGCTAACGGCCTACTGCTGCACAAATATGGCAGCCCCCTCATTGACAACATGGGGGATCACATGGGTAATGCATACCTCCCAACTGTCCTGCATTACGCGAGACAGTCCCGATTTTTGCTGCCTGTCCCTCTGTCCCGGATGGTTGTAGATATGTCTCACTGTGTCCCATCATCTTCAGATCATCCCGGCTTCTTCCTGTGATTTTATTTTTATAAAATGTATTATTTATTGATTTGTTTCGGGTCTTCTCGGCTCTTTCCGGTGCAGTTGTCTTCGGGTCTTTGTGGCTTCTTCCGGCTCATTTGTCTTTGGCTCTTTGCATCGATTCGGGTCATCTCGCCTTCTTTCAACGAGTTTTCCAAACCCAAATCTCACGCTATGAGAATTTGAGTAATGAGATGGACAATCAGATGCTGCTGCTGTTCTGCTGCTATAGGCTTTGCTAAAAACACTGCTGCTGCTAAGATCTGCCTGGCAACTCTGCATTTCTCTAGTTGCTGAGTCAGAATGACTTAGAGAAATATGGAAAGGGGTGTGTTTATGTAAAATGGGTGTGGCTTTGGGGTCGTGGTCAAAACACTTGTTCTAAAATTTTGGGAGGTATGGGTAATGTAAAAGCATCAGAAAAAAACTTTTTATGGCAAAATCATAAATAGCATGCAAAGACAATGTTATGATTCTGTTATCAGTATCTCTTTAAAAACAGACTCTAATAAAGGGGCAGTTTACCTTTAACAATGAAAAACTGCCTCCATTCAGGGTCTGGACAGACTGGGCTGCAAAACCCTTCCCCCCAGGGAACATCTCTGATCCACAATCACACACAGAGATGGGGTTGATAGGTTTATTTGCAGAACACTGCACCTTTAAATAGCTTGCATATATACAGTCTGCCAGCCAGGAGCAACTTTATAAAATAATTTTTGGTCTCTTACTTGCTGGGGGATCCCCACTTATGTGGCAGTTTGCTCGGAGTCCTAAAAAGGACACCCTTTCCTTCTATGCCCTAAATAGAGCAGCCTTTTCTCTCACGGGGGTTCCCTAGTGTCTTTTTAGACACACATTTATATCTTATATCTTACAGGCACAACTTTTTCTCTGATTGCTTCTCTCCAGCACTTCCTCTGGAGTCAGTCCCTCTTCTCAACTTCTCTCCCAGCACTTCCCCTGTAGTCAGTCCCTCCTCTCAGCTTCTCTCTCAGCACTTCCCCTGCAGGCCTTCCTTTCTGTCAGCTTCTCTCCCAGCATTTCCTCTGTAGTCAGTCCCCTCCTGTCAGCTTCTCTCCCAGCACTTCCTCTTTGCTTGCTGCCAGCTTCTCTCTGCAGCCCTTCCTTCCTGTCAGCTCACAGGGGTAGGGATTCCTCCCACTTCCTGCACAGAATGAACAAAGATGGGACAGGTATGTATAGCCTCCCTGCATATATGTTAAAAAAATATAAAGGTGTGACCCTAAAGTCTGCATTTTACATATGATGGACAATGTTGGATGATAAACCTAATTGCATTAAATCTAACCATTTCTAGTTTTCTAACCATTTCTAGTTTTCTAATAGATTAGAATGAAGCAGGCCCTTCTTTCTCATTCAATTGCACCATCTTGTTGTTCTTCCAATTGACCATCACCAACTCTGCATTCATGTCTGTCTATTTGCCTTTTGTACATCCCGCTCTCTTTTCTGTATGTATCTAATGAGCGCAGGCTACAAACCATGTTCTCTCAAGCCTGAAGCAACACATACACTTTGGTGAAAAAAACAAATCATAGATCATTCCCAGCTGAAGCCCAATAACTAGTAAATACAGCACAAACATTAGTAACAATAAACCCGCTGATAATGATAATATTTGAATGAGAAGAACCACAAATGAAGATGACTGGCCATACGCAGGGGTTAAGGTTACTGGTATTTACTTCCTAACAAGGGGCGCTGCTGCCATTAGTCACCAGGGGCAGCAAAAACACTAGGGTTGCCACCTGTCCAGTTTTGGCCCAGACAGCCTGGTATTTTGAAGGACTGCCCGAGTCAAAACTTCCTGCCCGGTTTCTCCTATAGCCTTTGATGAGTGTCTGGATTCTGGATGGTGGTATTTTTGACCATTAGTCCATACAAAATCTCTCCAGTTCAGTTAAATTTGATGGCTGCAGATCATGGACAGTCTGCTTCAAACCTCTACCAAATGTGACAGTAAAAAGCGCTTTTTGTTATGACCAAATAACTACATTTTTGTCTCATCAGTCCAAAGCACTTTGTTCCAAATTTTTTAAAAATTAAAAAAAACTCAATTGAGTTCATTTTTAAACTGTGATTTATTTTTCAATGACTAGCCTATTTATTTAAAAAAACTTTCATTTGCAAAAAAAAATTATTGAAACAAAAAATCGCATTGTTCTATTTGTTTATTAAAACTTAGAATTTTTATAAAAAACTCAGATAATAAGATATAGGTATGGGACCTGTTATCCAGAATGTTAAGGACCTGGGTTTTTTTGGATAAGGGATCTATCTGTAATTTGGATCTCCATACTCCAGTCCACTTAAAAATAATTAAAAAATTAATCAAACCCAATCAGTTGGTTTTGCTTCCAATAAGGATTAATTATATCTTAGTTTGGATCAAGTACAAGCTACTGTTTTATTATTACAGAGAAAAAAAGAAATCTCTTTTGAAGATGTGAAATATTTGATTTAAATTGAGTCTATGGGAGACGACCTTCCTATATTTGGAGCTTTCTGAATAACGGTTTTCGGAAAAAGGATCCCATACCTGTAGCTTGAAGGCTGAAAATACACATCCCATTGACTTCTATAGATGCTTTTAGTTGTTTTAAAAGGTTTTAGTTGTCAATTGTTTTGTAATTCAAATTTTTGAGATTCTTTTCAATTATTAAATTACAAAAGAATTCAGTTCGGAAAAGATCAAGTTTTTTCCGCCACGATTTCTCAAATCCTGGAAACATTTTTATCTTGAATTTTGATAAGTAGGCTAGTGTTTAGGGAGGAGCGAAATATTTTGTAGTGTTTAGCTGAGTTTGGCCAAGAAAAAAAAAACACCCATAGATGGATAGTAAAAAAAATTACATGGATTAGAAAATGGCGCACAACAAAAACACCCATTGACTTTAATGAATTTTTTGCTGTTTCGTACATTTTTGGCGAAGCGAAATGGATAAGATTTGCCTTTCACAGTAGCGTTGATGGGGGTTACCCCATTTATAAATGTAGAAGGATTCATCTACCCTACATTGTAGAGGTGTTATGAGTCACAAAGTCATACAGGTCACTACAGCGGTAGGATACATTTTTTAATAGGTGTTTTTTATTTTTATAAAGTCACATTACAGAAATGACAGCACTAGCTACCAGTTAATGCCGATGATATCACTATCTTTATAAGGATATAATACACAAGAGCCATGAATATCCTGTAAATTATATTATATCCTTCTAAACGGTGCTTAGTGATGTCATTGGTTATAATCGGAGCTTAGCGATGTCATTTCTGTCACATGACTCACTGAAACTTGTGTATTATAATATATAAAGTACCCCTGTTGCAAAATATGAGGATCATCTCAGAGTTCCATGACCTCTATAAAAACATATATGGTCATGGAATTCATCAGTTTACAAAAGGGGGTTCTTTATTCACTATATATTTTACAGGTTATTAATGGCTCATATTTTATATAGATGCATTAGCTCTAAATCCAGCAAATTAAAACATCTTTCACAGGGGTATAGTGTTTCTGTAGGCACCATAAATAGGGAAGCTGAAAGAATAAATATCCCATATATTTGGGACATTGCATTTAAGTACAGACCATTCAGTAGGACTAACGGGATTCATTTGCATCCACAAACTCCCCTTAACATTAACGCTCACATTACTTTGATTTTCATGACTTCTAGAAAGGTTTGCTACAATATATTGTGACATTGCACAGTACATCATTCCAGGTGACTAAAACCTATAACATTTTAGCATGCCGTTAGAAATATTTAAGCATATTTTAATAAAAAGAACAAGATAAGAGAAATTGAAACGCCAAATGGGAAGAATTCACTGGACCGCATAACCTAGAAAAGGGCAGCAAAGATTTAAATTTCACTATAATACATTCATTTTTCCCCCTCTTTTGCCCAAAAGATGGTATATCATCATCCGTCTTCCTTTGGAACATTGATCTTTCAAAAACTTATAAAAAGAATTCATAGTTTCAGCATTTTCTTTGACACTTTCTATAGTAACATTATAAAGGCTGAATAGAAACATAAGTTCATCAAAGTCACCCTAGCCCCGGTCAGCTGGTTGCATTTTTTTTGACACAGAGACAAGCAACCGAGGGTCCATATGTATAGTAAATTTAGGTTCAGCATGACCTGCGTAACATATTAGGGGTCATTCACTGAGCACCGGTAAGTGTGGTTGTTCTAAAATGAACGCAATGCAGAGCACATATTGATGGAATTCCTTGAAAACTGTAAATGCTTCCATCCTACTTCTTCTGATAAATGGCATATAACCAGGGTCAGACTGGGCTGGCGGGACACCGGAAAAAAAACAGATGGGCCTCCAGACTTTGTGGGCCTTGTCGGCCCAGACCCGCAGCTACATTTATGTTGGAAGTGTTGGTAAATACATGCCACGTTGTGCTAGAATTTGCTCATTGGACACCCAAGGTGCAATCATTATTGACCCGTATTGTGGCGGGACAGCAAAAAGGGGCAATATAACTTTCTTACGATCTTTTTTGGAAAATATATTTCCAAGAAAGATTGTTTATTTCAATACACACCTGTAGAGCTGAATCGTCAGATATACAAATAGAAACAATAGAATTCTACCTGTATCTAATGATTCAGCACTAACAATGGCCAATGTTTGGGTCCCTTCAAAGGCACCAAATCAAAATTTTCTATCCAGCCTGATCAACGAGCCGACCGATATCCAAGTCTTCTGCCGATATTGGTCGGCTCTTTTTTCACCATACATGCTCCGAATATCATGCAAAATTTTGTTTTGTATGATATCTCTGCATCTATGGCCACCTATACACTTACATAGAACCACATATTTTTTTACAAGGCTGGCCCCAATATTGACCCCCAGTACACAGGTCAGTACAAAAGTGAAAATGCCTTTAGAGGTAGGAAAGGGAATGAGGAATTAGAACTATGATGGATATATAGTACGAATGCTTCAATGAATGAATGAAGAGAAGTAAATTAGAGTATTTCTGTAGAGTTGGAGTCATTTATGGATTCATGGTACATAAGCCTATATGTAGTAATGAGTAAAATTTTTCTCCAAACATGGTTTCCCACCACTGTAGAAAAAACTGCATAAAAACACCCCTTGAAAACTGCATAAAAACACCCCTTGACTTAAATGCATTTTTAAACAAAAAAATAAAAAAACCGTAAAAACACCTATTGACTTAAATGTGTTTACCCAAATTTTCGTCATTTCACAAATTCTTCGTGCTTTCGTAAGTGATTTTTGTGAAGCAACATTTGAAATGATTAACTGAAATAGTGTGAAAAAAGTTTTTTAGTAGATATATTAGCGACACTCACGTTTTTTTGATTCCTATATTATATTTTTGGGTGTAACTAATGGCAAATGGTTTTTACTCATCTCTGTTTGAGATGGGGAATACAGTATATAGGGGCATGTTATCAAGCACACAGTGACTCTAAGCATAGAAAGAGAGATTGCCTTACTTCTGTTTAAGATTTATAATCCCATCGTGGTAGGTGTTGTGTAAGACGCGCCGGGAGATTTTCCCGACTAAGGGGGCAGATCTGGGGCTGACGTATAGTCCTTGAAGTGATGCCAGCGTTACTCTGCCTGCGTTATGATGCTTGCGTCCTGAAGCAAATTTGAATTTTCTGCACCAAATATTTCTTCATTTTAACAGTGCCCAAGCTGGCTGCATTTTACAGATCCTGCCTAAGCATTATTCTGTGTTTGAATTCCTGGTTTTGACTCCTGCCTGACTTTTTGAGTTTGATTCCTGCCGCCAGCCATGACCCTTTTGTTTTTCGACTACGTCTTGCCTAATCCTTGCCTGTACCTAATTTTCGTACTTTGTACGCACTACTCCTTGTAGATTCCACAGCAGAAAGCCCGCGGCCCCAAAAGGGCGTTGGTGAACACTGGAGTCCAAAGGGGTGCCCTATGCATCCGAGTGTACTCACCCATCTTAAGGTTCCAACTCACTAGTACGTTACATGTTGTCTAACTGGAGAATGACCTACTACACTGGAGTCAATAAATGTTCTGAGAAATTCTTCTTATCCAGGAATACTTTCACATTAAATCTAAGAGAGTCTCAGGTTAATTTCTGTGATGGTTGGCCGGTCAATTTAAGGGAAGGAATGTGTGTGGAGCAACAATGATACATTGAGTTTGCTTAAGCTATCATTATATTGGGATTTTTATGGACCTGAGTATTTATATCACCTAACGTTGATTGAGTAATGTGAGTTGCCTTGAGTCCCAGCTGGTCAGCAGAAGTGACAAACCTTGACAGTAAACATGAAGATATTACTGCTGCTATACTGTTCCAGGATGCAGGGATAATCCGAAGCAATCTGCTTCTACTGTGCAACAATTTATTTTGTGCAAATATGGTCACTTGTGTATGTGCTGAAAACTTGATACTCTTTCCTTGAGTTCATTCTTTTTAAAAAAGAAGCATTATGTTTTTACATTTATAAAAATCAAATATCATAAATCATAAAAGATGCTGTAAAAATATATATATTTGGCTTTTGGCTAAATTATCGGTAGACTAATTAAGAAGTAACAGAAACAACCCAATGTTCTTATTTATAGAGCATTGATCTAGGTCTAAGGGTGTAAAGGCACTTGTTGAACCACCTAAAATAGCGACTGCTGAACAGAGGTACAGTATAGATGATAATATGAGGACAGTTGCATAAAATGGTTTACAATTTCACATTTGTTAAGCACTGAAAACCCATTTTTCTCAATGGTCATAACAAGGCTTTGGCGAAGGGAAGGTCTAAAGTCTTATTGAAATGGTTGGGAACAATGGGCAGATAATAGCTTTTAGGGTTCTGGAGTTCGGCTAAATGGAACATATTAATTGCTTTCTGCTGATACTCTGCTAGGAGGTCATTTATGGAACATTTCTTTAGAGCTGTATGGCATCACTATACACCAAATATTCACAATACTATTCCAGGACCAGATAATAAAATGATTATGTCACACAAAGGGACCAGCCAAGCTCTTGCGCTCAATGAGGGCCATATTATTGCTTTGAGGGCCTCAACAAGCCTGCAGGAAGGAAGAATATCTGTAGTATTGGATCAGAATCTTCTGAATAGTAGTAAATGTTTCCACTGAGCTTCACAACCAAATGATGTGTGTGCAGCTCTTTACCTGTAAGCTGCTAAAGGCAAATAAGAATACTTGCATATGCAAGGAAATACACACCTTGGATACAGGAGAAATGGCCTTTTATGCTGGGTACAGGGTATAATAAGAGCTATAGTATAAACATATCTACTACTACCCTGTGCTTTACTTAAGTCTTTCATTTTCAGATAGGGTTGAATTTTTCATGTAATTGTTAATGGGCCCACTAGCCAGACAGACATGTCTTAATGGGAGATTAGCTGCTTGTGATTCATATAAGGCTAGCCATTCACATTGTGAAAGGGCTAATATCCCATTGTGTGTCTCCATCCGCACCTACAGTATAATGAGACTTGGCTTTGAGATCAATTGACATCACCATTCTGTGATTATAGGTCCTCCAGCATGAAAAACATTCACTTGAATCACATAGCTGTGCATCTTTTGTATTATTATTTTAATATGTATTTGTGTGTAGTCTACTAATTTCACTTTTTTCTTTATATATAGCTTTAGGATTATAAAGATTGGCTTCTGTACTTTATTCTGTATTTTTTTAGACACTGTTCAGCTGTATAGAACCCAATTTCTACAAGATAATTGGGAATTGCTAATCTGAAATTACTTTGTTGCCTGAAAGTTAGAAATCGGAAAATATATTTTACTAACTATTTTTTTCCCTCCTATCAAACATTTCTATTTTGCAATTGCACAGCCACTACTTCTGAAGAAGTGGGTTGTTTGAGCATTTGGTACTTACAATTTCACAAGAATTACAGTAGTTGTGTTGTCTCTTGAACAACATCTACCAGTGCTTTTATTATTCTTCAGTAGACCAGTTAAATCTAACTACTGATTGGTTGTTCGGGGTTACTTTACTGAGGAGAATTACTATGGGGTACTAAACCTTAACAAACAGTACTATGTACACAAGCATATTCTGAGACAAATTGCAATTGTTTTTAAATTAATTTTGTCCAGCAGCTCTTCAGTTTTGAGCTTCAAGGGATCCTGTCATCGGAAAACATGTTTTTTCAAAACGCATCAGTTAATAGTGCTGCTCCAGCAGAATTCTGCACTGAAATCCATTTCTCAAAGGAGCAAACAGATTTTTTAATATTCAATTTTGAAATCTGACATGGGGCTAGACATTTTGTCAATTTCCCAGCTGCCCCAGGTCAGCTCCTTTGGATGGGAATCCCCTCCAGTCAGGACTCCTCTTAGGATCCCTCCAGGCACAGTATCCAGCCTGATCCAAATCACTACTTTTGTTGGGGCCTTTCAGCTCTCTCAGCCCACCGCCAGCTCTGGTCTCTTTCTTTCTCCACCTTATGGCTTTCTTTTCCAGGCTTTCTGGCTTTCTCCTCCTCCTGGCCACTCCCAGGCTGCTGTACAACTTCATGCAGCCCTGAAATCACTGTGAAGCTGGTTGCTAGGGAACAGTGCTCCACTACAGGGGACTGTTGCATGAGGGTGGCAAGTGCAGGGGGTCTGTACTACCTCCCTACGGTAGCAATTAGAAAAACAATAAAACATGAAGACCAGTTGAAAACTTGCTAAGAATAGGCCATTCTATAACATATTAAAAGTTGACGTAAAGGAGAACAAAGGCGAAATTTTGTAGTAAGGGGTTGCTCCACATAAAATTAACTTTTAGTATGATGTAGAGTGTGATATTCTGAGACAATCTGTAATTGGTTTTCATTTTTTTTTATTATTTATGGTTTTTGAGTTATTTAGCTTATTATTCAGCAGCTCTTCAGTTTCCAACTTTCCAGTGTCTGGTTGCTAGGGACCTCACTACCCTGGCAACCATTTGAATAAGAGACTGGAATATGAATAGGAGAGGACCTGAATAAAAAGATGAGCAATAAAAAGTAGCAATAACAATACATTTGTAGCCTTACAGAGCATTTGTTTTTAGATGAGGTCAGTGACTTGAAAGTTGGAAAGAGTCTAAAGAAGAAGGCAAATTTTTCAAAAACTATACAAAAGAAAAAATGAAGGCCAATGGAAAATTTGCTTAGAGGCCCAATAGGATTCATAAATCTTGAAGTTTTAGAGAATCTTTTTTCTAAAAATTTTTAGAGAAAGAAATTCAATTTGCAAGAAACATAGAAATTCGAATGTTAGTAAATGGGGCCCATAGTATATGTAGTATGTTGTAGCCTTGCACATTGATTTTATAAGTATTTCTAAACAAATACACATTTATATATATGTGTATAATATAGGGATAAACACACACACACACATATATATATATATATATATATATATATATATACAGACATGTATAATATACTGTACTAGCGGATATATTTTCTATAACTTTTCAGCAGAAAAAAAAGAGATTCCTGAAAATGAACAGGTAGCACGTAACATGCCTGTTGCAATTTATTCTGTTAGGATGTAGCAAGCTTAGGCACCACATTATTTAGCATGCCGGTGGCATATTTATTAAATCTGAGCAGTTTCCATTAAGCCTCTTGACTTAAGAGTCTTCAGGTTTATCTTGCAGCTTTACATTTATTTAAAGAAAGGAAAACTCAATTAATGTGAATATAGTTCTTTTATCTGGCTCATAGTTCTACACCACGGTAAATGAGCTGAGGTAGAAGATCAAATTAACAAATGTGCTCTCATGAATGTGAATGAGACGTTAGTGAGTAGAGAAGATAAAAATGGAGAGAGCCTGGCACCATGGAGCTCCTCACTTTCCATTATCAAGAATTGTGCACAAATCTATGGATCATCTGGCACATCTGCTTTGATCCTTGCCCATGAGCTTTCCATCTGCATGGTTGGCAGGGCGATCCTTGTCCCTCCGCCGCCTGAGGCAGCAGCAGTTGTTGCTGGCCCCCCTCCCCTGGAAATTCGCTCTTAAAGTACCAGGAGCAGCATTTTTGCTGCCCCTGGTACCTAGTGGGGTGCTGCCGCCTGAGGCGACAGCCTCAACTTGCCTCATTGGCGAAGCACCCCTGATGGTTGGATTTGACAAGAAGTAGTCCATTTTTGTATGTTATTTAACTGAGGGCAGTGGCAACTGGCACAAATCAGGGCATTCTGGAGTCTAAAAGACCAGTGTTTGGTTGATTCACCCACACCAGAAACATTGAACCCTCACCAACCATATTAATATAAATAAAATAACTGCTCTTTCTGCTCTTGCATGGAGATCAGAGTACTAGAGACATAATTGTAGAGGAAGCAGACCCTGTAGCTCTGGGTTTAGAGGACACAGTGAGCCCTAAGTATTGAGAAATGTAATTATATATTGGTAAAACAGGTCAACTTCTGAAAGTTTGGGGGGAATGTAGAATTATTTTGCTATCAGTCCTGGCAATGCCGTATTTATGGCTGCCATATTTTAATTTTTTTTAATACTTTTTAATATACTGTGGCATAAAAAAAGGGTAGGGCAATGACGCCATGTAGGCTGGATGATAATATACTGTAGGTGGCGGGTGATCATGTTTTAATGATTTTGGGAGTGGGATTATGACAAATATGGGGATTCGATGTTTTGGAAAAAGTCAGAGTGTGGAGATTTGTCCGGTCTCAGAGCAGTGGCACCCGAGTGGATGGTTTTGAACCAGACAGCTAGGCATACACTAAATACAGGACTCTGTTCTGGATTTGGTCTTTTTTTAACAGGGTTCGGCTGAAGTGCCTGGCTGAACTGAATCAGAATGCTTAAAATCATGTGAACGGTTCTCTTTTGCCCTTCCTGACCCCAATTTGAATATGCAAATTAGGGTTCAGAATAGGCTCGGCCACTGACACTTTCAGCTAAATCTAGAGCTGGAGCTAAGGGAGAAGGGAAGGAAACCCCTCTCTTAACGAACAATGTTGATTGGAGATGGGAAGAGGAAGCTACGGTCTATTGCCTAGGGCAACCCTATAACTGAAGCTCTGGGTTCCAGTAGCACCACTGGTGAATACAGAAATGTAAAACCTGTAAATAAAGATCCATTTTGCTTCTTATCCCATGTTAATTTAAGACAGGCATCAAAACAAAAACAATACTTTATTCTCAATGATAATAATTCAGGAATAAAGCCCTGCAAATGTGCTTCTGTATACCAGAAAAAAAATAAAAATAAATAAATATATATATAAATATATATATATATATTGTATATTTAGCCAGGAGCTGTGGCATAGCTTCAGTGGTTGTAGCACCCCATACCCCCCCTTTAAACTAGTGGTGATCCTATGCTTTTAAAATTGGGCGTTTGTTTTGGGAATATCTCTCCTTTAAAAGCCTGATTGCTGGCTGGGGAGGATTTAGCCCTCAGTGAAAAAACAGCGTTCAATGGACATTGATTACAGGTAATGCTAAAATGCACATAAAATATAAAATAAGTTAGGGACCGCCATTCGGGGTTTACCTTGACGTGGTATGGTGGCTTATCAATTTTATGATCATAACTTTGTAACAAAATAACCCCTGTATACACTGTATATATACACTCGAAAACTTGTTTGAAGCCGGCACAGCACGCGGGTAGAAAATCAAGAGTAGCGGCCGACAAAGCGCATGGAAAAACAGGCACAAAAATACGAAGCGATTTGGCTCACGCGCGACTATGTTTCCCATGGTGCATCTCAGTACTTCCGCCCAAACTGTATTATGGGTAGAGGACGGAAGTACCAACAGTACAGTGTTGTTGTTGCCGGCGTGTTTACTTCGGCGTGTTTTCGCAGCGTCTTTTGAGAATGGAAGCAGATTTGGCTGCTGTTTTTTTTTTGGTTTACTTATATTTCTATTTGCTAGAGAAAGATAAACAGGAAAGGGCTGCTGCTAGAAAATATTGGGTTCATCCCTTAACTGATCAGCGGCTAAGGAATGGACAATTTCATGTTTTATATGGTGAACTTCGCAACTATCCTGATAAATTCTTCAAGTATTTCAGAATGTCAATTGCAAGTTTTGATGAACTTCTCAGCATTGTAAAACCAGGACTGTGTCGTGCCCAAAGTTTGATGAGGGTTCCAATCTCACCAGAGGAGCGGCTGTGTGTAACACTAAGGTTGGTATGCTTTTTTTTTTGCTTCTTTGTGATATATATGGTTTTAGGTGACTGGTATGGGCAATTTGGTGTGTGTATATGTATATATATGCTGGATATACTGTATACATATATATAGATAGATAGATAGATAGACAGATAGATAGATAGGTAGATAGAGAAAGGTATATGTGTCTTTTAGCAATAATACAGGTCCTCCCTATCATAATATATTTTTTTTTTATCAGAGAAGTAATGCTTATCTTTTCTTTTTCTTTCAGGTTTTTAGCGACTGGACAGTCATTTGCTTCTTTGTACTTTCAATTCCTAATTGGTCGAAGCACTATAAGCAACATTGTAAGAGAAACATGTCAGATTATTTGGACTGAGCTGCAAAGAATTGTCATGCCGCCCCCAAATGAAAATGCTTGGCGTACCATTGCTGAAGATTTTTACAAACACACCAATTTTCCTAATTGCTTGGGGGCCTTGGATGGAAAGCACATCAGAGTTACAATGCCATTCAAAAGTGGATCAAAGTACTTTAATTACAAAAAATACTTTTCAGTTGTCCTTCTGGCTAGTGTTGATGCCAATTATTGCTTCACTATCATTGATGTGGGATCCTATGGAAGCACTGGTGATGCCAGTGCTTTCCGTCATTCGGCATTGGGACGCAGATTATCAGAAGGGTCACTTGGTATACCTCTTCCTAGACCATTGCCTGGGACCACGGCACCTTCCTTGCCTTATGTTTTTGTGGGAGATGAAGCCTTTGGTCTCACAGAAAATATAATGCGGCCTTACCCAGGGTCACAGAGGGCAATAGAGAAACGTGTTTTTAATTACCGTTTATCAAGAGCACGACGTATGGTAGAGTGTGCTTTCGGCATTCTCTCAAACAAATGGCGTGTGTTCCATACAAGTATACAATTGGAACCCCAGTTTGTGGACATTATAATAAAAGCATGTTGTGTCCTACACAATTTTGTTCGCCTTAGGGATGGCTATCACTTTCAAGACACCCTGACTGATGATATCCCAGATATTGATTGGGCCCCTGTTAGAGGTCCAACAGGAGGGATGAGAGTTCGGGATCAGTTTGCAAATTATTTCATGTCTCCTGATGGAGCTATACCATGGCAGCTGAACCGAATTTAGTCTGCATACAGTTGCATACAGTTGCATAGATACGTATAATTAAAATACTCATTGTCTACATTGTATTAATAAAAAACTGTTTATTTCACAATCTATGGTGTTCTCAGTTGTCTTTTCTGAAATGTTACTAAAATGACAATTTACTTTGCTACTGTAAGAGCCCAGTGCCTTAGTTGCACCTGTTAGCTGTTCTGAGCTATCTTCCAAAAGCCAATTAAGTTAGTTCCAAAGTATGTTATTTGCACCTGTTAGAGCTGTTCTGAGCTCTCTGGCAGAATTAAGAATTAAGTTAGAAACTGTTTGGTTGTTCTGGCAGTGCAGATAAAAGAGGGACTTTCCAGCACAAAAGAGGGATGTGATAGAGGGTTGAGTGGTTAAAAGAGGGACTATCCCTCAGAACTGTCTAAAGACAACACGCAGACGTCAAAGAATATAGAAAATACGCCACGAAAATACGACCGTATACGACGGTATGCGTCATGCGTCATGCGTCATACGTTACGTCGTGCGTTACGTCGTGCGTTTTAGAGCCTGCGTCATTGTTTTTTTGCAAAGTCGCAATAATGGTGGGTCTGAACTCCCTTACTGATGGACAGACTTGGGAAATTGCTAGCTTTCTGCAGGCGGAAAGCTATGACAATTTGCCTGTGTGGATGCCCAACAAAAGGGCACATAAGCAGAGCCTGCTGCGCAGGCTCCGGCGCAGGTTGAGGCATCGCCATGGGGTCAATCTGGACCGCCGCACATTGCAGTGACTGTGGTCAGATTTAAAGCGGAGGGACCCAGATTATGTTATGCAAGTGCAGCTGCACCATCTCAGTGAGTATTTACTATTTCTAAACTAACCTTAACAATACATATATTAAATATATCCATTAATTGATTACATAATTTTCTATCAGGGGGACATCCACAGGCCAGAGCTGCTGTTGAGCAGGAGGCAGAGCTTTCTGATATGGAGGAGGGGGGACATCCACAGGCCAGAGCTGCTGATGAGCAGGAGGCAGATTTCCTGGAGGCTGAGCAGTCTGATGTGGAGGCTGCAGAGGAGTCCGTGGAAGCAGAGCTGCCAGTGGAGGTAGCAGAACAGGAGGCACGTGCATCAGATGAAGGTAGCTGCAAGATGACATCACACCCCCCACATAAAAAAATGTTATGATATACTTCAACATGAGTTTATTATTATAATTCTATATTTTTTTTTTTTTCATAGAAGACGATGAAAACTGGGACCATGCACGGCTGGTGGCAGAAGTGCGGCAGCTTAAAAATCGGGTGCTGGACCTGGAAAACCAGCTTATGTAATTTTTTTTTTTTTGTAAATAGTTTTTTTAGTAAAAAGCTTTCCACCTTATGGATATCTGTCTGTCATTTTTATAAAAATATATGGATACAAGGAAGAATTGAGCTTAACAAGTTCACCATTTATTTAGAAAACAATGGGAAAAAAGTGCAAAAACATAACTAAAAAAGACAAAGTGCAAAGTGCAATCTGTTTGAATAAACAGTATACATTAATAAACATAATAAACTGCATAACAGTTAATGGTATACCAAACCAGTAATTCTATTAAAGGTCGGTAAATGAATTTTGGGAATCCCATGCTTGGGAAGTCGAAGGGTATGGAAAAGGGTAAGGATAAGGGTTTGGGGTACTACTTTGAGGCATACTGAATGATTGTGGGGGTTGATGAAATGGTTGCGGTGGGTGCATAAGAGGCCTGTTTGGTACGTTATTGCCTTGGGGTAAATATTTATATAGCAACTGCAAAAAGTCCATTCTCAGCATTTGCCTATGCCCCTCAGGAACCATCATAATGGTTGGAATTAAACCAGTATAAAAGGCAAATTCTTGAGAATCCTCAAAGGCATAGGCCCTCTTAGCAGAAGATTCTTGGGAAGCCTCTCTGGAAGATGAGACCGAATCACATAACTTGGACAGCATATTTTGTACATCACCATATGAAATGTTTGATTTTTTTCTTTTTGCTTCCCAGAGTGATGTCAGATTGAGATGATTGTGAAGGTGGGTTGATAGTGCTGCTTAAAGTGCCAGGTGGAGTGCGAGTACTGCTGGAAGTGCCAGGTGAGGTGACAGTGGTACTGGAAGTGCTAGGTCTTGTAGGAGTGCCAGTTGGTGTAACAGTTCTGTTTGCAGGATCCACTGTTTCTTGAACCTCATCATCCAGATTGCTAGAAGTTCTAATGGAAAATACAAAAATAATACTGTTACAACAAGGCATTGTTTCCTTAAATGCATACATTTTGTATACTCTGGCATTCCTCTGCATTGTAGTGTTACATACATATAACATACTTTGTAACAATTTTGAGATAAGAAATAAGAAAATAAGTAATTATAACAGTTTTGATAAGGAGACATACTTTCAAACTTTTCATAAGCTACCAAAAATGATGATGTAGCATTGATCAACCCCCCCCCACAATTAAGGAGGATTATTGACCCCCCAAAAATAAGGAGGATTATTGACTTACTGTCTCTTAGCAAAAGCAGGTAGTAAAAATGTCAAATGTTCTGCATGGATGTACTTCTTCCGTTTGGAAGGCGATGCACCACTCCGTGTTTCTGTCTTCTGGGCAGCCACTTCCCTACGAAAACAAGCACGAACATGCTTCCAGCGCATTTGCAATTCTTTGACTGGGACAAAGAAAAAATAAATATTAGTACTAAACAAAAAGAAAAAGCCATACTAATGATTACCACATACCTATATAGAAAAAAAAACACATCCACAGGCTGTATGCATACCCCCTACATAAGCTTATAACAGTATAAGGTTCAGTCGGTATAACAATTTTAAAAAAAAGAAAGTGGCAGACATACCCTAAACTTTATATCAACTAAAAATTGTGGCCATCACTTACCTCGCAAATTTTTTTCAACATCCGAAAGAGCTTCCCAGCCTTCAAACAGTTCAACCGCCACCTCATCCCACAATTGTCTCCGAGCAATTTTGTTGTGATATAACGGTTGCTCTGTCATATAGAGAGCAGGTCGGTTTTCCACCAATTGAATCAGCTTGTCTGTATCAACATACAGCTTTGTCAAAGACATTTTTCCAAAATGTGTTGGCGCAGGAGAAAAGTCGCACCGCGATGTCCCTCGACCAAACAAAGTTTGAAATTCGCGGTTATGTGTTGACGCCGTGATTTATACGTTCACGCCTACGTCTTGTCGCCGTGACATCTACGGCCGTGACATCTACGGTCGTGTCCTCGCATACGCAATTACGTATGCGTCATGTCGTAGTAATGTATCGCCGCTGTTCGTAGCCTCGTCTATTTGCTACACGCGTTTTTGTATGCTTTCCTATGCATTTGCTTTTTTCGTTGTGGCCGCGTCGTGTCGCTTTGAAAAGGGTCTCCATGCGTTTTCAGGCTACTGGCGCTTTTTAGTAGCCTGGTGTGGCAGGTATCTTGCGTTTCTCTGTCTTGCCTATTGCAAGACAAGACGAGCGTTTTGTCGCCGCTACTCTTGATTTTCTAACCGCGGCGACTTGTCGCGGGCGAATCTCCTCGTGTGGAATAGCCCTTAAAGGTTAAGTGTGCCTGGGTGCAAAATGCAAACAATAAGATAACTGTCCCAAATAAGGCACGCACTCACAGGTTTTATCCAAAGTGAAAAAAATGGTGTTTGTTCAGCAGTTATTTGCTGAATAAACACCATTTTTTTCACCTTGGATAAGACCTGTGAGTGCGTGCCTTATTTGGGACATATATATATATATATATATATATATATATATATATATATATATATATATAAAATTCTCCAATGAGTATCCGCACTCCAAGGCAATATAGATAAAGAGAGGGGTGCACAGTAATTTTGCATACACCGATAGTTTCCAAACCAGCACTCCCTTTTAGTGAAAAAATTTAATTCTTATTGTTACATAGTATCTGCTTCCAACGTTTCGACCTTTTTCAAGGATGAAGGGAGTGCTGGTTTGGAAACTATCGGTATATGTGTGTAGATATATATATATATATATATCAATAGTTTCCAAACCAGCACTCCCTTTTGGTGAAAAAGTGTAATCTTTTATTGTGACATGGTATCCTTTTTCACCAAAAGGGAGTGCTGGTTTGGAAACTATTGATGTATGCTAAAATTACCGTGCACCCCTCCTTATCCTTATTGCCTTGGAGTGCGGATACTCATCTGAGAATTATTTATATATATATATATATATATATATATACTGTATATATATATATATATATATATATATATATATATATATATATATATATATATATATGTGATTTTATTTCCTTGCTTGATAAAAACAAATGCATTATTTTCTACTGGATCAGGTCAAAAGGAGGCATCCTACAAACACGTTGGAATTGACTCTGAATGCAATTCTGTTTAGATTACATATTTCTAGTGGAAGTGAATCCATGAAATATGATAAAGTCCTAATAATAATGCCAATTCAATGTTAGGTTAGGAATAAGATTACACCGAGCGAGTTCCTACTGACTCCTAGGAAACACAATAGCCCTCAGTCTAAATGATGAAACTTTAAATGAATAGTTGACCTTTCTTGAATGACATGTGACCTGTAAGATATCTGAGCGGTACATCAATGCTCTTTGTGGAAAATTGCTGTCTGCTGGCTGCAAATAAACAATATGATAGAAAAATATGGCCTCGATATTACTTTGTGCGACGGCAAAAATGGTATTTCTTCAGTCTGGGTTTAACTCATCTGTGGCTTCTTGGCATATCTTTTTTTTTTTTTTTTGATTGTTATCAAGATATTTTCATATTTGAGGAAGAATAATTTATCTAGGAAATGTTTTGTGTGTACTTAAAAAAAAAATGTAAAAATAAATAATTATTCCAGTTCCTTGTGCATTTCCAGGAAATACTGTAGGTATTTTTTTTCATTTGACTTTGATGCTGCAATATATAACTTGATATATTTGTAGGAAGTTTTAGAGCAGTGATCCCCAACCAGTGGCTCATGAAAAACATGTTTCTCACCAACCCCTTGGATGTTGCGCCCAGTGGCCTCAAAGCAGGTGCTTATTTTTGAATTCCAGGCTTGGAGGCAAGTTTTAGTTGCATAAAAACCAGGTGCACTGCCAAACAGAGTCTCCTATAGGCTGTCAGTCCACATAGGGGCTACCAATAGCCAATCACAAGCCTAATTTGGCACCACCCAGGAAAATGTTATGTGATTGTGTTGCTCCCCAACTTTTTTTTTCCCTTTAAATCTGAATGTTGCTCACGGGTGAAAAAGGTTGGGGACCCCTGTGCAACTTGCTTTGATCTATAACTTTTCCATTGAGCTAATTTTTTCATTTATCCCTAATACTAGATATTTGACCTTCCCTGTCTTGGTTTTAATATATGTGATATGTGACCCCCACCCCAAGTTATTTTTTTTGTAGCCACTTGTTCATTGAAGGGTCTTGTATGACCTCGTCATTTTTTATAATCATACCCCCAGACATGCCTCTATTACATAACAAGAGTTGGGCATTTTTTCCCTGGAAACATTTAAGACCCTTCTCTGAAGAAACACAAATTTTCAGTTATTTCTTGATGCCTATGAAATGTTGGACCTATCTCCCCCTGATTCTTATTAAACAATAACCACTTTGAGGCTGCTTGCTATAGTAAAATGTACTTTGGGTAGCAGAGTTTGATTGCAAGGGTCATTATTTGGTTTAAAGGAAAACTATACCCCCCAAACAATGTAGGTCTCTATTAAAAGAGTAAAACAGCTCATGTGTAAAACCCTGCTTCATGTAAATGAACCATTTTCATAATAATATACTTTTTTAGTAGTATGTGCCATTGGGTAATCATAAATAGAAAATTGCCATTTTAAAAAATAAGGGCCACCCCCTGAGATCGTAAGATTCCCTGTGTACACATACAAACCACATGTAAGGTCACATGAGCCAATTAACAGACAGAGTTCTGCCTTTTGCTTCCTCACTTCTTCCTGTTACAGTTAGGGGCCGATTCACGAAGGGTCGAATATCGAGGGTTAATTAACCCTCGATATTCAACTGGGAACTAAAATCGTTCGACTTCATATATCGTAGTCGAACGATTTTGCGCAAATCCTGCGATCGATCGAAGGATTAAATCCTTCGAATCGAACGATTCGAAGGATTTTAATTCAACGATCGAAGGAAAATCCTTCAATCAAAAAATCACAGGCAAGCCTATGGGGACCTTCCCCATAGGCTAACATTGACTTCGGTAGCTTTTAGCTGCCGAAGTAGGGGGTCGAAGTTTTTCTTAAAGGGACAGTACTTCGACTATCGAATGGTCGAATAGTCGAACGATTTTTACTTCGAATCGTTCGAATTCGATCGAATTTAACCAATTCGATGGTCGAAGTAGCCCAAAAAAACTTCGAAATTCGAATTTTTTTTTATTCGAACCCTTCACCCGAATTTCGTGAATCGGCCCCCTAGTGTTGTAGTATTTCTGGTCAGGTGATCTCTGAGGCAGCACAGATAGAGTCAGAAAAGAAAATTACCCTAGCACACCCTGGCCTTCCTCAATCAAACGTATCCCAGGTGCTCGGTGAAAGAGGCGTTTGGCAACCTCTAGATCCACATGAAAAGCGAAGAATCACCAGCACAGCATGGGTTGTTTCTAGCAGGGAAACCCCTTGCTCATTTATTGCAGATGCAACGTTTCGGGGCGTACCCCTTTGTCAAGCATGCTTGACAAAGGGGTACGCCCCGAAACGTTGCATCTGCAATAAATGAGCAAGGGGTTTCCCTGCTAGAAACAACCCATGCTGTGCTGGTGATTCTTCGCAGCACAGATAGAGTCACAAAATGGTGGTTCAAGGCAAGAGATGTAAAAGGGCAATATTTATGTAAATATATATTCCAGTTTGGTAAGATTCTTTAATATGTCATTCAATGTGATATAAACTATCTGTTGCTTAAGTTTTCATTTTGGGGGTATAGTTTTCCTTTAATAAGAGGTAGAAACACTCTACTCACTCAGTTTTTCTTCTTTATGTTCACAAGGTATCTATTAATAACTGAATGTCGATGTTTTCTTGAATGCACAATAGTGGTTTCTGTATCTTTATACAGTATAAATAGGAGAGTCTGCATTATGTTAATTCATGTTAAATGAATGTGAAAAAAACTGAATTTTTCCGATCACCATTGGGGTCAGGAAGGAATTTTTGTGGCAGTGGCTTCAGACTGGGTTTTTTTGCCTTCCTCTGGATCAACACAGCCGATATATGATAAGAACTTGCCAGAGTACTGCAAAGGAAATTTTAGAAGAGGGAGAAAGGAGGTTCTCTCCTGTGACTGCACTGTGGGTTGTTTGATACAGACACTACTACTGCTTGTGATAGGTGACAGCCTGCTTCGATTTCCTATCATCCCCACACTGCGGATTATGGACTGAAAGCAGGGCTGCTGAACTTCTCTCATGGTGGGAGATGCAGCTCCTGCTCGTAGCAGAGTTTGGGGTCATCCTCTCTGTAAGTAGAGGCAGCCTAATATTCAATGGTTGATATAATGATATAGTGCTGATCTCAAGTCTTCAGTGAGGAATGGCAGAGCATAGTTGTGACCTCTTATGGAATTCTGCCTTTAGAATATTGCCTTGTGTTAGGCTTGCAAGGTCCTATTTATTTAGTAAATGTGAATAAATGCCGTAACCGTTTTACCCCATTTATGGCTGATGTTTAATTAAAGGGGATGTAAAGGCAAAAAAGTAAAATCCCATTTTTACTTTCTTTAATAAAACAGAAATCTATCTCCAATATTCTTTAATTAAAAAATGTGTACCGTTTTTATAATACAACTGACTGTATGCAGTGAAATTCCCCCCTTGGTTTTACTTGCTATAACTGCTCTGCAGGGAAACGATCCTACTTTCAAATGGCAGGGGGAGCCCCCACCTGACCTCAAGCTGCTTCGTTTGTTTCCCTGTAAAGTAGCCTGCGGCTGTGTAGAGTTTTGTACATGCAGACCCAGTGCAGTCTGTATATTCTGATTATTAATCAGTCTTGCTGTATCTGCTTCTATGGTAGATATTATTTGACTTGTGCTGTTTTGATAATGTATGACGATCCCTAAGTTTAAGCTCCCAACTGTAACTCAGACCACACTGAGCATGTGCGTAGTCTTGGTCTTGCAAAGATGTTTACCAAAGTTACAAGATGACAACCCCCTGCAGCCAACTTTGAAAACATAAATCATTTGTTTAATTAGTCTTCTGGTGCAGTAAGTTCATGCTCATGTTTAGTATACAAAATACAGCATTTCTAGCCTTATTCTATTGTAGACTCTAATTCCTCTTCAAGGAGAACTCAACCCTAAAAATGAATATATTCATTTTATTGCACCAGAATAAAATTCAGCTTGTCAATAGCAGCAATGATCCAGGACTTCAAATTTGTCACAGGGGGTCACCATCTTGGAAAGTGTCTGTGACACTCACATGCTCAGTGGGCTCTGATTGGCTGTTGAGAAGCTAAGCTTAGGGCTCGTCACTAATTATCCAGCAGAAAATGAGCTTCCCCTGTAATATAAGCTGATGCTACAGGTTTGCTGATTATTAAATTCTGATGCTAATTGCACTGGTTTCTGTGCTGCCATGTAGTAATTATCTGTATTAATGACTAATCAGCCTTATATTGTGACATTTCTATTCTATGTGTACTGTATATTGTGAGTGGCTCCCTAAGCTCAGTAAGTGACAGCAGCACAGAGCATGTGCAGTGAATCAGCAGAAAAGAAGATGAGGAGCTACTGGGGCATCTTTGGAGACACAGATCTTTACTGCTAAAGGGCTGTGGTTGCCTTGGGCTGGTACAAAAGCACAAAACCTAATGTACAACATTTCTAGCCTAATTCGTTATTTAGGCTTTAGTTCTCCTTTAATTATTTAATTTATTTAATTTATTTAATTATTGATTAAGTCATTGGTAGGGATGTCGCGGACTGTTCGCCCCGCGAACAAGTTCGCGCGAACATCGACTGTTCGCGTTTGCCGAATGTTCGTGAACGTTGCGCGACGTTCGCCAATTTGGGTTCGCCTTAGCTGGCGCTTTTTTTTGCCATTTCTCCCCCAGACCAGCAGATACATGGCAGCCAATCAGGAAGCTCTCCCTCCTGGACCACCCCCACACCCCCTGGACCACTCCCCTTCCATACATAAACTGAAGCCCTGCAGCGTTTTTTCATTCTGCCTGCGTGTGCTTGCAAGAGCTAGTGTAGGGAGAGAGCTGTTTAGTGATTTGAGGGACAGTTGATAACTTGCTGGCTAGTAATCTACTTGATACTGCTCTGTATTGTAGGGACAGAACTCTGCAGGGATTTGAGGGACAGTGAGTTTAGGTTAGTTAGCTTTGCTGACTAGTAATCTACCTTCTACTGCAGTGCTCTGTATGTAGCTGCTGTGGGCACTGCTTCTGATCTCATCTGCTGACTGCTGTAATAACCCAATAGTCCTTGTAAGGACTGCTTTTATTTTCTTTTTTGTTTTTTTTACTTTGCTACTATAAGAACCCAGTGCTATTAGTCTAGCTGTGTTGGGGAGTGGGACTGGTGTGCTGCTCCTCCTAGTAGTTCACCACTACCAGCACCAACCAGAGTCAAAATTGTTACAAAGTATCTTATTTGCACCTGTTAGCTGTTCTGAGCTCTCTGCCAAAAGCCAATTAAGTTAGAAACTGTTTTTTTTCTGGCTGTTCAGTGCAGAGAAAAGAGGGACTTTCCAGTACAAAAGAGGGACAGGGGGTTGAGTGGTCAAAAGAGGGACAGTTGGGAGGTATGCAAGTGCCACCTAGCTGTGTGAGCTTTTTCACATTCTGTCTAAATAACAATAATAATTCTGTGTCCGTAAACATCACCTGAGTGATGTTTTTACAGCAGCAATAATATATTCCGTATCCACTAGTGATGGGCGAATTTGCGCCGTTTCGACGAAAAATTCGCGAATTTCGCACGAAATTCGCGAAACGGCGAAAAAATCACGAAACGCCGCCGGCGCCCGTTTTTTCTACGCCGGGGCCCGTTTTTGACGCCGGCGTCCATTTTTTTCGAAAAAATTTTTTGACGCCGGTGAATTTTTGATGCGAATTTTCGCTGGAGTTTCGCGAATTTATTCGCTGGCGGCGAATCACGCAAATTCGTCGCGAATTCGCGCCTGGCGAATAAATTCGCCCATCACTAGTATCCACTACTGTATACGTTGCCCTTGCAGGCATTGTTTGCCCAGTCTTTAACCAAGTGCCACCTAGCTGTGTGAGCTTTTTCACATTCAGTGTCCAGAAACATCACCTGAGTGACGTAGTGTGATTTCTGCCCTTTACAGCACAAAACGCAGCGCTGTGTCAACAATGTATTTTTCAGATACATTTTTGCCCTTGATCCCCCTCTGGCATGCCACTGTCCAGGTCGTTGCACCCTTTAAACAACTTTAAAATAATTTTTCTGGCCAGAAATATCTTTTCTAGCTTTTAAAATTCGCCTTCCCATTGAAGTCTATGGGGTTCGCGACGTTCGCGAACCGTTCGCATTTTTGGACGCAAGTTCGCGAATATGTTCGCGAACATTTTTTCCGACGTTCGCTACATCCCTAGTCATTGGGGGATAACAGTACAAGTAAATCAGAAGTAGGTGCTACATCCAGGGTTCGCTTAGTTTGTGGCACACTCACAAGACTTTCACCTAGTGAATTGCATGCTAATATGAGTCAGATATTCATACATTAATTCAGTGTAGTGATGGGCGAATTTGTCTCGTTTTTGATGCCGGCGTCCGTTTTTTGGCGAAAATGCGCCAGGTCCAAAAGACGGATGCCGGCATCCAATTTTTTTTTACTCTGGTGAATTTTCGCGGGCGATTTGCGAATTTATTCACCGGTGGCGAATCGCGCAAATTCACCGCAAATTTGCACCTGGCGAATAAATTCGCCCATCACTAAGTGTAACTTACCACTGTGCAATAAAACAGACGCTAATGTATTTTAGGTTGGTAAATCTAATGCAGATGCCGGCAATGATGCTGGAATTCTGGGGAAAAAAAATAACAAAAATGTGCATTTTTAAATACAGTATATTGTGCAGTTATTTCAAGCTTGTCCTTAACAAAGGCTTGTGCAGTAGCTGTAGATATGACTCCATGACTTTACTGCACAAGGGAAAGAAAGCCGGCAGAAATGATAACTGATGGGATGTATTTTAAGGCATATTAACCCAATTATAAGTATATTTTTGCCATCAGGACTGGAGCATTTTATCACACAGCAGTTATTAGACCTTTGAGCTAGGTTATGTCAAATGAAGTGCCGAGTGACTACAGCATTTCATTAAATTGCTGCTGGAGCACGGCATTCAATCCAGATACTCCTAAACCGTACGATTTTATCAAAATCTTCTGAAATTGAAGCAATCACTAAAAGGTGTCGGGAATTAAAATGTTCTGTCTCGGTGAAAGAGATACATCGCGTGTAACATATATCAGTGTTTTTCCTTTCTTTCCCTTCCCCCCCTTTTCTTTTTTTTTTTAAAGACACATTACCCTTCGGGGGGAAGACATTAAACACGAGTAGTCTACGCTTATTTCGGAAAAAAATTCAGCAACGACCATTTTTCATACTTAAAAAATAGGCCTGGAAGTTTAGCTCTGCTTTTCTTTGTATTGTCTTCCAACAAAGGATGCTATAATATTGTGATTGATAAAACCTCGGCCAAAAATATGCAAATCATTGCCGCTTATGGATAACGTGACAAAGGAAGCAACATTTATTTGCTTACAGTTTTTATCGAAGACTTGCTTTGGCACAGCGATTAATTCACGCACAGGCATTCTGCAATAATAAGCCTGCCCGACAAATGTCTTTAAATTCTAAAAAGTTGGATATTACTGGCTACAGAAAGTAGGGATACACCGAATCCAGGATTCGGTTCGGGATTCGGCCAGGATTCAGCCTTTTTCAGCAGGATTCGGATTCAGCCGAATCCTTCTGCCCAGCCGAACCGAATCTGAATCCGAATTTGCATATGCAAATTAGGGGCGGGAGGGAAATTGCGTGACTTTTTGTCAGAAAACAAGGAAGTAAAAAATGTTTTCCCCTTCCCACCCCTAGGGTTCAGATTCGGTTCGGTATTCGGCCGAATCTTTCACGAAGGATTCGGGGGTTCGGCCGAATCCAAAAAAGTGGATTCGGTGCATCCCTAACAGAAAGCAATGGCAGTTATTATTATATACTGTGATAAATATACAGGTAATTGTGATGTTTTACCACTGGCGAAAACCTAAAGACGAGTTGAAGATCAACTCTTAGGAGCCTATTAATCAATGTCCAAAACACCTTCTCTCCTAGTTTTTAAATACTTCTCCTGGACTTAGCAAAACATTTACACCATCCCTCCAAAGTTTTACAGGGATTTGGGAGTAATGTTATAACATTTTAAAAGTTTTGCCTAGGTCTAATAACCCATAGCAACCAATTAGATGCTCTTAACCAGTAATTGATTGGTGGTTTATGGGATACTAGACCTGTAGCAAACTTTGCACAATTAAACGTTTTGCCTTTAACCCGTTTCATTGCTTGTTTTTCGCATTTTTATGTATTTTTCATAGGGATCTATATGAAATTTCAAAAAAGTGCTTTGTTCTCCAATTGCAGAAATGTACCAGACTTTGGTTGGTTTCATAAGGTATTGAGGAAAATGTTTCAGTATTTTTATATCAACCATGCAGAATAAATGGTAGATTTATCAAGGGTCGAAGTGAATTCAAGTGAATTTTCGAAGCAAAAAAATTCAAAATTCAAAGTAATTTTTTTGATACTTCAACCATCGAATAGGATACTATGACTTTGAATTTACTTCGAATTCGATTCAAAGTAAAATAGTTTGAATATTCGAATATTCGATAATCGAAGTACTGTCTCTTTAAAAAAACTTTGACTTCAACACTTCGCCAAATTAAACCTGCCGAAGTGCTATGTTAGCCTATGAGGACCTTCTAGACCATTTTTCTAAGTCTTCACACATCGAAGTAAAATCGTTCGATCGCGCGCTAAAATCATTCGAATCGTTCGATTCGGATGATGTAATGGTTCGATCGAACGATTTTACTTTGATCGTTCGATGGCCAAATTCGGTGAAAAATACTTCGACTTCGATATTCGAAGTATTTCAATTCGATGGTCGAATTTCGAAGTATTTTTTACTTTGAAATTCGACCCTTGATAAATCTGCCCCCTAATGTGCAAGCTATTGACAGGGGTGCTGCACCAATAAGTAGAGTTGAGAATCTCGCCTCAGGCGGCAGCTAGTGATGGGCAAATTTGCGCAGTTTTGCTTCGCCGAAAAATTTGCGTATTTCCAGCAAAATCCGGGAAACGGCGCTGGAGTCTCGTTTTCGACGCTGGCGTTTGCGGGCGTTTCGCTAATTCGCCGTGAACTCACGCCTGGCGAATAAATTCGCCCATCACTAGCAGCAGCGCCTCACCATTACCGAGGGAAGCAAAAAGTCACTCCAGGTAACTTTAAGAGCAGAATTTCCAGTTACCATACCAGAAATTTGTCTCTTCTAGCAGTGGGATTATCGTGGACCCCCTGGAAAGGTGAGCAAGCAAGCGGAGGGCGGCATCACAAAAGTCACCTCATTGTGGTGAGGGGTAAGAATCACCTCTGGCTATTGAAAAATGAATTTCATGTGATTAAAATGTGATTAAAGTGGACCTGTCACCCAGACACAAAAATCTGTATAATAAAAGTCCTTTTCAAACTAAACATGAAATCCAATTTCTATTTTTTATTAAAGCATTCATAGCTGTTGTAAGCTCATTTAAAAATCTCAGCTGTCAATCAAATATTGTCTGCCCCTCCCCTATGCCAGTGGCATAGAGGCGGGGCAGACAATTACTTTCACTTTACATTCAGCACTTCCTAGATGTCACTGCTCTCCCCACATTCCCCCATTTCTCTTTACCATTTAATTGTGTAACCAGGGCATGGGGATGGACATCAGGTCCCCCATTCTGGTGCACAACAAGATTCTGAGATGATGCAAGGCTTGTCTTAATAATAGTGTCCACAAAATGGCTGCTGCCTGCTTGCTATAATATTGAAATCTCAGACTGACAGAAACAAGATTCAAATAATTTATATAGTGTAATTAAAGTTAATTTTGCTTGACTAATGTGATAAAATAGGATTTTGAATAATTTTTTTGGGGTGACGGGTCCCCTTTAAGGATAAAATATTTACTTGATTCCAAAACACAATCGCTTTTTCTGGAGCTTCTTTAACCAAATTATACCCTGCTGCACCCAGCATTCCTTGTAAAATAAGTGCATTCATGACCAAGAGCTAAAAGTAATGACACGGGTCCCAAAGGTCCCTTTATGAGTTGAGCAGTGGCATGGGCTACTCTGTCCAAAGAGAAGCTAACATGCAAACCTGTGTATGGTCCACTTAATGGGTAATGGAGAGTTGGTCCCTTAAAAGTAAGCATGTACAAGAAACATTTAATAACTAATCAAAACTTGATAAAGGTCCCACAATTTTAATGAATAGATCCCCAATGATGTTGTGGGCACAATTTAGCCAATAATCATCATAAGTGAGAGTAGAAAAGTCAAATCAAAAACAAAACATGTTCTGAAGGGCAAAAATGTTTTTAAAAAAAAGTTTAAATAAGTTAATAGAGACGGTCATCTCAGGGTGAGGGTAAAATATCCATGGCTTCTGCCATTACTTCTGCACATGGGTGCGTAGTGAATAACTTAAGTGGTAAAGAGGATAGCCATTTCTCAAACTCTCTGAAGTATGGATTAGTAAAGGGATATAAACCCTTACCCCAAGCAAAATATCACTTCACCAATTGTGATGGGCGAATTTGCACCGTTTCGCTGAAAAATTCGTGAATTTTCCGTGAAATTCACAAAACGGCAAAAAAATCACGAAACGGCGCCGGTGTCTCGTTTTTGACGCCGACGCCCATTTTTTACGCCAGCATCATTTTTTTGACACCGTCGAACTTTCACAAGCGAATTTTAGCGGCCGTTTCGCAAATTCGCGCCTGGCCCATCACTATTCACCAATCAAGATTGGACTTAATACAAAATGTCCATAATCTGCAGTAGCGTTTGCTAAGGATAAGGATAGTAGGAACATAGTTCTTCCTTTCAGGGATTAGAAATTATACTGTCAAGGGGGTTTATACATTAGATATTCAGGGGCAGATTTATCAAGGGTCGAATTTCGAAGTACAAAAAACTTCGAAATTCGACCACCGAATTGAAAAACGTAGAATTCGAATATCGATTCAAAGATTTTTCACTGAATTTGGCAAACCTACGATCGAATAAAAATCGTTCAAAGGATTTTTATTCGACGTGTAAAGACTTAGAAAAAGTTTGTAGAAGGTCTCCATAGGCTAACATAGCAATTCGGCAGGTTTAATTTGGCGAAGTATTGAAGTCTACGTTTTTTTTTAAAGAGACAGTATTTCGATTATCGAATGGTCGAATATTCAAACGATTTTCAGTAATGTCAATTTGAAGTCATAGTATCCTTTTTATCCCAAAAATTACTTCAAAATTCAATCTTTTTGTACTTCGAAAATTAATTTGAACCTTTGTAAATCTGCTCCTCAGTGTTGTTAGGTTTAATGTAGGCACAGAAAAATGATCCTAAGAAGCACATAGTCCATGATTACCCTACAACCAGTTCAGTGGATTTCCCAGTGATATATATAGTACCAGCACCCGCAGATACTCAGAACAAACACCACTAGAAATGTTTGACAATTACCTGATTTAAATAAAGAACAGAAGACAATGTAAAGAATAGCCAAAAATACATACTGACTGAGAAAAAATAGACTACTAACCAAGACCCACTAGAACAGGCTTCCCATTTCTATTAAAACTACTTTTAATAGAAACCAGTAAAGTGTGTAGTTCAAAACTACAGAATTGAATGGAATCAGGAATCAGGACTTGGACCACAAAAACACATGGGGGCAAATTCACTAAGATTCGAAGTTGCGCCAGGCGCAACTTCGCCGCACTTCGCCGCACTTTGACACACTTCGCCAGGCGTATTTTCGCCAGCGCTCCGCAAATTCACTAAAATCTGAAGTTGCGCACAGGGGTAGCGTAAGTTTTCAAAGTTGCGCTAGCGTTAATTCACCAAGCGAATCGAAGTTTCGCCAGCGATGGTTCATTTGCATACGGCGCCAAATTCAAATTTCAATGGAGGAATACGTATCAGCACTACAAATGCCTAGAAAACCTTCAAATCAGCAAATATAAATTTTATTTTGCCCTACACATGTGCCCACTGTCTAGGTAAGTTGCCATGAGTCAGGAAATGTAGGGGGGAAGGAGGGGAGCCCCAAAAATATTTTCGATCTTTTTCAGCCTATCACCCATCATGTAGAAAACACGCCAGCGTTTTTTGGGACTTAGAAAACTTTTTGACGCTTCACCAGGTCTGAGGTGGCGAAGGAAGTCTAGCGTAAAAGGTAGCGTTCAGTACACTGCGCAAGTTAGTGAATTTGCGTAGTTATGTCGCTAGCGAAAATTCGCCTTGCGTAAGGGTGCGAAGTAACACTAGCGAAACTACGCCAGCGTTCGTTAGTGAATTTGCGCATTAACGAAAAATGCCAAACACTAGCGAATTAACGTTAGCGTTCGGCGCTTCGGCGCTTAGTGAATTTGCGCCATGATATCTCAGCAACTAAAGAAGGTAATGGAACCAGGACATGAATAGACAGCGGGTCGTAGACAAAACCAAGGGACAGTAGCCTACCTGAAAACCCTACACCACTCTCCAGACTGTATTACCTAGTATTTATTTTATCAACTCTATGGTTCACCCTGTACTGACGACTGGTGGACATTGAAGTTCATGTGATTGGCTGCTAGTAGGTTTTAAGCTTACCAAATATAATCAACCCTTGCAACAAATCCCAGATAAGACACATGTCTTTGGCATTGTGTATCCGGAGGCCATTCTTCATGTATGTGGGCATGTTCCTACACAAAAGTCCCCAATCCATGATACCTTGTCATGTAATGAAGTCCCTGGTGTATTCAGCACTCAAGTTATTAAGCTTAAAGATCCTTAAAACAACAGATTCAAATGTATATTCCCCCATACTAAATGGAATGGAAAATCCAGTCTATGAACCATTTAACAAGGAATTGACATATTTATTATTTTCCAGTTTTTAGCGGGTAGTCGCTGGATCTATTCTTACTCTTTTTTAAAGCTTGTCCTCATTCTTATGGAACTTTTTAATTATTGCCCTTCCTTATCATTTAAAGTGCCATGCAACCAAAGGTTATACTGTATACTGATGCATATTTTTAGTTGTTGGGCATGCCCAAAGCCTGCTTCTCTCTCTGTCTTCACTTCTGACTCCTAAACACCTGCCTGGTTGCCATAGAAATTAAGCCCTAGCAATCAGATAGATTCTGGAATTCTAAAGTGAAAAACAAAAGGATTCATGATTTACAAACCACAAAAAATAAATGATGAAGACCAGTTGCAAACAGATTTAGAATACCATTATCTGCATCATACAAAATGTTAATTGTTAGGGGGGATGCCCTTTAAATTCTTGCCTGATGGGGTCATTGATGTCAGGCAGAGCAAGTCAGCAGGAAAGTTGTTACAATAAAAGATTTTGCACCCCCTGAATTCACACTTTCCCGGATTATTCGCCAATTATTTGTAGTCCTGCACTCGTATGCTCCATTCATTTCTTGCTGGATTTTATGTTACACCAAAGCTTGTGTTTGTTTCCATGGTCCCTTGAGATATGTAAAAGAGGGGTTGTACTGCAATTGAAAAGCTGTTACACATAGCCATGCACCTTTGCTCAGTAACACCCATGTTGGACGAGTCAAACTTTAGAAGGCTAGGGCCAATGCCTCTCCAATAGCCATTAAACCTGGCACAAATGTAAAACAGTATCACACAGTTGTCCATGTACAATCCAACAACCCCAACTCTAAGGAGGTTCAACCAACTGTTTGGCCCCTTGTTAACCTATTTGCTAAAACAAAGGGATACACAGAGATGCTTATTTGTTCCTTTTAAACAAGCGATTATTCTGGGCAAACCTCCATCACTTCCATTTCTAATAGAAAGACAATTCCATAGCAAGATTGTATTTTCCTCTTCAGATAGCTTTCCCATTCTCAGGTCAAGAGTTATCCCGTCTCGCCTTTTGTGCTCGAAATTTAATTGTTCCAGTCCTTTATTTTTTTTTTCCGTCTCTCCTAAAGATCAGTAAAAACTGTTAATTTGATCAATACTTAATTTTTTCACCCAGAGCTCTTTTCTTCTGCTGAGCAGTGATAAGCAGTCAAAAGGCCAGTAGGACAAGTAAATTGTCAGAATTTTTTTCACACTCTTCAGGCTATTCCACCATTTAGAGTGATGTAATTTATACCATAGTAGTGGCTGTGCAATTACCCTGTCTATTGCTGTCGACAGTATCTCACTATCTTTTAAATGGATCCGGCTTCAGTCGTCCAGCCAAGCAAACAGTACAAATGATGCCATTTCTCATGTTGCAAGTCCTTAAGAGATAAGTTCCTTAAAGAGGGGGCAATTTATCAGCTGATACAAGCAGGATACTTACAAGTGTGTTTCTTTGTTTAGCCTTTCCAACCGCCTTTTCAGAGTTCCACAAGCTATTGATCTGCCCAAAGATGGAAGGAAAAGAACTGAAAATCATAATTGGTGACATTGTAAGAGCAGACACACAGTACAAGGTGTAGGTAATGTCGTTGGTCTCCTGATGGAAAATTGTACATAAGCACCTCTGGGAGCATGCGGTAATGTAACATCTTATTTATTGGCTATGATACTGGAGGCATCATATCATTTGCCGTTCTGTGAATTCTCCACACGTTTAGTGACTTCATCGTTAAATGTACCCTTTGTATTTGTCTAATGAAAATATTATTCGGTGAAGTGTACTGTTATTTGCCTTACGGTTTTCTTTCTTATATTAGTTTTTAGGAAAGTGATTTTGTTCCTGTAGAAACTAAAGAGGACACAAAGGCATTTTCCTGTGATTAAGCCGGATCGTTGTGAGTAATGTGTTTTCATTGTGACCAATAGGCACGTTAGGCAAGGGGAAGGCATTTTCTGGAGAAAAATTTCAGTATTCTTAGTCTTCCCTATAATGCTATTGCCTTTAGGCAGGATAGCCACAAGCTCTTTATCACCTAGATATAGTGATGATGGGAAGCAGCACAGGAAAACCATATTTACTAGCAGGCCTGGCCAATTGTGGTATTTGCCTATGCTCTACTTACTTATTTGTCATTCTGTAACTCCCACCATTCAATACACAAACCTCTTAAAGGAGAAACAAACCCCTTATTAAAAAAAAACCTCCCCCCCTACCCTACATAGACCAAAGCCTAGCTGCTACCCCGGGCAAATGCCCCTATCTTTTTACTTACCCCTCGTGCAGATTCAGGGATCAGAGTTCATGGCAGCCATCTTCCGGGTCTTTGTGTCGTCTTCTGACGCTTTGGTAATTTCAGTAAATTTGGGCGCATTCGCAGTTGTCCCTAACCAGGAAATGACTCCAACTGTGCATGCGCCGCCATGCCCGTCTCATTCTCAGATTACCAAAAACCTGGAAGATGGCTGCCATGAACTCCAATCCCTGAATCTGCACCAAGGGGTAAGTAAAAAGTTAGGGGCATTTGCCCAGTGAAGCAGCAAGGCTGGGGGGGGGGGAGGGAGGGGGTCTATGTGGGGTATGGGGGTAGGGTTTTTCTTAATAAGGGGTTTGTTTCTCCTTTAAATCTTTATCCTCATGCCCACCTCCCTTAGATCTCACTCCGCTGCTTCCACTGAATGTGCCCCCACCCCTCCATCCAAGATATGTGCCTCAGCTGCCTGCTTCTAGTTCCAGCCCTGTTTACTAATACAAGTATGGGATCCGTTATCCAGAAACCTGTTATGCAGAAGGCTCTTAATTATAGGAAGGCTGTTTCCCAAACTCCATTTTATCCAAATAATCCAATTTTTTTTTAAAAAAAAGACCTTTTTACTCTGTAATAATAAAAAGTAGCTTGGATACAAAAACAGCCTATTGGGTTTATTTAATGGTTATATGATTGTTTAGTAGATTTATATGGAGGTATGGAGATTCAAATTATGGAAAGATCTTTTATCTGGAAAGGCCAGGTTCGAGCATTTTGGGTAACAGGTCCCAATACCTGTAGTGCACAAACACATAGATGGGGTAGAGGTAACCGTTATATCAGTATTCATGATATTGACATCAATGAAAGGAATTGGGTAACAATTACCAGCAGAAGCATGCCTCCATTTCATGTTCTAAAAATTAAAATCTTTACCATCCTACCTAAAGGTATAATAGATTTAAGGGTAGACTGTCAAAGTTGGGGTTGTTTTCTCTGGAAAAAATGCGAGGGGACATGATTAGACTTTACAAGTACATTAGAGGACATTATAGACAAATGGCAGGGGACCTTTTTACCCATAAAGTGGATCACCGTACCAGAGGCCTCCCCTTCAGACTAGAAGAAAAGAACTTTCATTTGAAGCAACGTAGGGGGTTCTTCACAGTCAGGACAGTGAGGTTGTGGAATGCACTGCCGGGTGATGTTGTGATGCTGATTCAGTTAATGACTATAAGAATGGCTTGGATGATTTCTTGGGCAGACATAATATCCAAAGCTATTGTGATTTAGTCTTTGTTTTTTTTTTCAACCCAATCTAACTATGTAACATGCAACCTTATTGGTTGCTTATTGGTTGTTGAAAATTCAATTTCTAGGATATTTGGTCCATGGGTGGCACTTCTGCATTCGATAGATAAGTATCACTTCAACTTTGCTCAATAACAACCGTAAAATACAATGGGAGTCTTGATAAATAACCAGAGATTAAGACATAATTGATGGTTTCACCCTGGAGGTGTACCTCTCCCTGAAAACTCTAGTAAAGTTCACTCAGGATAAAGCCAGTACAGGTGTTGGGATTGATTGTAGCCTCTAGACTGAGCAGTCTTAACCAACAAGCTTCCTAAGGATTTAAATTGCCAGTGATCCCATCTGCTCTGCTTTCAAAAGAATACACTTTAAAGGAGAACTAAAGCTTAACTAAAGAAGTAGCTAGAAATATTGTACATTATGTTTTGGGCTTCTTTACCAGCCCAAGGCAACCACAGCCCTTTAGCAGTAAAGATCGGTGTCTCCAAAGATGCCCCAGTAGCTCCCCATCTTCTTTTCTGCTGATTCACTGCACATGCTCTGTGCTGCTGTCACTTACTGAGCTAAGGGAGCCACTCACAATATACAGTACACATAGAATAGAAATGTCACAATATAAGGCTGATTAGTAATTAATACAGATAATTACTACATGGCAGCACAGAAACCAGTGCAATTAGCATCAGAATTTAATAATCAGCAAACCTGTAGCATCAGCTTATATTACAGGGGAAGCTCATTTTCTGCTGGATAATTAGTGACGAGCCCTAAGCTTAGCTTCTCAACAGCCAATCAGAGCCCACTGAGCATGTGAGTGTCTTACTTTAAAAAAGATATTGCCACTTCTGTCCAGTATTTAAAGGGATACGATCACCGATTTCACTGATTTATTTTCTCTTTACTAGTTTTAGTTTTTTTTTTTTTTACCATTCTTACGTCTTTTTCTTTTTTATTCTCTTGATAAAGTACAATATTGTCCCATAGACTTCTTAAGGTCAGACTTAGACCTAATGGAGTCCAAAGTAGGAGAAGACTGAACACAAGAGCCTTAGCTGTTGCGCATGTAAGGACAGGCTAGGCAAGCTGGTGCCACAAAACTATATCTATAAGGATACAACTTGAATTAAAAAAAGTGATAGTGGCCCCATTAATATTTTGCCACAATATTTCACAGCCCTGTGAGCTGTTGTGTGCATGTAGAAGTGAGATATCGAGGATGCTATTATGCGGAGACACTGACCTTTCCTGGTGTGTTTGGGTTGATGAATGTTGCTCACATGTATCGCTAGAGATCCACATGGAGTGAACATTAAATTGCTTGATATCTAGATGCTATCTAAGGCTGGCAGGTGAGCGAGACAGTGATGGTGAATAAAAACTGAGATGTTTCCCTTATTAGCAGCTTTCTCTTTAGTTTATGCCTCAACTGTTTTCATGTACAATAAGCTGACATTTCTTTTTTTTAATCCTGGAACAGAATTAAGGGGCCTATTTATTAACTGTAATAAAAACATTTTTAGGAAGTAGAAATGCCCTATTATTAAGCATTCTATACGTTCCTTTAAAATCAATAGAACGTAAAATTGCGGTTTTAAACTCAATTTGCCAAAATCTTTTTTTAGCCTTCTATAGAAACAAACAGTTTCATATTTCATTATATTACAAGGGGCAATATTTTTTGTGAATTCAAAATCCATCTTTATTGTTTTTCTTTTTAAAGGCAGTGGTGGTGTAAGAGCACACAGATATAAATCTACAGGAGAGCTACGGGTGTAGATCAGGCTGGTGTTAGTCAGACTAAGAACAATGGCCTGACCTTCAAGTTTAGCTTCTAGAATCAATAGGCATTCTGTCCAAATCTCATCCTAAGAGACTGATTTATCAGCATTCAAAATCAATTTTTATCACAAATCGAGCTAAAACTCATGAATTCGAAGTAGAGCTCCAAAAACTGTATGTATGTAAGCCCAAAAAACTCGAATGCCAAATTTTGGCAAATTGAAGCAATCAATGGGAGTTGCCCTCTGCAAAATGTAAGCAATTTTTACAAATTTTTTGAATGTTTTGAATTTTTCACATTTTTTTGAGCCTTGGTAGGCCCATTAAAAATTATGAGTGAAATACAAATTTGCTGCATTTGAGTTTTTATTCTAATCAACTTTTTATATTCACATTTTTAAATAGAGTTTGCTAAGTTTTTGAGTTTATTTACATTTATTTATTTTTTTATTTACAAATGTTGAATTTTGATAAATAAACCTTCAGACCAGGCCCCAACTGCCACTACTGTGGCCAGCCTCTAAATTTTGATAAATAAACCTTCAGACCAGGCCCCAACTGCCACTACTGTGGCCAGCCTCTAAATTGGCTAGCTCTATAGTTCGAGAATAGTGATGGGCGAATTTATTTGGCAGGCGCGAATTCCGGCGATTCGTCGCTGGAGAATAAATTCGTGAAAACGCCGTGAAAATTTGCCCGCGTCAAAAAAAAATTAGAATCAATTATACTCTAATTAAAATTAACTGTATAATTGGTTATAATTTCTAAAGCAATTTTTGTGTTGCAAAATTTTTTAGTGCTATACATTATGCTTACAGTGCTTAGTCATTGTTTTATTGATTTTTTATATTCACATTTTTAACCCTTTAAGTGCCACAGAACGTAGAATCTACGTTCTGTGGCAAAGGTACTTGAAATGCCACAGAACGTAGATTCTACGTTCTGCAGCACTTCCGGGTTCAGAAGCGGAGGAGCGGCTGTTAGAGCCGCTCGCTCCGTTCCTGCTCGATCCCCTGCCCCTAGGCAACGAGCAGAGCAGGGGATCGAGTGGCCCCTGGGGCGCGATCGCCCAGGGGCCCAAAAACAGCAGCAGGCACGTGCTACTTACGTGTCCTGCTGCTGCAGCCTGCACCGGATCGTCGATCTCCGCCCCCACAGCACAGAGACAGGAACCACGACGCAGAGGTCTTCCAGGGAGTCTTCCTGATCGCCTGCAACAGTCTCCAGCGATTTTTTCAGGTTAGTGCAACAATTACACACACAAACACACCAACACACACTTATTACAGTAATACACACTTAGATTCACACTTACACACACTTACACATACATTTTTGGGGATTGGGGGGGTCACTTACACTCACTGCACTTACACACATGTGCACACGCACACACGCGCACATAACATGTAATTTACCATTTGTACACACGCACACGCACATACATGGCATTGTGGCTTTTTTTTTTTTTTTCTTATCGCATCGTCTCTTTTTTTGGCTGAAAAAAATGTTTTATTGCCATTACGAATAGCGTATTCGCTAACCGTACTGTGCAATATCTTTTTTATGTTATTTCGGTGATTATATTGCAATTTGGGATATTTTGGTGCATTTTTAGCCATTTTATTGAATTTTTAGCCATTTTATTGCATTTTCAGCTCTGCGTATGTTGTGTTCACTTGTTTCTAGCCGTATAACCTGTTTGGCCCAGCTAAAATATTCAAACTGTGATTCTGACGGCCGATAACACTAGTCTGGAAAAAAAACATTGATTTTTGTGGTTTTATTGGATTTTTTTGCATTTCACTCTTTACTGCCTTATTTTGTTTTACCTTGTAAATTTTATCTACTATATATCCATTTGGGGGTCTCTGTGCGCCACATAGTTTGGTATATCTATGCATATTGGGCATCAAAGTGTTCAGTAGACCCCTGGTGTTCATATTTAGGATGTTTTATGCTGATACGTTATGAAATGTGGGGCATATAATGCGGTAGAATTCAAGCTTTGTGACGATTTTCAAAAATTTGATAAAAACCGTTACGTTCAGCATTGCTTTGCAGTTTGGCAGTTTGCAGTAGAAACACTTATTTACCCATATTGGATTCGTCAAAATGTGTACTTTCTGAAAATATATGGTTTTCTGGGGTCTCTGTACTGTTAGGGGGGTCTAATGTCGCATAATACACACACCAGGTGCTCATATTGCAGCAGCCAGCGCGTCAGCCGTGAAAATGTATATACACTATTGTCATTTGGGGGTCTCTGTGCGCCACATAGTTTGGTATATCTATGCATATTGGGCATCAAAGTGTTCAGTAGACCCCTGGCATTCATATTTAGGATGTTTTATGCTGATACGTTACGAAATGTGGGGCATATAATGGGGTAGAATTCAAGCTTTGTGACGATTTTCAGAAATTTGATAAAAACCGTTATGTTCAGCATTGCTTTGCAGTTTGGCAGTTTGCAGTAGAAACACTTATTTACCCATATTGGATTCGTCAGAATGTGTACTTTCTGAAAATATATGTTTTTCTGGGGTCTCTGTACTGTTAGGGGGGTCTAATGTCGCATAATACACACACCAGGTGCTCATATTACAGCAGCCAGCGCGTCAGCCATGAAAATGTCTATACACTATTGTCATTTGGGGGTCTCTGTGCGCCACATAGTTTGGTATATCTATGCATATTGGGCATCAAAGTGTTCAGTAGACCCCTGGCGTTCATATTTAGGATGTTTTATGCTGATACGTTACGAAATGTGGGGCATATAATGGGGTAAAATTCAAGCTTTGTGACGATTTTCCGAAATTTGATAAAAACCGTTATGTTCAGCATTGCTTTGCAGTTTGGCAGTTTGCAGTAGAAACACTTATTTACCCATATTGGATTCGTCAGAATGTGTACTTTCTGAAAATATATGGTTTTCTGGGGTCTCTGTACTGTTAGGGGGGTCTAATGTCGCATAATACACACACCAGGTGCTCATATTGCAGCAGCCAGCGCGTCAGCCGTGAAAATGTATATACACTATTGTCATTTGGGGGTCTCTGTGCGCCACATAGTTTGGTATATCTATGCATATTGGGCATCAACGTGTTCAGTAGACCCCTGGCGTTCATATTTAGGATGTTTTATGCTGATACGTTACGAAATGTGGGGCATATAATGGGGTAAAATTCAAGCTTTGTGACGATTTTCAGAAATTTGATAAAAACCGTTATGTTCAGCATTGCTTTGCAGTTTGGCAGTTTGCAGTAGAAACACTTATTTACCCATATTGGATTCGACAGAATGTGTACTTTCTGAAAATATATGGTTTTCTGGGGTCTCTGTTCTGTTAGGGGGGTCTAATGTCGCATAATACACACACCAGGTGCTCATATTGCAGCAGCCAGCGCGTCAGCCGTGAAAATGTATATACACTATTGTCATTTGGGGGTCTCTGTGCGCCACATAGTTTGGTATATCTATGCATATTGGGCATCAAAGTGTTCAGTAGACCCCTGGCGTTCATATTTAGGATGTTTTATGCTGATACGTTACGAAATGTGTGGCATATAATGGGGTAAAATTGAAGCTTTGTGACGATTTTCCGAAATTTGATAAAAACCGTTATGTTCAGCATTGCTTTGCAGTTTGGCAGTTTGCAGTAGAAACACTTATTTACCCATATTGGATTCGTCAGAATGTGTACTTTCTGAAAATATATGGTTTTCTGGGGTCTCTGTACTGTTAGGGGGGTCTAATGTCGCATAATACACACACCAGGTGCTCATATTGCAGCAGCCAGCGCGTCAGCCGTGAAAATGTATATACACTATTGTCATTTGGGGGTCTCTGTGCGCCACATAGTTTGGGATATCTATGCATATTGGGCATCAAAGTGTTCAGTAGACCCCTGGCGTTCATATTTAGGATGTTTTATGCTGATACGTTACGAAATGTGTGGCATATAATGGGGTAAAATTGAAGCTTTGTGACGATTTTCCGAAATTTGATAAAAACCGTTATGTTCAGCATTGCTTTGCAGTTTGGCAGTTTGCAGTAGAAACACTTATTTACCCATATTGTATTCGTCAGAATGTGTACTTTCTGAAAATATATGGTTTTCTGGGGTCTCTGTACTGTTAGGGGGGTCTAATGTCGCATAATACACACACCAGGTGCTCATACTGCAGCAGCCAGCGCGTCAGCCGTGAAAATGTATATACACTATTGTCATTTGGGGGTCTCTGTGCACCACATAGTTTGGTATATCTATGCATATTGGGCATCAAAGTGTTCAGTAGACCCCTGGCGTTCATATTTAGGATGTTTTATGCTGATACGTTACGAAATGTGGGGCATATAATGGGGTAAAATTCAAGCTTTGTGACGATTTTCAGAAATTTGATAAAAACCGTTATGTTCAGCATTGCTTTGCAGTTTGCAGTAGAAACACTTATTTACCCATATTGGATTCGTCAGAATGTGTACTTTCTGAAAATATATGGTTTTCTGGGGTCTCTGTACTGTTAGGGAGGTCTAATGTTGCATAATACACACACCAGGTGCTCATATTGCAGCAGCCAGCGCGTCAGCCGTGAAAATGTATATACACTATTGTCATTTGGGGGTCTCTGTGCGCCACATAGTTTGGTATATCTATGCATATTGGGCATCAAAGTGTTCAGTAGACCCCTGGCGTTCATATTTAGGATGTTTTATGCTGATACGTTACGAAATGTGGGGCATATAATGGGGTAAAATTCAAGCTTTGTGACGATTTTCAGAAATTTGATAAAAACCGTTATGTTCAGCATTGCTTTGCAGTTTGGCAGTTTGCAGTAGAAACACTTATTTACCCATATTGGATTCGTCAGAATGTGTACTTTCTGAAAATATATGGTTTTCTGGGGTCTCTGTACTGTAAGGGGGGTCTAATGTCGCATAATACACACACCAGGTGCTCATACTGCAGCAGCCAGCGCGTCAGCCGTGAAAATGTATATACACTATTGTCATTTGGGGGTCTCTGTGCGCCACATAGTTTGGTATATCTATGCATATTGGGCATCAAAGTGTTCAGTAGACCCCTGGCGTTCATATTTAGGATGTTTTATGCTGATACGTTACGAAATGTGTGGCATATAATGGGGTAAAATTGAAGCTTTGTGACGATTTTCCGAAATTTGATAAAAACCGTTATGTTCAGCATTGCTTTGCAGTTTGGCAGTTTGCAGTAGAAACACTTATTTACCCATATTGGATTCGTCAGAATGTTTACTTTCTGAAAATATATGGTTTTCTGGGGTCTCTGTACTGTTAGGTGGTCTAATGTCGCATAATACACACACCGGGTGGTTATATTGCAGCAGCCAGCGCGTCAGCCGTGAAAATGTCTATACATATTGTCATTTGGGGGTCTCTGTGCGCCACATAGTTTGGTATATCTATGCACATTGGGCATCAAACTGTTTAGTAGACCCATATGTTTATATTTAGGATGCTTTATGCTGGTAATGATACATGGACAATACGATGCTGGAAAGTTGAAGCTTTGAGGCAATTTCCAGATATTTCACCAAAACCGACAACTTTGGGAAAGCCTTGCGACTCAGTAGTTTGGAGCAATAAGGCATGGGTACCCATTTTAGATTTGGTAGAATGTGTACTTTCCAAAAATGTATGGGTTTGGGGGGTAAACATATATTTCTGTGTTTTTACCCCACAAAAATGCAGTCAATGTGTTGATTTTTCATTAGCTGAAGTTACCCACGGGACTGTTTGTATGCGCTAACTTCATTTTGGGGCCTCTAAATGCCAGATACTTAGGTAAACCTATGAACAATGGCCACCAAACTGTTCAGAGGAACCCTGGCAATCATATTTAGGGTGCTTTTTCTTAGTACATAATAACACATGGGTGATATGGTGCTGGGAAGTTGAAGCTTTGAGGCAATTTTCAGATATTTCACCAAAACCGACAACTTTGGGAAAGCCTTGCGACTCAGTAGTTTGGAGCAATAAGGCATGGGTACCCATTTTAGATTCGGTAGAATGTGTACTTTCCAAAAATGTATGGGTTTGGGGGGTAAACATATATTTCTGTGTTTTTACCCCACAAAAATGCAGTCAATGTGTTGATTTTTCATTAGCTGAAGTTACCCACGGGACTGTTTGTATGCGCTAACTTCATTTTGGGGCCTCTAAATGCCAGATACTTTGGTAAACCTATGAACAATGGCCACCAAACTGTTCGGAGGAACCCTGGCAATCATATTTAGGGTGCTTTTTCTTAGTACGTAATGACACATGGGTGATATGGTGCTGGGAAGTTGAAGCTTTGAGGCAATTTTCAGATATTTCACCAAAACCGACAACTTTGGGAAAGCCTTGCGACTCAGTAGTTTGGAGCAATAAGGCATGGGTACCCATTTTAGATTCGGTAGAATGTGTACTTTCCAAAAATGTATGGGTTTGGGGGGTAAACATATATTTCTGTGTTTTTACCCCACAAAAATGCAGTCAATGTGTTGATTTTTCATTAGCTGAAGTTACCCACGGGACTGTTTGTATGCGCTAACTTCATTTTGGGGCCTCTAAATGCCAGATACTTTGGTAAACCTATGAACAATGGCCACCAAACTGTTCGGAGGAACCCTGGCAATCATATTTAGGGTGCTTTTTCTTAGTACGTAATGACACATGGGTGATATGGTGCTGGGAAGTTGAAGCTTTGAGGCAATTTTCAGATATTTCACCAAAACCGACAACTTTGGGAAAGCCTTGCGACTCAGTAGTTTGGAGCAATAAGGCATGGGTACCCATTTTAGATTCGGTAGAATGTGTACTTTCCAAAAATGTATGGGTTTGGGGGGTAAACATATATTTCTGTGTTTTTACCCCACAAAAATGCAGTCAATGTGTTGATTTTTCATTAGCTGAAGTTACCCACGGGACTGTTTGTATGCGCTAACTTCATTTTGGGGCCTCTAAATGCCAGATACTTTGGTAAACCTATGAACAATGGCCACCAAACTGTTCGGAGGAACCCTGGCAATCATATTTAGGGTGCTTTTTCTTAGTACGTAATGACACATGGGTGATATGGTGCTGGGAAGTTGAAGCTTTGAGGCAATTTTCAGATATTTCACCAAAACCGACAACTTTGGGAAAGCCTTGCGACTCAGTAGTTTGGAGCAATAAGGCATGGGTACCCATTTTAGATTCGGTAGAATGTGTACTTTCCAAAAATGTATGGGTTTGGGGGGTAAACATATATTTCTGTGTTTTTACCCCACAAAAATGCAGTCAATGTGTTGATTTTTCATTAGCTGAAGTTACCCACGGGACTGTTTGTATGCGCTAACTTCATTTTGGGGCCTCTAAATGCCAGATACTTTGGTAAACCTATGAACAATGGCCACCAAACTGTTCGGAGGAACCCTGGCAATCATATTTAGGGTGCTTTTTCTTAGTACGTAATGACACATGGGTGATATGGTGCTGGGAAGTTGAAGCTTTGAGGCAATTTTCAGATATTTCACCAAAACCGACAACTTTGGGAAAGCCTTGCGACTCAGTAGTTTGGAGCAATAAGGCATGGGTACCCATTTTAGATTCGGTAGAATGTGTACTTTCCAAAAATGTATGGGTTTGGGGGGTAAACATATATTTCTGTGTTTTTACCCCACAAAAATGCAGTCAATGTGTTGATTTTTCATTAGCTGAAGTTACCCACGGGACTGTTTGTATGCGCTAACTTCATTTTGGGGCCTCTAAATGCCAGATACTTTGGTAAACCTATGAACAATGGCCACCAAACTGTTCGGAGGAACCCTGGCAATCATATTTAGGGTGCTTTTTCTTAGTACGTAATGACACATGGGTGATATGGTGCTGGGAAGTTGAAGCTTTGAGGCAATTTTCAGATATTTCACCAAAACCGACAACTTTGGGAAAGCCTTGAGACTCAGTAGTTTGGAGCAATAAGGCATGGGTACCCATTTTAGATTCGGTAGAATGTGTACTTTCCAAAAATGTATGGGTTTGGGGGGTAAACATATATTTCTGTGTTTTTACCCCACAAAAATGCAGTCAATGTGTTGATTTTTCATTAGCTGAAGTTACCCACGGGACTGTTTGTATGCGCTAACTTCATTTTGGGGCCTCTAAATGCCAGATACTTTGGTAAACCTATGAACAATGGCCACCAAACTGTTCGGAGGAACCCTGGCAATCATATTTAGGGTGCTTTTTCTTAGTACGTAATGACACATGGGTGATATGGTGCTGGGAAGTTGAAGCTTTGAGGCAATTTTCAGATATTTCACCAAAACCGACAACTTTGGGAAAGCCTTGCGACTCAGTAGTTTGGAGCAATAAGGCATGGGTACCCATTTTAGATTCGGTAGAATGTGTACTTTCCAAAAATGTATGGGTTTGGGGGGTAAACATATATTTCTGTGTTTTTACCCCACAAAAATGCAGTCAATGTGTTGATTTTTCATTAGCTGAAGTTACCCACGGGACTGTTTGTATGCGCTAACTTCATTTTGGGGCCTCTAAATGCCAGATACTTTGGTAAACCTATGAACAATGGCCACCAAACTGTTCGGAGGAACCCTGGCAATCATATTTAGGGTGCTTTTTCTTAGTACGTAATGACACATGGGTGATATGGTGCTGGGAAGTTGAAGCTTTGAAGCAATTTTCAGATATTTCACCAAAACCGACAACTTTGGGAAAGCCTTGCGACTCAGTAGTTTGGAGCAATAAGGCATGGGTACCCATTTTAGATTCGGTAGAATGTGTACTTTCCAAAAATGTATGGGTTTGGGGGGTAAACATATATTTCTGTGTTTTTACCCCACAAAAATGCAGTCAATGTGTTGATTTTTCATTAGCTGAAGTTACCCACGGGACTGTTTGTATGCGCTAACTTCATTTTGGGGACTCTAAATGCCAGATACTTTGGTAAACTTATGAACAATGGCCACCAAAATGTTCAGAGGAACCCTGGCAATCATATTTAGGGTGCTTTTTCTTAGTACGTAATGACACATGGGTGATATGGTGCTGGGAAGTTGAAGCTTTGAGGCAATTTTCAGATATTTCACCAAAACCGACAACTTTGGGAAAGCCTTGCGACTCAGTAGTTTGGAGCAGAAAGGCATGGGTACCCATTTTAGATTCAGTAGAATGTGTACTTTCCAGAAATATATGGGTTTGGGGGGTAAACATATATTTCTGTGTTTTTACCCCACAAAAAATGCAGTCAATGTGTTGATTTCTCAGTAGCTGAAGTAAAGTCCTGAACAATTTGGATGTGCTAACTACATATTGGTGTCTCTAAATGCCAGATACTTTGGTAAACCTATGCATAATGGGTATCAAATTGTTCAGTGGACCCCTGGCAATCATATTTCAGGTGCTTTTTCTTGGTACCTAATATAGTTTGGGATATGCGGAGCAGCAAAATAAAACCTTTGAAATGATTTTTCAGAATTTTGAATTTTTTGTTGAAAAACCGCTATGTTCAGACAAGCTTTTATGTTTGGTAGTTGGGAGTAGAGAGACATAGTTACCCATTTTGTAATCGGCAGAATGTGTACTTTTCAAAAATGTATGGTTTTCTGGGGTAAACCTACGGTTTCAGGATTTTTTGCCTTGGAACCTAAAGCATGCCGTTTTCTGCCTTAGTGCTTTCAAAATTTGGTAATATACTGCCGGGAGTTTTTGCTGTACAGAAATCCTAAATCTCCCTAAAACTATACATATCTGGTATTGGCACGTTCGAGAGACATAAGGCTTTCCAAATCAGTTGGATTTTCATCCGTAAAATGAAATATTTTTCTGGTATAAATTGATATACGATGAAAAATGGTAATTTTTCATTTTTTTTTGGTATTTGGCACTATAAATTTTTTTGCACTGGTGTAAATACATGAAAACTCAGGCAGATTTAGAAAGCCCAGTTTCTACCGAAAAAAACAATGTATAGTTTTCCTAGGTAAACTATAGGTTTCCCCTCAGAAAATGCCCCTAAAGTGAGAGAGCACAAAATGTTTCAAAAACGGCTGGCATTTCGCGTAACCAAAATGTGAAATTCTGCTGGCACTTAAAGGGTTAAATAGAGTTTGCTAAGTTTTTGAGTTTATTTACATTTATTTATTTTTTTATTTACAAATTTGAATTTTGATAAATAAACCTTCAGACCAGGCCCCAACTGCCACTACTGTGGCCAGCTTCTAAATTGGCTAGCTCTATAGTTCGAGAATAGTGATGGGCGAATTTATTCGGCAGGCGCGAATTCCCGCTATTCGCCGCTGGAGAATAAATTTGTGAAAGCGCCGTGAAAATATGCCCGCGTCAAAAAAAAAAGGACACTGGCGTCTGTTTTTGTGGACGCCGGCGCAATTTCACCAAAAACAGACGCCGGCGTCATAAATGGATGCGGGCGTCAAAAACTAGACGCCGGTGCCGTTTCAAGAATTCTCAGCTGTTTCGTGAATTTCGCAGGAAATTCTCAAATTTTTCGGCGAAGCGAAATGCCCCAAATTCGCCCATCACTATTCGAGAACCACTGAATTAGATAAAAACAAAGGAAAAATGAATAAGAAGCATGTCTGCATTTCTCATACATATACTCAGACTCAATATACTCAGACTCAAAGTTCTGCAAGATTTGTAACATCAGCTACAGCAAGAGATTGTCTTAACTGATCTTTGGTGCCTCAAACATATCCTTGTATCAGCCCATAGCAACAGATCAGATGCTTGCAGGTAAGTAAATAGCTGACTTAACACTAGACACTCAGTAGGCCACGAGTGATTTTTTTCGCCTAATACAGATTCAGGAAAAATAATTTTTTGTGAGCAGTGAAAATTTTAAACAAATCTGTTCAAGAATGTCACTGTGTATTTTGTTTCCCTGGAAAAACGGTATAGTGACACCAATGCATTTGGTTTAAAAAAAAAAAAAAAAAAAAATACCCATTGACCCCAGGGCAGAGAAAAAAACGGCCATGGGAAAAATGTTTGCAAAATGTTGCCATTTTGTGAATAATTAAGTTTCAGAGATTTTTTCTGCAAAGCGAAAGATAATTTTATCACAGTTTCACTCATCACTATTCCTTTGGCCTTAATCCAAAAATGGGTTCCCATGCTATTTAGGGTTGCTCCATATGTTCCTCTTTAGGGAACAATTTTGCAACACAAAAATTGCTTTAGAAATTAGAATCAATTATACTCTAATTAAAATTAACTGTATAATTGGTTCTAATTTCTAAAGCAATTTTTGTGTTGCAAAATTTTTTAGTGTTATACATTATGCTTACAGTGCTTAGTCGTTGTTTTATAGATTTTTTTTATCTATTTGGTTTATACAATTGATAATATTCATTTTAATTAATATTAGTGTTCCCTTAATTTTTTTCAATTATAGTTGGTCACTGTTACCCAGAGCTTTTCTGTTTTTAATGTTAGACCCTTAGAACCACAGTCCTTGAACCCATAAACATTAGGTGCTGCTTTTCCTGTTTAATGAGAAAGAAACTGATAAAATGCAGCCATTCCCTTCAAGCTATACATCTGGAGCCGTGAAACATCTCATTTTCAGATAATTTATGTACAATTTTTTTTTTTTATCTCCAAACCGGTATGCAATCCTATTTTATAGCAATGAGCACCATTGCATTGTTCCATTTTAGCAATTAAATACATAGCAGTTGTTTGAATGATTTAAACAGCCATGTTTACACAGGATAGAAGGTTTTTTTTTTATAGAACTTATTTAAATTGGTAAGACTAGTGTCACCTGGGATGAGAAAGAAGAGCTACTTATAATAATCTTGGAGAAAACCACCCGGGTTCTTTGATTTCCATTTGAGCATTGTAGGCAACTAATATAGTGCTGTTATGCTAAAACACTATTCAATGGAAGGCACGGCAGTTACCATTTACAGTATATCATAGTAGGATGACAGCTGGAATGGTGGGAGTTCATTATAGGGACCATGAATTGTTGGAGGTAATTTAGATTACAATTCAAAGTTTAATTTAAAAATCTATCAACAAATGTGAAAGTGCTCTGGGAACATTTTAAAATGCACTTTAATCTCCCCAGCACAAATAGCTTTTCAGAGCCCTAACAATCATCACCTGGAAAAAACAGTAAAACTTTACAGCATCTTTAATTAAATTACAAACACAGGCGATAATTAACTTTTTTATTTTTATTTTATTCATGTCATTGTTTCCCCTGGAGTCAATATCTTCAACTTGCAGGGACAGAACGTTTATAAGTTTACAACGTTCCCTGGAGGCGATCCTGGAGGACCGGGCAGCATGGCGTATAAAATGGATTTTATATGTACGACTTCTTTACCCACAATCGCATTGGGGCAAATGGCTAGAATGTTGATCCATTTCCCTCAAAATAATTGAAACATTGATTTTAAAGTCGGAGAGGCGATAAATTTCCCAGAAAAGCTGTAAACGTGTTTCAGACAATATGTGAAAATCATATTTCAGTTTCTCGAATCCATGCCGTCAAAATTCCATTCATCTTCCAAGGGCATAAATAAAGATGAGTCAATGTTCCCATGAACCATGATAAGGCTAAGAACATTCTAATGCCCAATAACTGATATTTCAACATGAAGCTTCATCATTTTGGCTCATAATTAAAATAAGAATATTAATGGGTGTGTTCAAAAAGACATTCCAATGACGAGCACCGCCTTTACTTTGAATATCACAATTTTGCTGCTTCCTGAATGAAGGGACTGTATGTAGAAGTGCTTGTAATAACTGGGCAGGTCTCAATTTGTACCCAAAACTGCAATAAAATTCACAGTGAAAATAATTTGCATAGAAGAAAACACCCATTCAAGCATTGTCAATGACTCTTTTTCTCAATCCAAATGCAATACCATCAAGTGTGAATCTTTTCCTTGTATAACTCCGACAAACTCAAGAAAAAATGGAGATTTTTTGCAAAAATGTATTTTCGCCAGGAGACATTTCAACTGGTTCAAACTGGTGAACTGCCATTATAAAGATACAGCAGACACTTTTGTACTGTATGTCATTATCTATGTCATCTCCTCCATGGATCCACTAGAGAATATTCCCCACTACATTCGTAGTGGGCAAATTATGTAGAGAATTTTCACAGAGAATTTACACCAACAAAATTTCGGCACATTGTGTTTTCAACAGCATACTTATGATTTTAAGTAAATATGCAATGTTGTTGTGAAAATACATCTGGCAAATTGAGGTGAAGTTTGGTGAAGTTAGAAAAATCACCCTTTTATAAAACATGCCTCAAAGTTCACTTCAATTCTTCACATGTATTTTCACAACACATTTTACATTTACTAATAATCATAGGTGCACTGTTGAGAGAGAAATGTGGTCATTTTCTCTTGCCATAAATTGGTTTTGAATCCTCAATAAGTCTGCACAGCGAGTGTGGAAGCTGCTAAAGCGAGTGTTGCATGTGAATTAAGGGGCATATTTACCAAGGGTCAAATTTCGAACTGAAAAAACGTCGAAATTCGAATTCAAAAAGACCAACCAAAATGAAGTCAAAGTTTTTTTTGGTTGCATAGGTCTGTTTTCAATTGAATAGGTCTGTATTCAGCCGAATTTGAATTGTATGAATCGAATGAATATCACATTTGATCAAATTCCATTCAAAGTTTTTCCCAAAAATAAACTAAGATTTTTCAAAGTCCACCAATTGCCTCCAAATAGAGGAGGTCCCCCATAGGCTAAAACAGCAATTCAGCAGGTTTAAGATGGCCTCACCACAAATTTGGGCCCGATTGCACTTGGGAGACTGTAAGTACCCAGTGTAAAAATTAGTGCAAGTATGTTTGCTGGTATCACTCAGTGCGTGTCTTGTCACAGACATGTATGTGGAGTTGGTGCACCAGTTCCATGCAGTAATTACATGTAAAAGATGTCGGTGGGTTTTCATCTTGGAATCTGAACTGCAGACTCTAGGGGGGGGGGGAACTTGCAGCACTGAGGGCAGTGGCAACTGTGGGGAGGAAAGGAGGCTCACAGAGCAACCACTGGCAGGGGCCAGTGTAGTGGCGGGTGGAGAAGGGGCAGTGGAGGCTAATGAGGGAGGCACTTTTGTTACAGTCAAGAGGAGATGTAGGGGACAAAATGGTAGGCAGGCTGGTCCACAGCTTGTCCAAAGCAACAGATTCACCATTTTGGCTTAAGATGCTGGGGAGGACAGTTCTGAACTGGCATGTATGGAGCAGGCTGACTCTCAGAGCACCCTGGGAGGCAATGGGGTATATTTATCAAAGAGTGAAGTTCGAGATCACCACAGTCCATTAGAGCGAAATACCGCCTCTCTCCTTTCATTTCTTTGAGATTTTTAAAGGGGTATTTTTCAAATGGTGAACTTTCACTTTCACACATTGATAAAAATCCCATAGAAATGAATGCACAATTTCACTCAAGTGGACTGTGGTGAAGGGAGTGCAAAGAAGGATAGGCAGGTTTTAGTTATAGGGGATTCAATTATTTGAAAGGTGGATAGGGTAATCTGTCGTAAGGACCCTTCATGCAGAACAGTCTGCTGCTTGCCTGGTGCTAGGGTTCGGCATGTGGTGGAATGAGGGAGGTGCTGGGGAAATCCCGGTGGTCTTGGTACACATAGGTACCAATGACAAAGTTAGAGGAGGTGGTGAAGTCCTCAAGAATGATTTAAAAAAAACTAGGTGTAAAATTGAGGGCAAGAAATTCCAATGTAATTTCTCAAAGATATTCCGGTGCCACGAGCAACACTAAGAAGACAGCGGGAGCTTAAGGAGATTAATGCAGGGCTGAGAGATTGGTATAGGGAGGAGGGTTTTGGGATTTTGGAGAACTGGGCTGATTTCTCAGTCGGCTACAGGCTCTTTGCTAGGGATGGGCTGTTGTTCTTTGCTAGGGATGGGGAAGCTGTTTTGGGAGAGAAGATGGCTAGACGGTTGGAGGAGATTTTAAACTAGGCGTGAGGGGGAGGGTTCTGTAGAGGATTCAGTGGAAGACAGGTTAGATGAGATAGTGGGCAAACAAAGGAAAATGGAGGAGGAGATTTGGTTGGGGGTACTGTTAAGGATAGGGTGGACCACATGTAATATGTTCAATATGGTACCAGTATTAAATGTATGTTTGCAAATGCAAGAAGTCTGACTGGTAAAATGGGAGAGCTGGAGCTGCTGGTTCTGGAGGGAAAATATGATGTGATTGGTGTGGCCGAAACATGGCTGAATGAGTCACATGACTGGGCAGTTAATATCAGTGGCTATACTTTGTTTCAGAGGGACATAGGCAATAGAAAAGGAGGAGGGGTATGTCAGTTTGTTAGGCAGGATTTAAAAGCTTATATAAAGGAGGAGGTAATGTTAGAAAATGAGGTGGCAGAAGTCTTATGGGTGGAGTTCTTCACCAATTGTAAAGTCCAGCAAATTAATTGTAGGAGTCGCTATAGACTAAGTGAGGAGGAGGAGACGAAGCTCCTGATGCAAATAGAAAAGGCTGCTAGTTTGGGTAAAGTAATGATAATAGGGGATTTTAATAACCCAGATATTGACGCTTGCGCTTGGTGAATATTACATAGTAACTTAGTAATTTAGGTTAAAAAAAGATAATTGGACATCACTGGGGACTGATTATGATCCATTTATCATACATTAGGTACAGTTAGAGTTGGGAATGGAAGGGGAAAATACATTTCTCCATAGAGGTAATTCTGGGAGAGAATCTTACATTTCTGCATAAAATTAGCTCTAGTTGATTAACTGGTCAAGTCTAAAGGGAAGATAGTGAGGACAGACCCTGATGAAGCAATGACATGTGGTTGGACAAGCTGAGCGAAAACCAGGAGAGGAAAGTGTCTGAGACAGAGATGAGTAGTGATGGAAACCAACCATGTCAAATGTTGCAAAAATATCAAAATATTATAAATGAAAAGAAGGGGGGTTGGGCCTAGACCAGCATAAAAGGTAAATCCATCCTTGTATAACACTACAGAGCAACATGGAAGCTTAATATATGCTGTTGAATGACAATAAGGAGCACATTAAGCCATGTAGCATGTGACGGTTTTAAAATCATTCTACGTGTCAAATAATTACATTTCATCTTTTGTATAATGGGATTAGTAAGAGATGAATGTGCATTATATTGGCATTCTTCTTGTGTGTTTTTTTCTAGCATTGATAAAGATGTTACTAATTCTACTAGAATATTTTATTTTACATTAGAGAGCCTTTGTTTCTCTCTTTTTTTCTCATAATCCTTCTTATCTCTTCCCAAAGCCATCCCAAAAGAGTTGAACCGCAGCATAAAGATAGCACTAGAAAATTAGTACTAATATTCAAGTACAGGTATGGGACCTATTATCCAGAATGCCCAGGACCAGGGGTTTTTCGGACAAGAGATCTTTCTGTAATTTGGATCACTATACCTTAAGTCTACTTAAAATTAATTTAAACATTAAATAAACTGTTTTGCCTCTAATTATGATTAAAGGGTATGTAAAGTCTAAAATAGAATAATGCTAGAAATGCTGTATTTTGTATACTAAATATAAACATGAACTTACTGCACCACAAACCTAATCATAAAATAATTTATGCTTTCAAAGTTGGCTACAGGGGGTCACCATCTTGTAACTTTGTTAAACATCTTTGCAAGACTAAGACTGTGCACATGCTCAGTGTGGTCTGGGCTGCTTAGGGATCGGCATAAACAAAGCTGTTTGAGTTCTGCATGGCAGGGAAGTAAGGCGGGGGCTCCCCCTGCTGTTCATAAGTATGATTGTTTCCCTGCTCAGCAGTTAAGGACCGTCTGACAATTCCTATACACAGCAGTAAATGAAGGGAGAATTTCACTGCATACAGTCAGGTTTCTTTTAAAAATGGTACACATTTTTTAATTAAAGCATATTGGAGATAGTTTTCTTTTTCATTAAAGAAAGTAAAAATGAGATTTTATTGTTTTGCCTTTATATGCCCTTTAATTACATCTTATTTGGTATCAAGTGCAAAGTAATGCTCAATTTTTACAGAGAAAAAGGAAATAATCAATGAAAATATGAATTATTTAATTAAAATTGAGTCTATGGCAGAAGGCCTTTCCATAATTTGGAGCTTGCTGGATAACAGGTTTCCGGATCACATGCCTGTACCATATTTAAACAAATCAATAAAATTATTTCATTACAGTATTTTTTTCATGACAGTTTACTAACGCCCAACACAAAATTTAGTTATTATTATAGTTATTATAACTTGTTTCTCCTTAAATGGGCATGAGTACAGAGTAATGAGTTCCACAGTGCTTTTCTATAGTCGTTCTATAACTACTCTTTGCAATTAGGCCCTTTTCAACCCATCCAAACCTTTCAATACCTTTCAAATATTTTGGCGATTAGTCAAGGCTTTGGTGCTGTCAACAGTATGGGATCCTTCATCCGGAAACCCATTATCCATAAAGCTCCAAATTACAGAACGGCCATCTCCAATACACTCCATTTTAAGCAATAATACTAATTTTTAAAAATGATTTCCTTTTTCTCTGTAATAATAAAACAGTACCTTTTACTTGATCCCAACTAAGATATAATTAATCCTTATTGGAGACAAACCAGTACTACCTGGTTTAATTAATGTTTAAATGATTTTATAGTAGACTCAAGACATGGAGATCGAAATTGCAGAAAGACCCCTTATCCAGAAAACCTTTGTCAAGCTTTTTGGATAGCAGGTCCCATACCTGTTTCAGAGTATATAATGCAAATTGATATAATAAGTCAGTGGTCCCCAACCTTTTTTTTACCCCTGAGCCACATTAAAATATAAAAAGAGTTGGGATGCCAAATAAGGGCTGTGATTGGCTTTTTGGTAGCCCTTATGTGGACTGGCAGCATTCAAGTGGCTCTGTTTGGCAGTACACCTGGATTTTCTACAACCAAAACTTGCCTTCAAGCCTAGAATTTAAAAAATAAGCATCTGCTTTGAGGTCACTGGGAGCAACATCCAATGGGTTGGTGAGGAACATGTTGCACACAAGCCATTGGTGGGGGATCAATGATCGAAGTGATCAAGTGCAGACTTCTTCAGTTTAAGTCCCACTTTAAGGTCCAACTTTTGGCCTTGGTCAGGGCCCACTTTGCTCATGAATTGAGTACAGATATATAAAAATATTATATTTATAGTCATTATAGTCATGTTATAGTCATTATAGTCATGTTATAGTCATTGGAGAACAAATAAGTGTCATATATGGGCTGATATAATCCAGAGCACTGATCCGCAACCAGTGGCTCATGAGCAACATATGGCTCACAAACCCTTTGGATGTTGCTCCCAGTGGTCTCAAAGAAGGTTTTTATTTCTGAATTCCTGGTTTGGAGGCAAGTTTTGGTTGTATAAAAACCAAGTGTACTGGCAAATAGAGCCTCCTGTAGACTACCAGTCCACATAGAATTTTTTTCATGCTTGGGTTGCTCCCTGATTGTTTAAATTTAAATGTGGCTCATGGGTAAAACAAGAAAGGGGAACCCCTATCTAGAGCACTTGGGGTATTGTTTCAATATAAACTTTGGTCCACCATGTTTTGACTACCAAAAAGTTAGTAGAGGGGAGTCTAATTGGCCTACACCATGGCTTCTACCAGTTCCATATCTATTACAATACCTATTACCGCTTACACCAGTTCCATATCTAAACTACCTATTGCAATTGTGCTAAGCTATTATTGGAAGCAAACAAATTCCTCTTGTCCCCAACTGGACTCAGGCTTTTGTTGTTTACATTTACATAAAACAGACATTTTAGATTGTCAAGCATTGTGCCTGCAGGGCAAGGGCCAAGGGATCCTTTACTCTTGTCTCACTAGATCTTTAATCTTTCGCTAAAATGATAAAATATATTACTGTACTTCACTTGTACTGTTCTTGTCTGAATTTAAAGGCACATTTGTTCAGGAGGAACTGTGAGGATATGTAAGGCAGCCGACCATTAACAAGTAATGATTGAGAACCTATTGTAATTCATATTCATTAAAGATAGAAACAAAAAGACAGATAACAGAGACCCCTGACAAAATGCCCAGTTTAGCATTAAGCCAAAGAAAATATTTTTCTTGAACGATGTGTCCCAAAACTCCAGTTTTACAGACAGTAAAACTTTTTTTTTTTTTTTTTTAATAAATAGCATTTTTATGAGCGTATTATTTAAGGTGTTAAGAAGTCCACCCCGTTAAGTGACTTCTAATTATGTCTATTGTCAGTAATTTCAAAGCGTATTTCATTGTCCAGGCTTTTATTCCCCACTGTCATGAGATGCTTCCACTAAGTTACACACCGAGGCATTAAAAAGCAAAAGCGCTCTGATAATCATTATTGAAGACATTTCTCCTTTGGAAGGTTTTACAAAGCATTACACAGATGAGGGAAATGTGAGCCGGGGAAGACAAGCCTTGTAATTTCTCTGCAACAAAGTGAATAGTCATGACACATTGCCATCACCGGTGAAAAAGAGCAGGCGGGGTGTATTAAACATGAGTGCTTTGGCTGCTTAATTATTGGGTAATCTAGCAATTTAGCATGCTTCATTTAATTCTAATTAGGTGAATTAATAGGCAGAGAATAAAGATTCAAATAGACTGGCACAAAACAAAACGAGTGTTAACTTCATTTATTCTGTTGTAACTCTTTCACAATGACCTGGCTGGGGCACACGGAGGCTGCATTATATCTAGGGGCAGATTTACATAGGGTTGAATATCGAGGGTTAATTAACCATCGATATTCGACTGTCGAAGTTAAATCCTTCGACTTCGAATATCGAAGTCGAAGGATTTAGAGGTATTCATTTGAACAAACGATCGAACGAAAAATCGAACGAAGGATTTTAATCAAGTTTTAAATAACCAAGTAGGGGGTTGAAGTTTTTTTTAAAGAGACAGTACTTCGACTATCGAATGGTCGAATAGTCAAACGATTTTTAGTTTGAATCGTTCGAAGGTCGAAGTAGCCAATTTGATGGTCGAAGTAGCCAAAAAAAAATCATTCGAAATTCCAAGTTTCTTTTATTCTTTTCCTTCACTCGAGCTAAGTAAATGGGCCCCTTAGTGTATGAATTTTTGTGCATGTAGATTGCATATTTATGTGTTAGCCAAAAACTCATTATCCAGATACTGCATTAGGGCTCTTACTCACTGGCGTTCTGACCTGCGCTCCCCTGCGTTCCGTTTTTTGGCGTTCAGCCGCAGGGGAGCGCAGGAATAGACGCATGTCATTATTTCAAATGGGGCTGTACTCACACAGACGCGTGTAGGCGCCGAACGCAGGTTGAGACGCAACATGCTGCATTTTTCCTGCGTTCGGCACCTACACGCGCCTGTGTGAGTACAGCCCCATTTGAAATAATGACATGCGTCTATTCCTGCGCTCCCCTGCGGCTGAACGCCAAAAAACGGAACGCAGGGGAGCGCAGGTCAGAACGCCAGTGAGTAAGAGCCCTTACTAAGGGGCAAATTCCCTAACCGATGAAAATTCACAAGCAATGGCTTCGCAGCCACTGCAATACTTCGCCAGACGTAAATTCGGCAGGACAACGCTAATTCACTAAAGTGCGAAGTTGTGTCCAGGGCGCCGAATGCTGCCAAATTTTCGGTAGCGATACTTCTGCAATCAATCAAAACGAAGATGCGCTAGCGTTGCCTAATTTGCATATTGCAGGAAACGATAAAGTTACTTAGACGTAAACTGTATGTTGCAGCAAATACATTACATTACACAAGTCCAGGGAACCTTAATAAATAAAATGTTGTTGTTATAATGCCCTACACATGAGCCCACTGTATAGTTTATTATGTTCCATATGTTAGAAAATGGAGGGGGGAACCCGGTTACCCAAAAAAAAAATTTACAGACTTTTGCAGGCTATCACTCTGAAAAATAAAAGACGCCAGCGTTTTTTGGGACTTAGTCCTATGCACTCCATTGCACTTCACCTGGTCTGAGCTGGCGAAGGCAAGTCTAGCCAATGAGGTTACGTTCAGTAAAATCCTCATCTTAGTGAATTTGCGGAGTTAAGTCCATTTGCCAGAGCGAAAATTCGCCTGCCGTTAGAGTGCGAAGCAACGCTAGCGTCTATCTCCTTCGCTAGCGATGTGGGGTCTGCGAAGTGCCTGAATGACGTCACGCTGGCGAATTTTCAGTAGCGTTAGTCAGTTGGCCCTTTAAGTGTGTCTGTGTTTTCATGGAATATGGATATTCCAGGTCATGTCTCTGAGCTCTTGCCCCTCCTCCGTTCTCTGTATAAGAGTGGAGCTTTAACTGTGGAAGTCTTCCCTTCAGGGGGTGTATATTTAAAGGAGAACTGAATCTGAAAAATGAATATGGCTAGAAATGCCATCTTTTATTTACTGAGCTTATTAAACCCACGTAAAGCTTCAGCATCTTTATTGTAGTAATGATCAAGTCTTCAGTTTTGTAAATTGTTTTTGTCATAAATCATTAAGCAGAAAATTTGGTTGGCCTTTAATATCAGCTGATGCTATTAGTGATGGCTGAATAAATACGCTGGCGTGAATTTGCGGCGAATTTCCACGTTTCGCCACCGGCGAATAACTTGGCGAAACTCCGTTGAAAATCCGCCGGCATCAAAAACATTTGGACACACGTCCGAAAAATCGAATGGGTCTAAACCACCACGCAACAGCACTATTTATGTTTCTTGATGTGGGCGTCAATTTTCAAGTTGCGCTAATTTTGTGCCGGGAGAAATTCGCCCATCACTACTGATTATTAAATTCTGATGCTAATTGCACTGGTTTCTGTGCTGCCATGTAGTAATTATCTGTATTAATTACTAATCAGCCTTATATTGTGACATTTCTATTCTATGTGTACTGTATATTGTGAGTGGGTCCCTAAGCTCAGTAAGTGACAGTAGCACAGAGCATGTGCAGTGAATCAGCAGAAAAGAAGATGGGGAGCTACTGGGGCATCTTTGGAGACACAGATCTTTACTGCTAAAGGGCTGTGGTTGCCTTGGGCTGGTACAGAATATAATGTACAACACTTCTACCTACTTCTTACATTGCACTTTAGTTCTTTTTATCAAAGGTTCCACTGGAACCTACAGAGACCATCATTTTAAAGACTGAGGCAGTTGTGTCCAAGTAAACATTCCTAGCTTAGGCTATATATAGCTACAAAAATTAAAAATAGAAGATTTTAAAACCCACTTAGGACAATGAGAAGTGTAGCATGGTTTGTTGTTTTCAGTAGATGCGACAAAGCATCCAAAAATACCTTGCTATGCAAAAGAATGAGGATCCCCACGTGTAAAACACTTGGAGATCTGGCTACTTTTCATTATAGCCTATGGGAAAACACACTGACACACAAATGCCAGGGAACCCTGAAACTAGCACCTTGCTTGGGGAACAGTCACTTCCAGAGGTTTGTCCTGCCTACACCAGGAAACAATTAGAGGCCTGTTTACTAAAGGTCGAATTTTAGTGGTATTAGATTTTTCAGTTCACACGAGGAGATTTGGGGAGTAGGGAGGGCGAATTTTTTCACCTTGTTTCGTCGCAGAAATGACGCCCATAGACTTGTATGGCATTGTGTGACAAAAATTTCGCTGCACGTCAACATTTTTTTGACGCCCATAGACTTTAATGGGCGTCGCGGCATTTCACCGGCGGCAAATTTTTGTCGAAACAGGTCAAATTCGCCCATGCCTATCGTGGAGATTTTGTCGCCTGGCAACTAATCACCTCGTCTTCTGAGCGACAATCTCCCCGAACTGCCTCAGCGTGTTTTCCCATAGGCTATAATGAAAAGTCGCCTGCGCTAAAGCACACGCGGCGATGCGTTTTCCATAGTTGCACTAAGTTGCCCGCGCTAAAGCACATGCGGCGATGCATTTTCCATAGTCATTATAGCCTATGGGCAAACACACTGAGGCAGTTCGGGGAGATTGTCGCTCAGAAGACGAGGCGATTAGTCGCCAGTGTGGACTGACCCTTAGAAACCAGGTTTAAACTCTATTTCTATAAAATCCCGGATGCCATGAAGTTATTAAAAGATCCAAATATTAAAAGTATGAACGAAAAAATGAAAATGCTGAACGATCCGAAAAAAATAAGAATGTCTCTAAAACCTATAAAAAGGAGAGTTTTTTTGGACAGTTAGGGCTCTTACTCACTGGCGTTCTGACCTGCGCTCCCCTGCGTTCCGTTTTTTGGCGTTCAGCCGCAGGGGAGCGCAGGAATAGACGCATGTCATTATTTCAAATGGGGCTGTACACACGCAGGCGGGTGTAGGCGCCGAACGCAGGAAAAATGCAGCATGTTGCGTCTCAACCTGCGTTCGGCGTCTACAAGCGCCTGAGTGAGTACAGCCCCATTTGAAATAATGACATGCGTCTATTCCTGCGCTCCCCTGCGGCTGAACGCCAAAAAACGGAACGCAGGGGAGCGCAGGTCAGAACGCCAGTGAAAAAATAGTGAAAAAATAGTTGAAAACTTTTAAAAGTCTGAATGGTAAAAAAAAAATCCAACAGGATCAGCACAGCTCCCATTGACTTCTATGGGGCCGCGACTGATTTACTTGGCGCAGTTTTGTATTCAAGTTTTTTGTGTTTTTTACACTTAATAAACCTCAAATCTTTAGAGTTTTAGAGAAACAAAAAAAAATCAGGAATTTTTAGAGTAAAATACGATTCGTGGAAAAAAAGGAAATCCAAATTTTAGTAAATCGGAACCTTATTGCCTGAATGGGTAAGTCGTGCACAAGATGTAGCATGCTCTATGAGAGTTTTTTTGTGGCGAAACCTGACAAAAAAATTCACCCATCGATACTCATGGTGCATGATAATCTCTCGACTTGCCTTTCACCTGATGTACCAATCAGAACAGATACAGGAATGGGATCCGTTATCCCGAAACCCGTTATCCAGAAAGCTCCAAATTATGGAAAGGCGTCTCCCATAGACCCATAGACCCCCATGCAACAGAAATAAGGTAAGTGAATGCATTGTCGGAATGTCACATAGTTTATCCGACGCGACACGACTGTCGGATGCAGACGTTGCACGCTGTGTCTGCATCTGACAGTCGTGTCACGTCGGATCAACTCTGCGACTTCATCCGACATTTCTATCTCTTACCTTATTTCCATCGCATGCGATTTGTCGCAGCATGTCGAATCGTGCCGAAAACTTCTGTGTAGTCCTACCCTAAATGATTTTCTAGTAGACTTAGGGTTCTTACAGATGAGCGTTTTTAGCTGTGCTCCCCTGCATTCCGGTCTCATGCGTTCAGCTGCAGAGGAGCGCAGGAGTAGACGCACTGAATTCTTTTCAATGGGGTTGTACTCACACAGACGCATGTAAGCGCCGAACGCAGGTAAATTGCAACATGCTGCGTCCCAACCTGTGTTTGGCGCTTACATGCGTCTGTGTGAGTACAGCCCCATTGAAAAGAATTCAGTGCGTCTACTCCTGCGCTCCTCTGCAGCTGAACGCATGAGACCGGAACGCAGGGGAGCGCAGGTAAAAATGCTCATCTGTAAGAGCCTTCAAGGTGTAAAGATCCAAATTACAGAAAGATCCGTTTTCTGTAACACCCTGGTCAGAGCATTCTGGATAATGGATCCCATACATGAAACAGGGCCTACTTTACTATATCACCAGTAGGCAAAAGCTGTGGTGATTAATGCGGTGTCCATTCACCTACCATTATTAAATGCACCCTAGAATGGGTGAAATGGGGCTGCAGTGGTTTTCTAGTTCTGTAGAAGGATTCAGCAATACCCAGACCTGTGATATTTCATATTTCTGATAGAACATCATGCATAAAGACGTGCTAGTTATTTTACTTTTTTATTATCCTCCCCGCCCAGCGTCTTTTATCCTGATTTGCATTGAGACTTTGTCTTTGTTAATCAAGCTTCACACTGGGACAAGCCCTTCTACATTGGACATGGCTGTTCCTCTAATTAAGGTGCTAATTGAATTAAATGGCTGCGCTAATGAACAGATGAGCGGCATAAAAATAAAGAGTCAGATAGCCCAATTAACAAAAGAGCTGAGCATAATTATAACATTTAAATACATGCAACTCAGCACCAATATTGTTAATTGTTACAGGGCAATTTATGATAATTGGCTCCACAACAGGCAAAGCAGGTTCAGCGATGAGATGGAGACGGTAATTAAAAAAAAAATGATATTCTACACAAATGCAATGCTTAGATAATTAACACTCAATTTACATAAAGGATATTTATAGTTGAGAAATACAGGGAAGTTTCTGATTAAAGCAAGAAATACGGCCAAGGACCCTGTGCATGAAATACAGAGCTATTGAGAGGGAATAGAAGGCCGGCGCTTGATCCCATTCTCTAGGTATTTAGTAACACTCGAAAAAGTCTTATAGTACATTAACTTTTATTAAACTATAGCTGTTGGGTTATTTTAATCAGGATCATATATTTTGAGCTGTTGTCTGTAATACAGAATATCCAGATTGGGACTCAAAGGGTCTTTTCATAATGTGAACCACCCCTTTAAGGTGCTTCAACTTTTAGTATGTTATAGAATTGGTTTTCATTATTTATTTTTTTATAGTTTTTGATTTATTTGCCTCCCTCGTCCAGCTTTGAAATGGGGGTCACTGACCCCGGCAGCCAAAATCTATTGCGTTACGAGGCTAACGTTTTATTGCTATTGTTACTTTTTATTACATATGTTTCTATTCAGCCCTCTCCTATTTATATTCCTGTCTCTTATACAAAGCAATGCTTGGTTGTTAGGATAAAAAGAGCCTAGCAACCAGATAGCTGCTGAAATGCCAAATTGGAGAGCTGCTGAACAAAAAAGATAAAATAATTGAAAAACCATAAAAAATAAATATCCAGTTGGAAGTGTCTAAGAATAACAATATCTACATCATACTAAGGGACAGAGTTTCTAACTCGTATGAAAAAAAATTAGAATTTTCTAAGTATTTTTTTGTGGACTTCGACCATCGAATGGGTCAAATTCAATCGAATGATTCGAACAATTCGATGTATAAATTGGATAGTCGAAGTACTGTCTCTTTAAATAATACTTTGCCACTTTAAACCTACTGAGCTGCAATGTTAGCCTATGGGGACCTTCCCCAGCACTTTTCTAAGCTTTTTTTGATCGAATAAAAATCCTTCGATCGATCGCTTAAAATCGTTCAATTCGAATGATTTTATCGTTTGATCAAACAATTTTTATTCGATAGTTCGATCGAAGCATTTGCGCTAAATCCTTCGAGGGTCGAATTCGAGGGTTTATTAACCCTCAAAATTCAACCCTTGATAAATCTGCCCCTAAAAGTTAATATAAAGGCAAACTAAATCTTTAAGGCTACAAAAAAAATCAAATTAAAGGAATTAGAAAAGCCAATGGGATTGCACTGCCTTCAATACACCTAATCCTCCCATGTAAGTTTCTATAGCAAAGGCAGTGTTAGAAAGGACCAAGTGGAAGATGGAATGTAATACATGTTGTAAAAATTGCACCAGGCCTGAGTAACCAACCAGATATTTATTTTAAAATGAAAGCAAATGTTCCTTTTTTTTTATTGGTTTCTAGACCTGGTGGAAATATTTCCCCATAGAATGGACTTAACACCAAGGAGTAAGGAATTAAAGGAACAGTTCAGTGTGAAAATAAAAACTGGGTAAATAGATAGACTGTGCAAAATAAAAAATGTTTCCAATATAGTTAGTTAGCCAAAAATGTAATGTAAATGTAATGTATAAAGGCTGGAGTGAGCAGGATTCCTCATGATTGACAAGTTGATTAGCCAATTGCAGCATCATAGCCCCGCCCCCGATGCCATGACCTGCCCCTGCCGCATCACCACCCCGCCCCCTCCACATCATGGCCCGCCCCCTGCCTGGTCTCCACCAAGTTAAAAGGTGGCTACCCTAAAGCGGACCCACATGGGACATTTCTGTTCAGTGAGTTTGCAATTGATCCTCAGCATTCAGCTCAGATTCAAAAGCAACAGATATGACCCATGTGCCCCCCCCCCCTCAAGTCACTGATTGGTTAATGCCTGGTAACCAATCAGTGGAAAGCAAGAGAGCTGCAAATTAGGAAGTAGTGTTCTGGCTATTATGTTACACATCCAGTCACTCCAGCCTTTATACATTACATTTTTATTATATGGATACTGTCATGTCAAAAGAACAGACAGATTTTTTTATATTCAGTTTTGAAATCTGACATGGGACTAGGCATATTGTCAGTTTCCCAGTTGCCCCCAGTCATGTGATTTGTGCCCTGAAACTTCAGTCACTCTTTACTGCTGTACTGCAAGTTGGAGTGATATCACCCCCTCCCTTTCCCCTCCAGCAGCCAAACAACAGAACAATGGGAAGGTAATCAGATAGCAGCTCCCTAACACAAGATAACAGCTGCCTGGTAGATCTAAGAACAGCACTCAATAGTAAAATCCAGGTCCCACTGAGACACATTCAGTTACATTGAGTAGGAGAAACAACAGCCTGCCAGAAAGCAGTTCCATCCTAAAGTGCTGGCTCTTTCTGAACGCACATGACCAGGCAAAATGACCTGAGATGCACCTACACACCAATATTACAACTAAAAAATACACTTGCTGGTTCAGGACATTTTATATTGTAGAGTGAATTATTTGCAGTGTAAACAGAAATAAAAACAACACCATAAAAATCATGACAGAATCCCTTTAAAAACTTTTTTTTTGTATATTGCATAGACTATTTATCCAGTTTTTACTCTTACATTGAACAATGGCTTTAAATGCAAATAGGAACAGAGAGGATGAATTCAATTATCAGCAATAGCTCAGAGGGCAGTATGGTCAACATGTATCCAATATATTAATCAAGTTCTTCATATAACTAATCTATAAATCCTTTATGATTTTCTCCCCATCGTAGTCTCACCATGTTCCTTATTCTACTCCTATGTGACGGGGTCTGTACAATTCTCTATGGTAAAAATTCTCCAAGGATGTCAACACTGAACACATGGCTGCCTTACTGAAGTGAAGAAGATGTGGATGGGAAAACGATTTTGGGTTGCACTGGGCTGTTACACGATTTATGGGACAATAATGTACTGAGGCACCAAAGGCTGCACTGGAGATGGAGATTTGAAACATCTGCTTCACTTTGAAACAGATTGTATCTCCAATACCAGTAACCATTGTGTGGACCATTGAAGGACTCATAAGTCTTCCTATTCAGAGAACCATTAATGGTTACCATCCGGCGATGCTCATTCCATTGCTGAATAATAAAAGTAGGAGCCTAAATGGGTTAATTAACCCTCGATATTCGACCGGCAAAATAAAATCCTTTGACTTCGAATATCGAAGTCGAAGGATTTTGCGCTACTCCTACGATCGAACAATGGAAGGAATAATCGAATAATCACTATTCCTATGATTCAAAGGCTATTCCTTCGATCAGAAAATTGTTAGGAAGCCTATGGGGACCTTCCCCGTAGGCTAACATTGGCCTTGGTAGGTTGTAGGTGGTGAACTAGGGGGTTGAAGAATTTTTTTAAAGAGACAGTATTCGAATAGTCGAACGATTTTTAGTTTGAATCGTTCGATTCGAAGTCGAAGGTTGTAGTCGAAGGTCGAAGTAGCCCATTAGATGGTCGAAGTAGCCAAAAAAAAACATTTGAAATTCGTACTATTTTTCCTTTATTCCTTTACTCGAACTAAGTAAATGGGCCCCTAAATGTTTAGTATGATGAAGAGAGTGATATTCTGAGAATTTGCAATTGGTTTCCATTTTTTTTTTATTATTTTTGGTTTTTGAGTTATTTAGCTTTTTATTCAGCAGCTCTCTAGTTTGCAATTTCAGCCATCTGGTTGCTAGGACCCAAATTACCCTAGCAACCGTGCATTGATTTGAATAAGAGACTGGAATATGAATACAGGCTTATGAGAGATAGGGATGGTGACGTTAGGAGCGGGCAGGTGAAAATCTGGGAAGGGTCTGTTGCATCAGGGGGTGGGGTTATGATGTGATCAGTTATTGGTTGGTCACCATGCCATTAAATGCCATGTTCTTATTTGGAAATCCAGACAGGCAGTTTTCACCTGGACAGCCCTTCCAAAAACCGGTGGCAACCCTACTCTGAATTACAATATATGAAGCTGTATCTGTTCTATGTGGTCCTGGGTAGTGATGGGTCGAATCTCTCCCATTTCGCTTCGCCGAAGAATTTATTTCCCGCAAAATTCGTGAAACAGCAAAAAATTCCCTGAAAAACCGTGAAATCTGAAAGTTCACAAAAAAATCGTGAAATTCTAACGTTTTCACTAAAAGTTTTAACAAAAAAATCGAGCAATTCTAAAGTTTTTACTATAAAATCGAGCAATTCAAACGTTTTCATGAAAAAATTGTGAAATTCAAACGTTTTCACTTAAAAATCAAGCAATTCCAATGTTTTCATTATAAAGTCGAGCAATTTGAACCTTTTCTCGAAAAAATCTAGCAATTCAAAAGTTTTCACGAAAAAAACGGAAATTGACGCTGGCGAATTTTCTCCCACGAATTTTCTCTGGAGATTCGCAAATTTATTCGCCCACTAGTCCTTGGTGCATGGTTGGCTACAGGGGCATACAGGAGTCAATGCACGTGCCAGCTCATACCTTAAGTGAGGAGGTAAAGCTTCTCGTTTTTGGTTAAACTGGTTGTTCACCTTTGAGATAACTTTTAGTGTGATGTAGAGAGTGATATTCTGAGATAATTTGCAATTGGTTTTTATTTTTTACTATTTAAGGCTTTTGAGTTATTTAGCTTTTTATTCAGCAGCTCTCTAGTTTGCATTTTAAGCAATCTGGTAGTTAAGGTTCAAATCACCCCAGCAACCATGCACTGATTAATACCACGTAGCAATAACAATACATTTGTAGCCTTACAGAGCATTTGATTTTTAGATGGGGTCAGTGACCCCCCATTTGAAAGCTGGAAAGAGTCAGAAGAAGAAGAAGAAGGCAAATAATTAAAAAAACTAATAAAAATAAATAATGAAAACCAATTGAAAATTTGCTTAGAATTGGCCATTCTATTGCATACTTAGGGGCCCATTCACTAAGCTCGAGTGAAGGAATAGAGGAAAATAGAGGAAAAATAGTTTGAATTTCGTATGTTTTTTTTGGCTACTTCGACCATCGAATTTTCTACTTTGACCTTTGACTTCGAAGCGAACGGTTCAAACTAAAAATCGTTCGAATATTCCATCATTCGATAGTCGAAGTACTGTCTCTTTAAAAAAAACTTCGACCCCCTAGTTCGCCACCTAAAACCTACCGAGGCCAATGTTAGCTCATGGGGAAGGTCCCCATAGGCTTTCCAAGGTTTTTCTGATCGAAGGATTTTTCTGAACGAATTGCGCTCAATCCTTCGACTTCGATATTCGAAGTCGAAGGATTTCAATGCGGCAGTCGAATATCGAGGGTTAATTAACCCTCGATATTCGACCCTAGGTAAATGTGCCCCTTAAAGTTACTTTAAAGGTGAACCACTCCTTTAAGGCAGTGCTATGTGTGTAGCAAGAGGCATGTGAATACCTTCTGTTTTAAAAAGGCATTTGCTACATTTCTTACTTTGAGAAGGTTTCCACATTTATTTTGGGTGGTCTCCAAGTCCTACCCCTTTATTATATCTTGTATGAATGAGCTCTGATCACAGTGAATCAGGCTGTGGGGAAGTCTGAATTAATGACCCTGAGTTATAAAGCTGCGTCTGTGTATTTACCTGTATTCAACTCTGTGTTCCACAATCTGGTGTTACACCACAACTGGCCACATTCTGCAAGATTATTTGAGTCTAGTGATTGGCGAATTTGCGGCTTTCTGCTTCACCGAAAAATTAGCCAATTTCCTGTGAAATTCGCAAAACGCTGATAAATTCGCGAAACGATTTTTGACGCCGGCGTCTGTTTTTGATGCTGGTGTCCATTTTTGATGCCGGCGTCCATTTTTTTTGGATGCCGGCATCCATTTTTGGTGGAATTGCGCTGGCGTCCAAAAAAATTCGCCTCGAATTCACACCTGCCGAATACATTCGCCCATCACTATTTGAGTCATTTCTACTCTGAATTGTTACAAAGAACATTATTTCCTTTACGTTATTATTCCTGTCCGCTGTGTGCAAGTTCAGCTCGTTTTGGCTTTTCTCACCGTGTTTTTAGCTTTATGTTCCAGTAATCTCCAATATACTCAATATACTCAACTCAAAGCATGCTGGGAGCTGTAGTGTAGAGATTAGCGACGGTTGAATCTGTTCCGTTCGCGAATCGCATTAAAAAGTCAATGGGCGGCCAAATAATTTTATGTGAGCAACAATTTTGCCGCACGAAATTTTGTCGCTGCAAAATGATCAACGGTGAATTTTTGCCACAGTTTCTTTAAAACATTAAAAAATTCACCGCAAATCCATTCCTGGCGAATAAATTTGCAGATCACAAGAGATTTCTGGGGTCCTGGGCTGAACAATTAAACGGTGACACCGCGCATTTGACTTTAGCTCCTTTGTACAATATGATCAGTTATTGCCTTTTCATTCACTGCTCGTTGCTTATAAAGAATAAATGTAAAATGAAGAATTCTAGAGGCTCTGAGGCAGAGCAGCATTAGATCATAAGGATTATTAAAGATTATTAAAGATAAAGAATGTTCATGTTTCAAACACATCTCCGGGGGTTAAATCCACATCACTAATAAATCTTCCCTCAACATATCACATTAGAAATAAGCATTTGTGTCAGGGGAAAATAGGGGAGATTATGAAATCAAAGTGATTGTCTCTCACAATTGGTGATGAGAATGAAATCTCTGTCTCCACCACAACAGCTACACTGACTGTGCACTGGGAGTCAATTCTAATCTCTCTGAAACCCGATGTAGCAATGAAACAGATTTAATTGATTACTACCAGTAGTTTTTGTTCTTGTCTATATACAGTCCCATACATTTGCCTATTTTATTTAAGACTATTGATGGGCGACTTTATTTGCCAGGCGTGAATTCGGGGCAAATTCCCGTGATTCGCCGCAGGTGAATAAATTCACAAAACCGCCCGCGTCCATTTCTTTGGACGCCGGTGCACTTTCACCGCTGAATGTGCGCTGGTGACCAAAAAAGGGACGTGCAAATTTTTCGGCGAAACGCTTCAAATTTGTCCATCACTATTTAAGGCATGCAGATGCAAAATGCCTCAAATTCTGGTTACTGTGATGTGATTATGTTGAAAAATTTTCCTCTAGAAGAAAGCAAGAATTTATATATATATATATAGAGAGAGAGAGAGACAGAGGGGCAAATTCACTAAGATGCGAAGTTGCGCCAGGCGCAACTTCGCCGCACTTCGTCAAGTGTATTTTCGCCAGCGCTGTGCAAATTCCCTAAAATCCGAAGTTGCGCACAGGGGTATCGTTAGTTTACGAAGTTGTGCTAGCGTTAATTCGCCAAGCGAAGCGAAGTTTCGCTAGCGATGGTTAATTTGCATATGGCGCGAAATTCTAATTTCAATGGAGGAACACGTATCTGCACTACAAATGCCTAGAAAACCTTCAAATCAGCAAATATAAATTTTATTTTGCCCTACACATGTGCCCACTGTCTAGGTAAGTTGCCATGAGTCAGGAAATGTAGGGGGGAAGGAGGGAAAACAAGGAAGTAAATTTCCCTCCCCCTCACTGATTTGCATATGCAAATTAGGAGTCGGATTTGATTCGATATTCGGCCGAATCTTTCACAAAGGATTCATGGGTTCGACTGAATCCAAAATAGTGGATACGGTGCACCCCTAATATACAGTCCTGAAAAATACTGCATTGTTAGGTCATCTGGATCAATTTCAGTGAACGGTGTGCGCAAGGTTCAACGATTGTGTGTGTGTGTGTATGTATATATATATATATATATATATATATATATATATATATTACAGGTTATTCATGGCTCTTCTATGTGTGTGTGTGTGAGATATATATATATATATATATATAGATAGATAGATAGAGATATATATATATATATATACACACACACATAGAAGAGCCATGAATAACCTGTAAAATATATTCTTATAAATACGTGACGTCATTAGTTTTATTCAGTACTATGTCATTTGTATCACACGTTCATTTGCCTGTTTGTCCCGCTTGTTAATGGAGATCAAAAACCCTAAAAATGAATATGGCTAGAAATGCCATATTTTAATTACTGAACATTTTGAACCAGCCTAAAAGTTCGACATCTCTACAGTAGTAATGTTACAGGATCCTGTGTCTGTGACACTCACATGCTCAGTGGGCTCTGATTGGCTGTTGAGAAGCTAAGCTTAGGGCTCGTCACTAATTATCCAGCAGAAAATGAGCTTCCCCTGTAATATAAGCTGATACTACAGGTTTGCTGATTATTAAATTCTGATGCTAATTGCACTGGTTTCTGTGCTGCCATGTAGTAATTATCTGTATTAATTACTAATCAGCCTTATATTGTGGCATTTCTATTCTATGTGTACTGTATATTGTGAGTGGGTCCCTAAGCTCAGTAAGTGACAGCAGCACAGAGCATGTGCAGTGAATCAGCAGAAAAGAAGATGGGGAGCTACTGGGGCATCTTTGGAGACACAGATCTTTACTGCTAAAAGACTGTGGTTGCCTTGGGCTGATACAGAAGCCTAAAACCTAACATTTCTGCCCAACTTATTTAGCTAAACTTTAGTTCCCCTTTAAGAGGATATTACATGTTTGAGTTCGGTGACCTGCAGGAAAGCATCCTGTCTGTGGCTTTTTACCTTTATATGTAACAACTGTGACTTTTAATTTACTCGGTCAGACTGGGCCAGGGGACATTGAGTAAAAACCTTGTGGGCCCCATGCTGACCCCTAGTGGGCATTAATTGTAAGTGCCTCTCTTGCTACTGAACATTATACAAACCTGCAGCCGAGGCAGCGCAATTCTGCACATTCATTTCTAATATTTTTGCTGTTTTTATATTTCTGTCATGTTGTTTGATTATGTCTGCTGGTTTGTGTACTGGAGTCTAACGCTGATTTGTGATGCTTACTGGAGGGTTATGATCTGGAAAAGGAATTCCCGGGATGCAATTCTGTTTGCACTAAATATTTGTATTTGATTTAGGACAATAAACCATAAGTGATAATAACGGAAGGGGGGGGGGGTTTAAGTATTGAGTCCTACAATTAAACTTTATTATTTGTCACTATGCTCTTAGTGGGAGGACATATATAGAAGTTGAATGGGCATACAATATACATGTATGGGACCTGTTATCCAGAATGCTCAGGACCTGGGGTCTTTCCATAATTTGGATCTTCATACCTTAAAGGACCAGTAACTATTGATGGGCGAATTTGAGCCATTTTGCTTCGCTGAAAAATTTGCGAATTTCGCCCTAAATTCGAGAAATGGTGAAAAATTTGCCTATCACTACCAGGAACATCAAAAAAATGATAAAAAAATTCGTTAGTATACCACAAAAAAGCCACCAAGACTAATTGAACTTTAAAATCGCACAGCCTTCAATAAGAAATATCTTGTGATCCTCTTCAGAAAAGGCGACACAGCGACGATCCATCGTTCAGCGCTCGATTCTCCTCCCTGACTATCTCCTATAAGGAAGGCAGGGAGGAGAAATTGAGCGCCGCATGATGGATCGCTGAAGAGGAGAGCAAGCGGGGTTTCGGTAAGTTATTTCTTAAAGGCTGTGCGATTTTAAAGTTTAATTAGTCTTGGTGGGTTTTTTTCGCAATATACTAACGAATTTTTTTTAAATTTTTGTTTTTTTAAAATTACTGGTCCTTTCAGTCTACTAGAAAATCATTTAAACTTTAAATGAACCCAGTTGGATTGTTGTGCTTTCAATAAGGATTAATTATATCTTAGTTGGGATTAGGGATGTAGCGAACTGTTCGCCGGCGCACTACGACCGTTCGTGTCCGCCGAATGTTCGCGAACGTCGCGCGACGTTCGCCAATTTGGGTTCGCGTTCGATTCGTTCGACCATTCGAATTCCTTCGACCGCTAAAAATTCGTTTGAACGATTGTAAGCATTCGATCTAATGAAAAGCATTCGATCAAATGGTTTCGATCGTTTGATTCGAATGAAAATCCTTCGATCGAAAATCCTTCAATCGAACGATTAAAATCCTTCGATCGTTCGAATCGAACGATTTTGCGGGTGTTCAAAGTTCGCGAACTGTTCGCGAACTGTTCGCATTTTGCCGGTGTTCGCGAACACCAAAACGGCAGTTCGCTACATCCCTAGTTGGGATCAAGTACAAGCTCCTGTTTTATTATTACACAGAAAAAGAAAATCATTTTTAAACATTTGGATTATTTGAATAAAATGGAGTCTATGGGGAGAAGGCCTTCCAGTAATTTGGAGCTTTCTGGATAACGGGTACCTGCTCAATGGCCACAGCGTCAGACTGAGTCTGAGGCCCAATGGGGCTTCTGACAAAGGGGCCCCCCTCTCCAGCCAAAAACGGCCCTCCAGCCACCTGTTTTCTTGATCGGGGAAGGAGTAGGATGAGGCCAGAGAGAAACATGGCTGATGCAGGCAGCAGAAGGGTCCACTAGGTTTTTACCCCTGAATGGCCATATGGTATATACAATACATCGACCTTCTAGTGTCCTACCATCCCAACATCTGCCTGATAGAGGATTCTGGGAGTTGTAGTTGTAGTCTGAAGGGGTTCAGGGTAATTGTTACTCTCTTAGATGGCGGCGGTGACTTCCTACTTTGCTGTGGCCCGCTGTGATATATAAGCGCACTTAAACAGATGCATGATGAGCTTTTCATTACTGGTTACACGACTAAAGCTCAGGCCACAATAAATTGCACCCAGGCAGTAACGGAATAAATAGAGCCCAGGCCAACATTCCCTCTTCCTTCAAGGCAGATTTACCATAATGCACTCAGAAGAGAAAACTATGCCTCATTTACAAATGTAATTTCAATTGCAGCTCGTTTTCCAATCTTCTTTCATTTGAGTCCCAATTGAAGTTCTTCTCTCTTTTTGATGGTATGATTAGCCATTGCGAGGGGCCGCGGCGGATTAGTCAAGCACAGTGAAAGTAAATTGGGAAGGATGTTTTATCAGGGAACGTCACAATATATGAGAGCAGATGTGTATTCTCCGAGCTGTTCCCTCAAATTACTGTTATGGAATAATTTCGTCGTTCTGATTCTCACAGATTACTGCGCCCACTGATCATGCTGTCAAAAATCAAAGTGAGCGCTTCATTCCGCTTCTCTTCATGCCAGATCTGTTTTGCTTTCATAATGAGCAGATATTACGGGCGGCACAGAAGACGATAAAGACATTCACGGTGATAGATAGGAGAGAGATTAAATGGGATCTTTATGACTTCTTGTGCCATCGCTTTTGACTGCGCGATAAGACGAGTCGAGTTGGCCACTGATTTGTTCTTTATTGGAGCCGGAATTAGCATGCGCTTACTAGTGCGCACACTGATAAAATCCATTTAAGGTGGAGAATCGGAGAGAGATAGAGTGTCGGCTGCAGAGATACATTGGTGCAATAAGCGGGTGCTGAAAAAGAGGAGGCTCTTGTGCTTTTCCATCGAATGTTTGTTCTTATTAAAGTGTCGCCAAATACCAAAACAAAAAATTTTGGTCAATGGATTAATGAACCGTAAAACAGAATAAAAATACTGAATATGACTTGGAACTGCGCTTTTGTATTGGTCACTACATACGATCTTCTGATGTGTTCACTAATAGTTGTATGAAAAACGATCTGAATTTATTAATCAATTACATCACAGGTATTGCGGATCCGTTATCTATTATCCAGAAAACTCGGAATTACAGGAAGACAATCTCCGACAGACATTTTAATCAAATAATTTCACATTTTTAAACATGATTTCCTATTTTTCTGTAATTAGAAAACAATGGGGTTCATTTATCAACACTGGGCAAATGGGCAAATTTGCCCATGGGCAGTTACCTATAGCAACCAATCAGCTTTTTAAAGCCAGCTGTAAGAACAATGAATGCAGCATTTTGATTGGTTGCCATGGGTTACTGCCCATGGGCAAATTTGTCCAGCGTTGATAAATGACCACCAATGTCTTGTGCTTGATCCTTATTGGAGGCAAAACACTCCTTCTTTATTTAAAGGGGTTGTTCACCTTTAAATTAACTTTTGGTATAATGTAGAGAGGGATATTCTGAGACAATTTGCAATTGGTTTTCATTTTTTATTATTTGTGGTTTTTGACTTTTTTAGCGGCTCTCCAGTTTGCAATTTCAGCAATCTGGTTGTTAGGGTCCACATTACCCTAGCAACCATGCATTGATTTGAATAAGAGTGGAATATGAATAGGAGAGTCCTGAATAGAAAGATGTGCAATAGCAATAACTATACATTTGAAGCCTTACAGAGTATTTGTTTTTTAGATGGGGTCAGTGACCCCGATTTGAAAGCTGGAAAGAGTCAGAAGAAGAAGGCAAAACATTCAAAAACTAAAAAAAAAAAAGAAAAAATTAAGTCCAATTGAAAAGTTGCTTAGAATTAGCCATTCTATAAATGGCTATAAAGCTGGTCGTTCCTGTCCAGAGATTTTTTTTCAGGCAGAATGAATGATTTCGACCATAACGCGCAACATTTGGATGCATGTATAACAATCCTGGTGGATTAAGGAATATCTGTGGCTGAAAATGTTGGAGAGAAAAGAAGCGGAGACACAGCTCCTCTTTACTTCCTGCTGTTCTGATCCTTTGGCAGATGGTTTTAGAAAAGTGTCCGAAGCCACCTCCAATATTCATCCATTTGGTCATTCGAGGTTCAACCAGAGAGAGAACCTGCAGAGCAATGAATGAAGAGTTGTCAGTTGTCATAACTGAAGCAATGCACGGGTGGTTGGATGCAAAATACAGGTAGTAGAAAAGTATAACAGGCACCTATTTTGTTCAAAAAGAGTTCCAGTGGGTTTGTAGTTGTAACACAGTGAGACTCCCACCCCATACTGTCCAGGTCTTGCTCTAGTAAGCACTTTATTAAGTGCAGAAGAAAGTAAGAGAAGTCATTGTGGTAAAATGTCACTTAAAATGTCATCCTTCTGGTCTCTCTGTGCTATCATGCACACGCATTACTCATAATTTAGAATATGCAGGGATGTTTGCATGCGCCATGCAGAAATACCAAAGGTGATATGCAAAGGTCTGCCGATCGCAAACCCAGGAAATTGTGTATTCTGCTCCGAGAACATTGTAATTGTAAAATAAGTTATTTCATCCCTTACAAAGTAGCACAGACTCTGGATAATACTAATACAGGTGCCCAAATCTAGTATGTAAAATAAAAAAAAATACTGACCCGCTTTTTTTATTTTTGTATTGAATGCCATTATAATAGACAAGAGCCAAGAATAAATTAGGGCAAATTATACCCTTATAAATGGCGCTTAGTGGTGACACACTGAAACTTGTGTATTATAATGTATATTGTACCCCCTGTTGTAAGATATGAGGATATTAGAAGTCACCTCAGAGTTCCTTGACCTGTATAAAAGCTCTAGGTCTTCAGTCTCTTTTCATGGTCATGGGACTCCGAGGTGACTTATTGTAACCATACCTGGTGGTCTAGTGGGGCAGTTAGGATGACCGCTACTCTCTTCAAGGGGAAGCCCACGTTCTTCCGTTTAGTCATGCTCCGGTTTTGCCTTCAGCTCAATTTTGACTCTTCTTCACTCCATGGATAGTGTTTCTCCAGAATGTCCTGACTAGACCTGGTGATCTAGTGGGGCAGTTAGGATGACCGCCACTCTCCTCGAGGGGAAGCCCAAGTTCTTCCGTTTAGTCATGCTCCGGTTTTGCCTTCAGCTCAATTTTGACTCTTCTTCACTCTATGGATAGTGTTTCTCCAGAATGTCCTGACTTATTCTTGGGCACTCAAGCTTCTCTAAAGTGTGTTTATATTTGTCTTAATTTAGTCTTCTGGGCATCTTTTCTTCTGGGCATCTTTGTGTTTGGACTTCACTTAATAGGCCAGATTAAATTTTATGGAAAAAACACACACAGCCTAAGACAGTTATGTTAAATGTTCATAATATAAACTAGGGATGCACCGAATCCACTATTTTGGATTCGGCCGAACCCCCGAATCCTTCACAAAAGATTCGGCCGAATACCGAACCCGAACCCTAATTTGCATATGTAAATTAGGGGTGGGAAGGGGAAAACATTTTTTACTTCCTTGTTTTGTGACAAAACGTCACACAATTTCCCTCCCTGCCCCTAATTTGCATATGCAAATTAGGATTCGGCCGAATCCTTCTGAAAAAGGCCGAATCCCGAATCCTGGATTTGGTGCATCCCTAATATAAACCATGGGATAAGTTTTTTTCTCACGGAACTGAATCTGTCCAATATAAGACGATCTTCACTGACGCTAAAGTTCAAAGCCATCAATACATTTCCTGTCCTGGTTCTTCATTGTCCTTCACACCTATAAAGAGTCAAATAAAATACCGCAACTTAAACATTTATCAGGACATTTTATAGACACATCAGTCAATTTGAAGATTGTTTATTGGTCTTTCATCCTTGTTCTGCCTAATGTGTCATGTGTGAAATAGGAATTAAAGAGGTCTGAACTGCAAGCCCAACATTACACAGAAGAACTCCTGTTGAAGGAACAGTTGAATGTAAAAATATAAACTGTACAAATAGATAGTAAGTGAAAAATAAAAAATGTTTCTAATATAATAAGTTAGCCAAAAATGTAATGTATAAAGGCTGGAGTGACTGGATGTCTAACATTATAGAACAGAATCCAACTTCCTGCTTTTCAGCTCTCTAACTCTGAGTTAGTCAGTGAAGGTGGTGTCACATGGGACATAACTGTTCAGTGAGTTTGTAATTGATCCTCAGCATTCAGCTCAGATTCAAAAGCAACAGATATGACCCACGTGGCCTCCCCTCACTTACTGCCTGGTAACCAATCAGTGGAAAGCAAGAGAGCTGAAAAGCAGGAAGTAGTGTTCTGGCTATTATGTTAGACATCCAGTCACTCCAGCCTTTATACATAACATTATTTGCTAAATAACTATATTAGATTTTTTTCTAATTTTAATCTATTTACCCAGTGTTTATTTTTACATTGAACAATTCCTTTAAAAAAGTTACCATTGTGTTGGAAAGATGCAGCAAGGAGCTGATTAAACTGATAGTGTCATGTTTCTGCAATGTATACAAACATATAAATACCCTTCTGTATTAGGAAATCCCCCTACTGTCAAATTTCCCTCCGAAGGAGGTCCTGGTACCTGTAACCCTTACTGAAGTCAACGATCAGGGACCCCGTGAAAGTGGTATGAGATAGGGGCAGGTGTAGCGCCTGTTATAGGACCACTATAGGAGTGTAGGGCAGAATGGATGAGCTAGAAGAAGCAGTTCTGGTCTCCAACACAGGAGTGATGGATTGGAGGTAAGTCTCCCAGGTAATACTGCCTGTTAGTGTAGGGATCATAGTGGAAAGGGAATCAGGTTAGAGGATTCTCTATTCAGGTCCACAAAAGGGCGTCACAGAGGGAAAGCGAGATCCTGCCATGATATGCTAAGAAACCTAATATTGCTGTGATCACTTCAGCACGATCACTGGTAGTATGTCAGTACAGGTATAGGACCTGTTATCCAGAATGTTCAGAACCAGGGGCTTTCTGGATAACGGATCTTTCCATTATTTGGATCTCTATACCTTAACGGGGGAATGTAATAAAAATCGCTAACGGAAAAACTATTCGCAATGCGAAAACTTATGCCTCTGCGCGAACAAATTTTGCTTTGTGCGAATTTAATATAGCTTTTGCGAGCCCGGAAACTGTTTAGCGACCACTTCCGACAGTGAAAGACCGTTTGCGAATTTTATAGTTTGCGCCAATGCGCAGTCAATGTAATAAAACTTCTTACTGAAAAAGTCGCTATGTTTGCTCCAAAAGTATACAACACCTTCAAGCACTTCTTATGAGTGCGCAATGAAAATTCGCAATGCCCAATTAAAATTCGCAATGCAATAACAGTTTAAGGAACAATATAACATTGCGAGATGTGGATTTTTAGTCTTATTGGTGCGAATTGTTTTGCTCTTTGCGACTTTTATTACATTCCCCTGTATGTCTACTAAAGAATCATTTAAACATTAATTAAAGCCAATAGTATGGTATGGCACCTGTCATTCAGAACTAGTGATGGGTGAATTTGCGGCGAATTTGTGCGATCCGCCACCGGCGAATTAATTTGCAAAACGGCCACGAAAATTCACCGGGTCAAAAAAAAATGGACTATAGGAGACCACCTTTCCCTAATTCTGAGCTTTCTGGAGAATGGGTTTCCTGATAATGGATCGTATACTTGTACTTTATTGTTTGTGCTAATTAAATATTTCTTATTGTTTAAGACCTCCTGGCATCCAGAAAAATAATATTTACATTAATAATTACATTAATGTATTCCTTTAGATATAATATCTCCAGTAAAACAAAATTATTTTGATTAAAAAAAGGAATATTTTTCATTGTTTTATACAGTAGCTGGAATCATAAGTTCTATAAGAATTATTATCATCCAAAATACTTTACACTTATTTTGCTGGAGATACTAGTTTTTTTTTCCCAAGGTTTTTCTCCCATCTTTTTGGATACAAATACATTAGATTTTATATGCTTCTGGGATTTAGTACTATCCCAAATACATTTTGGGGAGAGGGTTCATTTTAGGCGTCGGTGAATGCACCGGTGAGGGTAGGACTACATGGACGTTTTGGGCGAGATCCGATGCGCTGCGACAAAACGCATGCGACAGGAATAAGGTAAGAGATAGACATGTCAGATGAAGTTGCAGCATTGAGCAGACACGACTGTCGGATGCAGATGCTGCACGCTGACTTGTCGCATGGGTTTTGTCGCAGCGTGACGGATTGCGCAGAAAACGTCCATGAAGTCCTACCCTAAGGGCTCTTACTCACTGGCGTTCTGACCTGCGCTCCCCTGCGTTCCGTTTTTTGGCGTTCAGCCGCAGGGGAGCGCAGGAATAGACGCATGTCATTATTTCAAATGGGGCTGTACTCACTCAGATGCGTGTAGGCGCCGAACGCAGGTTGAGACGCAACATGCTGCATTTTTCCTGCGTTCGGCGCCTACACGCGTCTGTGTGAGTACAGCCCCATTTGAAATAATGACATGCGTCTATTCCTGCGCTCCCCTGCGGCTGAACGCCAAAAAACGGAACGCAGGGGAGCGCAGGTCAGAATGCCAGTGAGTAAGAGCCCTAATAGTGAAGCTGAAACAGCTGTGTAACTGGGATCCAAATTATTGTGATGAAAACTAAAATCTCCATGGACATGTAACTGTAGTCATGCCACAAACGTAACATTTCTACTAGACAGAAAATGATGGATTTATTATTAGCTCCTAAAATATCAGCATGTCATTCCAACAGAAATAAACAAAGATAAAGACTGTGTTGGCATCTTGTACTTTCAGGATCAAGAGGAGAAGATGAAATACTTGCTGCCCCCTACTGGAATGTTGAAAAGCCACAGGAGGTTCTTGTCTAAGCAGGGATTGGAAGGGCATATTTACAAAGCTGTGCAAATATTTAATGACAAAAAAAAAGGTGTTGTGCCATATTTAAACGGATACATTTTTTTATGTGAGTTAATGTGATATATATCAATCTCGGGCTATTAATTGTTAAATTGTTTTTTATTTGTGTAAAATGTGATGTTATTTGGCAGCTTTTTTATGTTACCTCCTCTACTTTTTTTTTTTTTACATTAAGCTTTTACATGATTGCGACTGCTTTAAGGGCAGAAACACATGTGAAGATACTGGAGATTAGTTGCCCGGTGACAAATCGCCTCTTCTTCGGGCGACTAATCTCCCCGAACTGCCTTCCCGCCCACTACAATCTAAGTCGCCGGTGGGATGGCACTCGGAGCGCTTTGTTTTCCACAGCTGCCCGAAGTTTCCTCTTGAGGCAACTACAGGCGACTTCAGAAAACGAAGCGATCCAAGTGCTGAGTTAATTTCTAGCGGGCGGGAAAGGCAGTTCAGGGAGATTAGTCGCCCGAAGAAGACTAAATCTCCCCGAATCTCCACGTGTGTCTCCGCCCTAAAATGGACGCACCTTGTAGCACAGAACATCTGTCCCGCCTCCTTTTTTTTGCATTTAAATACGTTTGTCCACACAGTGAATCCTGCACCAGGGTGCAACTTGAGTACATCAACTCACCACTTGTTGCAATGACACTGGAATTGTGGGACAAAATTCTGCATTGTGGGTAAAAAAATGGCGAACAGTGAACGAAACTGCACTTTCCACTTTGCACTTTCACACTGCATTCAGTGCAGCCGAAGCATTAGACATCCATTGTAATAACTATTTTTTATTTTTACTTTAAGACCTGAGAGTGCGACCTCTTCAAATGATTTCTATCTAACCACAGCGTGGACTTCACCCAGATGCCAGTGTTCAGATTTTTCATGAGTGCTGGGATCCTACATTCTATTTCTATATATATATATATATATATATATATATATATATATATATATATATATATATAGGGCGTAACTACAGAGGAAGCAGACCCTGCAGCTGCAGGAGGGCCTCAGGGTGTTAGGGGCCCCACGAGGCCTTAATTTATATACAATTTCAATTTAAATTGGCAAAACTGGACAGATTTATCAAGGGTTGAATTTCGAATAAAAAAACGTAGAAATTAGAATAAAAAAGACCAACAGAACTTTATTAAAAAAATACGTTTTTTTTGCGTGAATAGGACGTTTTCGTTCGAATTTGAATCATACGAATCGAAGTAACATTGTATTCGATCGATTTCGATGTCCACCAATTGACTCCAAATAGGTTCTAGGAGGTTCCCCATAGGCTAAAACAGCAATTCGGCAGGTTTTAGATGGCGCATGGTCAAAGTAGAATTTTTAATTTTGATATTCAAATTTTTTTCAAATCGAATTTGGACTATTCCCTAGTCGAAGTACACAAAAATAGCTCGAAATTCGAATTTTCACTTCGACCTTTGATAAATCTGCCCTTAACTGTGGTGAAAAATACAAATAAACATGACCATTGGTGATGGGTGAATTTGACACATTTCATTTTACCAAAAAATTTGCCGAAATGCCAAGTCTTTAAGCCACAACATTTTTTTTGATGCGCAACAAAATTGTTGACCCATTAGAGTCTATGGGAGTCAATTTTGCGGTGAAATGTATCCTTTCCAGTAAATCTGTTGGGCAATAAACAGATAGTGATCATTATTTACAGATTATATCACAAATGTGACATCACTCAGGTTTTTAGGCAATAGCACACCTTCAATTAAAGGAGATATATTGAGTGCTCAAAAAATATGTGTTTCGGACTGATTTCATGAGAATTTCTGCAAATAACCTGCTAATTCTGCCAATCTCACATAAAAAATTTTTAAATCAGCGCCTAAGGCAAAACGGAGAAAGTAGAAAACAGAAACAGAAATATGGTGTAGTCTTTTAGGTCCCTTCTGGAGCACCCTGTGCTGGAAGAAGAGTCGCTAGTGTAAGTTCCCCTTTAGAAGATACTTCCCTTTTTATTCCAGTTGTGTATATAATTGTATCGAGTTTTTTCAGAAACCTTCGCAAAGCTTGGCTAAAATGCCTACTTACTAGTGACGGGCAAATTTATTCGCCAGGCATGAATTCTAAACCACCGTCTAAAAAACGGACGCCAGTGTCAAAAATGAGACGCTGGCACAGTTTCGCAAATTTTTCGCTGTTTCACAGGAAATTCGCAAATTTTTCTGCGAGCGAAACGTCCCAAATTCGCCCATCACTACTACTTACAAGATTGTAGTAGAATTAACACATGTAGTAGTGGTCACCAGTATTCTCCCCTTCTTGCCAGGCCACTGTTAAGCTCCAACATAAGGATACAGAAATCTCATAGTATAATACTGTTTTATTAAAAAAGCTAAAAATTATTAAAAAAAGCTAAAATTGCTCGTGTGACTGCAGGATTGTGATTGGCTATCCCCTCCTATTGTGCTATTGGCAGGGACCATTCAGACACACCCACTCCCAGGGTCGGACTGGGGGGCCCGGGGCCCACCGGGACTTCTGGTCCAGGGCCCCCCGCCCCCCTACTGCGCCGCACCGAGTTCGGCCGCTCGAAGTGGCGCTTCTCGTGCGCATGCGCGAGCGGCGCCTCTCGTGCGCATGTGCAAGCGGCGCCTCTCATGCGCATGCGCGAGCGGCGATGCGCATCGGTGAAAACTTTTTTTTCTCCAAAATTTTTATATTTAGAGGGGGTCTGGCCCGGCGGGGGCCCACGAGGGGTCGGGGCCCACCGGGTTTTTTCCCGGGGTCCTGCCGGGCCAGTCCGACACTGCCCACTCCCAATTTTAAACTTGGACAGGGACCAGAGAACATCTATAGGTAAACTCCCATAAAGGGGATACTTTTAAAGATAATATACATTTTTAGTCCAAATTAAAACCAGCACCATCCATTTTTCATTATTGTTTACAATATAAGGTTTTTCACCAAACCTTTAAAATATATGTATTGTATATTTATTTAAGGCAGAGGCGCAGTATTGCTATATATCATCTTCTGACAGTCAGCACCATTGTGACATCACTCATATGTAATAAAGAACACTGTCCTGTCACATGACATTTATATGGATATAAGACAAGGTCGTTCAACCTGCAGTCCACAACAGTTTGCCAGACTTCAGCTCAAAACATTTGTCAGCCTTTGCTTCCTGTAAAGCATTTTTGACAGGGTTTCCATGGAAATGTATGTAAATTCATCCATCACATGGAAAATGATTTATCCAAAAGTAGATTAAGAGCATGTCTGTCCCTGCCCTGTTCAGTAAATGATACACCCCTCAGTCAGTTCAGGGGCCACACCGAACCCTAGGACTTACCCACCCAAGTACCAAATACCAAATATTTCATCAAGCATTCAGGCGAATGCCGAATTAAATCCAAACCCTAAATTGCATATGCAAATTAGGGTGAAAAGGGTTAAAAGAACTGTGCAGACATCACATGCAAAAAAAATAAGTTTATTTTTTAGGATTAGTATTCAGTTCAGTCAGGAATTTGTAGTTGTCTGAATCTGAGTTCTGCTGAAAAAAGGCCAAATCCTTGCATCCCTTCTATAGAGGCACCAAAGCTTAAAATGACAGTGGAACCCCTCTCAGCCTGCATAATAATTTACTCCACTTTCAACAAAAAAGATAACAGTGGTGTGTCTTTAATTTCCCAGGAACATCTGAGTACTGGGGTGTTTTTGAACAAATATTTTTAGTGAAGCAGTATTGTATGAAATTAAATCAGATGTGAAAAGCGGGCTGTGCAAAAATTTGGGTACCGTTGTAATTTTACTAATTTGAATTCATGTAACTGCTCAATACTGATTACTGGCAACACCAAATTGGTTGGATTAGCTTGTTAAGCCTTGAACTTCATAGGCAGGTGTGTCCAATCATGAGAAAAGGTATTTAAGGTGACCAATTGCAATTTGTCCATTGTTTGACTCTCCTCTGCAGAGTGACAGCGCGGGATCCTCAAAGCAACTCTCAGAAGATCTGAAAACAAAGATTGTTCAGTATCATGGTTTAGGGGAAGGCTACAAAAAGCTATCTCAGAGTTTTAAACTGTCAGTTTCAACTGTAAGGAATGTAATCAGGAAATGGAAGGCCACAGGCACAGTTGCTGTAAAACCCAGGCCTGACAGGCCAAGAAAAATACAGGAGCGGCATATGCGGAGGATTGTGAGAATAGTTACAGACAACCCAAATCAGGGTTGGACTGGAGGACCGAGGGCCCACCGGGTCTGTAGCTTCAGGGCCCCCCCCACAACATCCCCCGGTGAGTGCAGGAGCGGGTCTGGGCCAGTGGGGCCCAAAAGAGTCGGGGCCCACCGGGTTTTTTCCCGATATCCCGCCAGCCCAGTCCAATCCTGACCCAAATATCACCTCCAAAGACCTGCAAGAACATCTTGCTGCAGAGGGTGGAAGCAACATCCAAGGGGTCGTAGAGCAACATTGTTGCTCACGAGCCATTGGATGGGGATCTCTAGTATAGAGGATGGTACTCGCTCAAAGCATATAATGGGAGAAATATTGTGAATTGCTTTGGGCCCTTGATGCCTTCACACAAGGCATCCACCCAACAAATCTATATTATGTGTACGAATGGGGTGCTGAAATGTCCCTTTCCCCATGGCATCTTCAGTTAAAATGTGGGGCATAATTTACTGTCATTTTATTTCCATTTATTGTGTACTTTTCATGTCAGAGAGTGTGAAGCCCTATTCCACAGCCGCCACTGATAATCCATCTGGATAAAGATGTTTCCAGTCCAGTATAAAAAAAAAAATCCATTGGCAGATCTCCGTACATTGATAAACCTTCCACCTTAAAAGAATTGAAAACAAATTGTGGGACGCAGAGCAAAGCCCTCGCAATCCTTGTGACAAATACTAATGTATAAATCAGCGGCCCAGTCCAGGCACGGGGTGCCGATCATGTTCTTTACTCAAATGTCACCTGTTCCTATCTAACGATTTGCATAATGCAAAGCTTCTCACTCGTAAAATACAGATTAAGAGGGGAAGCAAAGAGTCATTCCTGAACCACGGAGCCATTTCGGAAAAAGAGTCTTTGGATTAACCCTTCCCTAGCTTTCTGTTTCTGTTCAGCTTGCTTTGGGGAAAAACAATATTCTGCATATTTTAAGGCAAATACTACGTGTTAAGTCAGTCATATGGATATTACGGGGCAAATTCACTAACATTCGTAGTTTCGACAGGCGCAACTTCGCCGCACTTCACCAGGCGTAGTTTCGCCAGCGCTCCGCAAATTCACTAAAATCCGAAGTTGCGCACAGGGGTAGCGTAAGATTGCGAAGTTGCACTAGCTTTGATTCGCTAAGTGAAGCGAAGTTACGCTAGCGAAGGCTAATTTGCATACGGCGCCAAATTCAAATTTCAATGGAGGAATACATTTCAGCACTACAAATGGCTAGAAAACCTTCAAAACATCAAATAAAAATTTTATGTTGCCCTACACATGTGCCCACTGTCTAGGTAAGTTGCCATGAGTCAGGAAATGTAGGGGGGAAGGAGGGGAGCCCCAAAAATTTTTTCGATCTTTTTCAGCCTATCACCCATCATGTAGAAAACACCAGCGTTTTTTGGGACTTAGAAAATGTTTTACTTTTTTTGAAGCAATCCCTATCTACTCTATTGCGCTTCGCCAGGTCTGAGGTGGCGAAGGAAGTCTAGAGTAAAAGGTAGCGTTCAGTACACTGCGTGCGTTGGTGAATTTGCGTAGTTACGTCGCTAGCGAAACTTCGCCAGGTGTAAGGGTGCGAAGTAACACTAGCGAAACTACGCCAGCGTTCGTTAGTGAATTTGCGCAGTAACGATAAATGCCAAACGCGAGCGAATTAACGCACCATATATGACTATTATCTTAATTCTTTAAAATTGCATTTTTATTCAGATTATCATTCTGAAAATCTATAAATGATACCAAAGGTTCAGGCTCTTTGTTGCACATCTCTGATATTTCAGATTTAAACGGACAAATATGAATGTTGAAGATTTTATTCACTTGGAGCGGTATAAAACAAATTTAGCGTGGATCCCCCGAGTCCTTCATTCAATGAAGAGTAAATGAACATTATAAGGAAAAATGCAGCAAAAGCATAAATGAAAAATGTGAAAGGCACACATAAACTTTTTACATTTATAATGTTACGCCTTTTTCTATTTATAAATGTTATATATATATATTTTTTTTTTAATAAATAATTATTGGCCACTATACCATTATTTTATAACAAGCTTCTATGAAGGTGTAATGGACTGCATTTCTGCTCTACCATAGTCTCTCAGATTGTCAAGCCACAACTTTCCTTATCAGCTTCCATAGCCATATAGGTTATTAGTACAGGTATGGCATCTGTTATCCAGAAACCTAGTTATCCAGAAAGCTCCAAATTACAGAAAGGCCAACTCCCATAGACTCCATTTTATCCAAATAATCCAGCTGTTTCTCTGTAATAATAAAACAGTAGCTTGTACTTGATCCCAACTAAGATATAATTAATCCTTATTGGAAGCAAAATCAGCCTATTGAGTTTATTTAAAATGATTTTCTAGTAGACTTAAGGTATGAAGATCCAAATTATGGAAAGATCCGCTGTCCGGGAAACCCTAGGTCCTGAGCATTCTGGATAACAAGTCACATACCTGTACTAGAGAAAAATCCTCAAAGCAGCAAGAGTTCTGGTTGTCCTCGTTGTTCCTGAAATGCTGCTTAACGGGTTCGTGCGGCGCTCTGCAAATTTCGGCTTTCTTTCGTGCGCCGCATGACATCATCATGGTTGGTGCAAACTTCAAATATTTAAAGGGGCAAATGTCTTATTCCCTTTGCCCAACATAAAGGTCTATTCCTATAGTTCCTGGGTGCGCTTCTCTTAGTCTGCTCATGTTCCTGACCCTTGCCTGTTCCTGACATTGCCATTCTGCCGCCTGTACCGACCTCTGCCTGTATATTGACTATTCTCTGGATCCTGATTTTGTACCACACTACTGTTTGGTTTGACCTTGGCCTGTGACGTTGACTACTCTTTTGTTATATGATTGGTACTGCATTGCCTGTCCTGTATTGACCCTGCCTGTTTCAAGTCTCGCTGACTGCTCCCCTGTCCTTTCTGCATATGTTCGGTTCCCTCCAGTAACGTAACTAGAGGGGGCGGGCCCTGGCGTGGGACGTGCAGCCGAGCCCCACCCCCTCCGTACGCCCGGACACGGCTGAAGAACTCAAGCTGCCGAGGGGACCTGAGGGGGTGCGGGCCCTGGCCCAATGCACCCCCTGCTCCCCAGGTAGTTACGCCACTGGTTCCCTCGCCTGCTCAGAACTCTCTCCTTGGTCCTCTCACATTAAGGGGCAAATTTATCAAGGGTCGAATAGTAAATTCAAATGTTTGAGTTTCAAAATTCACACATTCAAATTTTAATCCCCCTATTTGAATGTAAATATGAATGTGAGATTTATCACCCCTCGACCATGGAAACAGTCCTAATTCGAATATTTGCCACCTAAGGGTCTGGCCATACAGGCAGATTTGGGGATATTAGTCGCCAGGTGAAAAATCTCCTCTTCTTCTCGGCGACTAATCTCCCAGATCTGCCTTCCCCTGACTTCCGCCAGCTAAAATTGCCTGGGGGCAGGCACATAGAGCGCTTCATTTTCCGAAGTCGCCCATAATTGCCTCACGAGGAAACTTCGGGCGACTTGGGAAAACTAAGCGCTCTGTGTACCTGCCCCCAGACGCTTTACATTTTAGCCCACGGAAGGCAGAGGAAGGCAGATCGGGGAGATTAGTCGCCGCAAAGAAGAGAACATTTGTCACCTGGCGACTAATCAACCCGAATCTGCCTGTGTGGCCAGACCTTAAAACCTGCCGAGTTCATGTACAAGTCAATGGCAGAGTTCCATGGAGCCATTTGGAGATGTTAATAGCCTTCCTGACAATTGGATTTTTTTTTTCGGGAGAAAAATTTGATTCCTACGAATAGCATACAAATAGACTATGATTCGAATTTTCAGGTCAGAACCATTCAATTGAATTTTTGCCATTCAAATTTTTTCTTAAATAACCTCCCAGTTGAATTGTAAATATATTTGAATTTTAAAAAATTTTGGTCCTGATTAATGGTCCTGCCCGGCTTGGCAGCATCTGTGTAGCGGATGGCTCCTCCCGATGGCTGCTATAGGCAGAAGAGTGAACCGTGACCAGGTACTTGGAGTTAGTTCTGAGTTCGGGATTCCTTACGTTACAATAGAATTATATTTTATTCCCACCCACACTGCCTTTAGATATTTGAGGAATAGTTACAGTACATAACTCCCCAGAAGTACAGTAGCAAAGTCATGTTTACTCCAAGAGGAGGCCAAATATTGAGTGTAAAATAATAAAATCCCAATGAGACAATGTGTTACATAGTTCATTTGGGTTAAAATCTCACTGACCAGTTAGTTTCCATGCAATCCAACATGCTGCGCAAAAATGCAGGCGTCACGTTGTATGCGACGGAAATAAGGTAAGAGATGAAAAAGTCGGATGAAGTCGTAGTGTTGATCCAACGCGATACTACTGTCGGATGCAGATGCAGTCGGGTTGCGTCGGATCATGACAAAATTTTCGAGTCACAGGATGTTTGGGATGAAAAAAACAAAAGTCAAGATAGCTTTATTGGCTAGAGTTTTTTTAAACTCCAAAGTAGTGTTTTGTTTTTAAGAAAACCTGTTTTCCCATGACAGTATCCCTTTAACTATCGGTAGGTACGAGTCATGTAAGGTGGAGAAAAATGGGATCTGTATATATTCTACGTATGTAAAGATGAAACTTTGAAAAAACTATTTTTTTTAAACAAATCCTTGAATCACAGGATATTTGGGTTGAAAAAGAAAAAGGTCAGGCAGGAGTTTTTTTTAAGTATGAAGTAGGTACGAAACGCGTAAGGTGGAGTATTATGGAGTCTGTATGTATGTATTTCACAATGAAACTTTGAATAAAATATTTTCTATTTTTACACAAAATTTTCGAGTCACAGGATATTTGGGATAAAAAAAAAAAAAAGAAAAGATAGTTTTATTGGCTAGAGATTTTTTTAAATCCAGAAGGTATGAAAAGCATAAGGCGGAAAACTATGGGGGGGCTTTCTTCTTTTACTTGAAATTTTTGAGCCTCACGATATTTGGGTTGAAAAAAGAAAAAAGACAAGATTATTGGCAAGAGTTTTTTAAGTACTGGTAGGTACAAACGTGTAAGGCTCCACCTACCTGTACTGGAAAAAAACGAAAAAAAGACTAAATTTAGTCAGGAGGTCATCTGAAAAGAAAATCTATGTAGGTTCACTATCGTACTATATTATTGTGTTATTCCTGACTACTATTTTCAGTATAGTATGAAGAAGACAGACACAGAATCTTTGGTGGGCCAGACAAAGCATGGAGATGTTTTTGCTCCTATAGTGGACTTACTCTTGGAGAAGCTTGTGGACATGGTGGACAGCAAAGCAAATGTCAGCATCATGCACAAGCAACAAAAACAGTCATTTTTTAGTCTCTCTATAGTGTTCTTTATAATAAATATCAGGACCAAAACTAAGGGGCAGATTTATCAAGGGTTGAAGTGAATTCGAAGGAATTTTCGAAGGAAAAATATTCGAAATTCAAAGTAATTTTTTGGATACTTCGACCGTCGAATAGGATACTGTGACTTCGAATTTACTTTGATTCAAAGTAAAAATCGTTCAACTATTCGACCATTCGATAATCGAAGTACTGTTTAAAAAAAACTTCTGCTTCAATACTTCACCAACTTAAACCTGCCGAATTGCTGTTTAGCCTATGGGGGGCCTCCTGTCTGTTTTGCTAAAGTTTTTTTAAGTCAAAGGATTTTTTGGGAAAATCGTACGATAAAATTGTTCGATTCGAAGTACGATCGGAGTATGATCGGAATGCGATCGTACGATGTATAAAATCCTCCAACTTCGAATTTGAATGTTGGAGGATTCTATTCGATAGTCGAATTTCGAAGTTTTTTCTACTTCGAAATTCGACCCGTGACGAATCTGCCACTAAAAGTGCATCAGAGGGAAAAAAATCCCACAAAACATTTTTTTTCATTTTGTGTTTTTTAAAAAGTTGCTTTTGCCTTATTTGGGCCTCGTTTTACAAGTGTCAAGGATTAGAGAGAACTTCAGAGCTTCCAAAATTCAATAGGATTATCACAGGCACAGTAGTTATCTGTGTCAGCTTTTAATTACTTTTGAAGGCCAGCATCATGTCCAGCTATTGTTTCCCTTTAATTAGCATCCGGCCCAATTTACACCGAGCTTTACAGCATATGAATAGCAATATTAGGATAATGTCATTTAATATCAGAATGAATATTTAGCATCGTTTATACTTTTACATGAAATGGCCTCATTTTAGACTTTTTTGTTAAAATCCCCTTTTTTTGTTTTAAAAGAATCTTTATTTTTTTTTTAAAGAATAAAAGCAGAATTCTTTTATGTTTATTTTTTTTTATTTTTTTTAAACTCGCGAGTCAGGAGAACAATGACATCATGGCACATTATTAGATGAGGATTTAATTGTAAGAAATATGCCTGTTACAATTGCAGCTACATCATTGGTCCTTTTTTATTTGGGCCCACCAAATAACCCCCCTACACTTGCCAAGTATAAAGTGTCCTGTAAAGTATAATCAAATTTTCCACAAATCTCTAAAAATCTGTGGTTTTCCTATTTTTTTTAAAAGCTCTAAAATGTTTGAGATTTATTAAAGGCCAGATTTATCAAAGGTTAAGTAAAAATTTGAATTTCGAATTCCAATGACAGGTTTATCAAAGGTTAAGTAAAAATTTGAATTTCGAATTCCAATTTCAAGTTCGAATTTTTGACGTTTTTTTTGCCAAAACTTTCAAATTCAACTGGCGAATTGTTAAAATTAGTTTCAAGTTTCATCATACACTGGCCCTTTAAGAACTCTAATTTAATTATTTGCCACCTAAAACCTGCCAGATTGCTGTTTTAGTCAACAGAAGACATCCAGGGATCAATTTGGAGTTGTTTGCAGCCTTCCTGACATTCCAGTTTTTTTCAGAGAAAAAATCTCTATTACAAAACTTCGCCAGGTAAAAGTTCTCGTGGTCCTATAGAAGTTAGGGCGAGCTGTGCTGATCCTATTGGACCATTTTAAACCAAATTGGACTTTTAGAGTTTTTTTTGTGTACTTCGACTTGGGAATAGTCCAAATTCGATTTGAGTTTGAAAAAAATTTGAAAATTCGAATATCAAAATTTATAATGTACTGTACTGTCATTTAAAAATTCAACTTCGACCATTCGCCATTTAAAACCTGCCGAATCGCTGTTTTAGCCTATGGGGGACCTCCTTAAACCCATTTGGAATCAATTGGTGGACTTTGAAAGTTCTAATTTTTTTTGGGAAAAACGTAGAATTGAATTTGATCAAATTACTTTTTTTCGTACGATTCGAATTTGTCCAAATACGGACCTATTCGATCGAAAACTGACCTATTCAGCTTAAAAAACTTTGACTTAATTTCAGTTGGTCTATTTGAATTTTGAAGTTTTTCAAATTCGATGATAAATATGCCTCTAAGGGGCCGATTCACTATGGGTCGAATATCGAGGGTTAATTAACCCTCGATATTCGACTAGGAACTAAAATCGTTCGACTTCGAATATCGAAGTCGAACGATTTAGCGCAAATCCTGCGATCGAACGATCGAAGGATTATTCCTTCGATCGAACGATAAAATCCTTCGAATCGAACGATTCGAAGGATTTTAATCCAACGATCGAAGGAATATCCTTCGATCAAAAAATCTCAGGCAAGCCTATGGGGACCTTCCCCATAGGCTAACATTGACTTCGGTAGCTTTTAGCTGCCGAAGTAGGGGGTCGAAGTTTTTCTTAAAGAGACAGTACTTCGACTATCGAATGGTCGAATAGTCGAACGATTTTTAGTTCGAATCGTTCGATTCGAAGTCGAAGTAGTAGTCGAAGGTCGAAGTAGCCCATTCAATGGTCGAAGTAGCCCAAAAAACACTTCGAAATTCGAAGTTTTTTTAATTTCAATCCTTCACTCGAGCTTCATGAATCGGCCCCTTAGTGTCGAATTGAAAATTTTAATTCAAATTCTCAATTTTTTATGGTCAAAATGCTCAAATTCGAATCGTGAATTATCCAAACTCGATTCGAATTTTTAATTCGAATTTTCAATTCGAAATTTTAGTTTTTTTATGGTCAAAACCTCTCAAATTCAAATTGTGAATTATCCAAAATCGATATGAGTTTTTAATTCTCATTTCAAAATGTATCATACTCTGGCTCTTTAAGAACTCAATTTCTACTATTCGCTACCTAAAACCTGCTGAGTTCATGTATAAGTCAATGGGAGAGGTCCAGGGACCAATTTGGACATGTTACTAGCCTTCCTGACATTCAAGGTTTTTTTAGAATTTAGTAAAATTCTATTAAAGTTTTTGAGTCTGTAAAATTTGTGTGAGTTAATATTAGATATATTCATTTTTTTTTTATTAAATAACTCCCCAAGTGTATTAGAATATAAAGGTGTTTAAAAAAACTCGAATTCAAAACTCGACTTTTAGGGGCATATTGATCAAGGGTCGAATTTTGTTTTGAATTCAAAAAGACGAAATGAAATGAAGTCAAAGTTTTTCTTTTTGGTCGAATAGGTCCATTTCCGATGGAATAGGTCTGCCGAATTCGAATCGTATGAATCAAAGGAATAGCGCATTCGATTTAATTCACTTTTTACGTTTTTTCCAAAAAAACCTTTGATTTTTCCAAGTCTACCAATTGGTTCTAGGAGGTTCCCCATAGGCTAAAACAGCCATTCGGCAGGTTTACATTGGTAAATAGTTGAAGTTGAATTTTTGAAGCGACAGTAGAGAATTTTCCCATTTTTTTTCGAAATCGAAGTCGAAGAACACAAAAAAATAGCTGGAAATTTCATTTGAAAATTCATCTCGACCTTTGATAAATCTGTCCCTTAATAAACGTGCCTCCCCGCCTATGTATGGTAAGTGCATTACGATACAATAAAATCAAAGAAACACCTTTCCTTCCTGCTTTTGCCTTATACCCACAAAAGGCACGGATTCCTTGTAAACAGATGAGGCCCAGGAGGCGCTGAAGCAGTTAACGCCCTGCTTTCCTTGGTTACCCTGCAGAGAATTAAAACGCCGCCACTCTGAAGACTTGGTTTGGTAGAAGTTGGCTTATTAAATCTGCGGGAGCCCTCTGAACCCCCTGGTTACACAGCAGGATTGCTGGGTGCCCCCGATAACTCACAGCTGCTGATAAAGTCCACTGGTAATGGCTTTTTGCTAATGAGAAAAGTGTTACTGATTATGACAAATCGCCTTGGACCAACAGGCTAAGCTGCTACACAGGCTTCCAATTGTCAGAGTGGCTGATTTTTGCATCTCATTATTGCCTCTCTGACGCACTGCCCCTTCCCGTGCCGAACATGCTTTCTGACTCGCTTGTCACTATTTTAATAACACTTCTTTATCTCCATTTTTTTTTATTCACAAGCTGCCAGCCCCAAAAGGTTATTGCCGAGAAAAGCATACTTCTACACTCGTAGGTGCTATTGTTGGAATGATCGAGGTATAATTAGCAGAAGGGAAATAAACGCACCGTTCTTTTACTCCTATTTTGATCACCGTTTGCTTTATAGAGAGGTGGGGGGGGCGGGGAAATCTTATAATTATATCTTTTAAACGTAAGTGCAGAAAACAGCCTCAATAGGTTGTAATTAATCAACTTGCTAATCATTAAAATTCATTACTTTTGGGTGGGTTCAACTGCCATCGAGTGCCGATAACGGCTGTAGAGCACGCAAGCTTGCATAATCCGGGATTTTGTTTGTCATTTAGAAAATGTATGAAATAAATATTGAGTTTTGTTGACCTTAAAGCACGATACACTGATATGATAAATAGTCTACAAACTTTAGGGATGCACCGAATCCACTATTTTTCATCTGTAAATTATGAAAAGAGGGCGAAAGAGAACCGCATGCTGTGTAGTTAAAAAAAATTTTACTTTGTGTTTGTGTGTAGAAAAGTCACGTGAATTTTTGTATTCTAATTTGGTTCGGCCAGGAACTTCTATTAGTCCGAATCCTGCTGAAAAAGGCAGAATCTTGGCCAGAATCCTAAACCAAATCCTGGATTCGGTGCACCCCTAACAAACTTAGAGGCCCATTGAACAACATTTACTGGTACAGGTATAGGATCCCTTATCCGGAAACCCGATATTCAGAAAGCTCCGAATTACGGAATGGCTGTCTCCCATAGACTCCATTTTATCCAAACAATCCAAATTTTTAAAAATGATTTCCCTTTTTCTCTGTAATAATACAACAGTGTCTTGTACTTGATCCCAACTAAGATATAATTAATCCTTATTGGAAGCAAAAACCATGTTTAATAAATTTAAATTAATTTCTAGTAGACTTAAGGCATGAAGACCCAAATTACAGAAAGATCCGTGATCTGGAAAACCCCAGGTCCAGAGCATTCTGGATAACAGGTCCCATACCTGTTTTTACAAATAAATAGTGATGGGTGAATAAATTCACCTGGCACGAATTAGCGGGCATTTCCGTGTTTCGCCGCCGGTGAATAAATTCGCGAAAATTCGCTGGCGTCAGTTTCAGATTTTGAAGATTTTTTTGGTGAAAACGTTCGAATTTTACCATTTCTTTGTGAATTTTCCAATTTCACGATTTTTCGTGAATTTTTTGTTGTTTCGTGAATTTTTCAGTGAAGCGAAAAGGGAGAAATTCGCCCATCACTACAAATAAACAGATTTTCTCCAAAACCATGAATGCCATGTCATTGCTTAAGATCTGACTATGAAGCACGAATAAAAAAAATGCATAACAATCAAAATAAAAATACAAAAAGCTTAAAAGCCTCTAATTATTTTAGTTTTTCAGGCATTTTCTATTCCAAATTGTTGAAAAATGGACAACGAGGATAAGTGTAGCTTCTTCTGACTTGTATAGGACCTCAACAGCTTTTACATGGTGAAGTTATGTATTTTTTACATACTAAGGGGGTCATTTACTAGCAATGAAATTTTGAATTTGACCACAAATCTCTATATATATATAAAAATTTTTTTTTTTAAAAAAAGTGCTAAAAATTTGAGATCATGTAAACATTAAATAAACCCAATAGGCTTGTTTTGCTTCCAATAAGGATTAATTATATCTTAGTTGGGATCAAGTACAAGCGACTGTTTTATTATTACAGTTAAAAAAAAAATTGGATTATTTAATTATAATGCAGTCTATGGGAGACGGCCTTTCCGTAATTCAGAGCTTTCTGGATAATGGGTTTCCGGATAACGGATCCCATACCTGTACCACGAAAACCTCTAATACAAAACTTCACCAGCTAAAAGTTGTCAAGATCTTATAGAAGTCAATAGTTGCTGCGTTGATCTTTTTGGAGCGCTCTAAACCAATCGGGTCTTTTAGGAATTTTAGCTAGGAATTTTTTTATAGGTTTTCGAGGCATTTGTATTTTTTTAGTGCAGAGTTCAGTGTAAATTTACGTTCGTACTTTTTTCAATCAGATTTTGTAATAAATCTCACTCCATTCGTAGTTTTAGAGTCATTTTTTTAGTAGTCGTTTTAGAGAAATTTAAAAAAACACAATTTTTAGAGAAAAAAAAATTTGACCTGTGAATTTTTTTTGAATGTTAGTAAATAGGCTGCCTTAATATTTAGTGAATGAACATGGTCACGTTTTTTTACCATTTAATTAGGGATGCACCGAATTCAGGATTCAGTTCGGGATTGGGCCAGGATTCGGCCTTTTTCAGCAGGATTCAGATTCGGCCGAATCCTTCTTCCCGAATCCGAATTTACATATGCAAATTAGGGATGATGAAATTGCAAAACAAGGAAGTAAACATTTTTTTCCCCTTCCCACCGGTAATTTGCATATACAAATTCGGATTCGGTTCGGTATTCGCCCGAATCTTCGGGGGTTCGGCCGAATCCAAAATAGTGGATTCGGGGCATCCCTAATTTTAATTACGTTAAAAATTTTCTGGTTGTGTATATTGAATTACATGCGAGGTCATGCTTTTCTAGTTCTTAAAAGAAGTCCGCACCGGGTAAAGATATGTCTGATATTTTTAAGAATCTGGTAAATTTAAACAAAGCTACAAGAGCTGCAGAGTTCCTTGACCTGCATAAAAATGAAATATCTGTATAAATACATATTTGTAAGCAGAGTATAGTGGGCAAAACTGACAATAATGGGCAGCAGGATCACTTTGCATAATTACTAGTGCTATAGATGAATATATATAGATATTTATATGTATATAATTATATATAATTTCTAATTTATTAATATATATATATATATATATATATATATATAATCTATGTTTGCATCATTGAATAAATCTGCCGTTTTAAAACTTCTAAAGATCTTTAGATTTGCATATTCATCTTTAGCTCATCTATAACGAACCTCTATATATCTAACAACGAATGAGAAATAAAAAATAAAGGCAAAGTAGTGCCGATTTTTCTCTGTCGCTGCTTCCATGACATGTGAATGCAGAGCAAATCCAAACTGCAACAATCTGGTCACTAGAGGCCACTGTTTTATGTTTAAACTGAAACGTTCAATGATCAATGTGAATAAATCATAGGAATAAATGCAAATATTCGGCGTTTACTAAACACTTACGTTTATGTCAATGTGTGTATTTTCCTATTAGTATCAAAAAAGCCCATGCTCTGGCGACACAAGCTAAAACAAATGGGCGCAACGTTGACCTTGATTAATAACTATGTGAACGTACGGGTTTTTAGATATTGGTAAATTATAAAAAATGTCCTAAGCCAACAGCCCCTTGTACATACCGCAATCAATTGTCCATGGAACTGCTGTTCATAATGGGTCACAGAAGAAAACATCGGACAGATATCATCTTCCAAACTGTTTCCCATGCACAGCCATCAGTTTATCTAATATGTGTAAAAAAGGTGATCCATTACAACTAATGACTCGCCTGTCATTCACATACAAGGAACCAGCCCTCCCTCGATTCTCTATATGGGCCAGACCTTCACTGTCATTAACGTCCCCTCCTTCTCCTTTCAAGAAGAGAATTAGGACTCTTGGACATTAGCAAAAAAGGGCTTGGGGTCTCCCTATCGTCCTTAAGCAGAAGCTAAACAATATTAGCCATTCATTTTTGATAGATGAAGCATGGAAATTAGTTCCAGAGTTTAACTGATAACTAAAGGCACACAGTAACATTCCATTATGGCAGCCTTAATTGATGAGCTCATTAAGGCCATTATTAGAGAAATTGATTTCAAATAGGCACTTAAAACTGGCTGGCACAGGGAAAAAAAGGTGAAGAGATATCATAGAAAGGGGAAAAAAAAGAAAGCAGCTAAAATACATAATGAATATAGGTTTCTTTAATGAAATCATCAAGTCCATATTAGTCGCTGTGTAGGTTTTTTAAACCCTTGTTTTTGTGGACTCACAAAGGTTCGGAGATCTTCCCCATTAACCAGAGCGGCGAAACGCCGAAAATCTTTAATTTTCGAGCCGGAGAAATAATTAATCCATTAGCCCGGGCCAAGGCAATCAATTCGTTAGTCAAGCTGAAGTGAAACTTTAAAGGTCTGCACAAAATGGCTGGCAAGGTGAATATCTAGAAGGTTGCATATCGTAACTCCGGGAGATGTGCTCAAAATGGTATTTGTATATAATTTTTGCCTTCGCTATGGAAAACGTGATGAATTGTTTTCGTATTTTTTTGTTTTTGTCTGTGTATGAGTAGGTAAAGTGATTCGCTACTTCCGCTTGTCCGTACGTTGGGTTTACCACCCCTAATGGACATTGGTAGTGATGGGTGAATTTGAAAAATTATCGAAACGCAAGTTTCGACGCTGGCATCAATTCGCAGGTGTCAAATTGACGTCGCCAACAATTCCAATCCCGCCGACAATTTAACGCGCACCTATTTTATCCAATTGCATTAAAGTGCAGTAAATTGTCGCCGGCGTTGGCATTGTCGTCTGCGTTAAAAATTGGTCTGTGATTTTTTCATGGCAATTTCACAAATTTATTCGCCAGCGTCCAAAATTCACCATAAATTCGCGCCTTGGCAAATAAATTCCCCCATCACTAGACATTGACACTGAGCAGTGCACAATAGTAATTTGATGTGCAATGTTATCTGAACATGTATGCTTGCCATATCAGTGGGGCGCATTTATAAACACTGGGCACATTTGCACCTGGGCAGTAACCCATAGCAACCAATCACTGAGGGGTGGACAAATAGAAGAAGGTGAATGCCAATAGAAAAATACAGGTATGGGACCTGGAAACCATTATCCATATAGCTCCAAATTACAGACAGGCCAGCAAATAATTCTAATTTCTAAAAATTATTTCCTTTTTCTCTATAATATTAAAACAGTACAGATATTGAACTCGTTATCCAGGATGCTCCTGAACCTGGGGTTTTCCGGATAACTGATCTTTCCATAATTTGGATCTTCATACCAAGTCTACAAGAACGTAATTGATAGATTAAATAAACCCAATAGGCTGGTTTTGCTTCCAATAAGGATTAATTATATATTAGTTGGGATCAAGTACAATCTACTGTTTTATTATTACACAAAAATTTGGAATATTTGGGTGAAATGGAGTCTATGAGACATGGTCTTAATTCGGAACTTTCTGGATAACGGGTTTCCTGATCCTATACCTTGTACTTCATCCTATAGAAAATATAATTAATCCTTATTAGAGGCAAAACAATCTTATTGGGTTTATTTAATGTTTAAATGATATATTAGCAGACTTAAAATATGGAGATTCAAATTATGGAAAGGCTCCTAATACAGAAAACCGCAGGTTGCAAGCATTCTGGATAACAGGTTCTTTTCCTGCATAACAATTCGGGAAAGAACAGAGAGAAGGAAGTGGCCTATTCAGATTGGAACACTTAAAGGGCACCAATCATGACCAAAATAATTTCCTAAGTGTGAAAGTTCAAGAAATCTGATTTTTAAAACAGTTAGAATTGTTTGTATAATGTAAATGATCAGCTCACTATTCCTTCTGCAAGATCTCCCCTATCTCCCCTGCAGTTCTAGCTGAGGCAGCCATCTTGGATTTCACTGGCTCCTCCTACCTATATCTTCCCAGCCAACTGCAGCTCTGAAATCTCGCACATGCTCAGTTGAAATTCCTTGTTGCTTATCAACCCTTCTAAGCTATTTTCAAATCAGCCAAACCTGTGTGTTAGCTGCTGTTCAGTAGTGCTGCCACCTGCTGGAAGTTAGTGTGTGCCCTTCATTTGCATAATGACATCATCAGCAGGGGACAAGATAGGGAAATCTCCTGATACTTCTTAGTGGAGGAGTTTACTAAAACAAGGCATTCTGGGTAAAATACTCAAAGCAGTGTTACAATCTGAGCATGCTCCTGAAATTTGCATGTTATAGTCTCTGTTATAGTCTCAATATGGCCTCCCTCAGTGAAAGAACCCATTTGACAAAGTAAGGGATTTTTTTAAAACCTGCAGTTTTTTCAAAAAACTATATATGTAGTTTGATTAAACGTGTTTATGTTGTACTGGTCAGATTGTTAATATGTGTTTGATTTTGGCTGTGATAGGTGCCCTTTAATAATTAGTAGTAAAACAGGCAAAATATGGAACCACACAGATGTAAACTGGGATTTAAAATAAGCCCTGGCATTTATACTATATAGAGGCCCAACCAGACCCCCACAGGCCCAATAACTAGTGACTGTCTATGGCATCTTACAGCAGCCCCCAAAAACCACAGATTGTCTTTCCAGGCCTGCAACCACAAAACCTTTAAGATAAATACTTTTCTGGAAATTCTGTGCCATATATTATAAAAACTGAAATGTCAAAGAATTGAAATAAAGGCATTTTTTTAAGTAACAATCACTTGTCCGACCCCAGTCTCTTCCAGTTAGGGGAGGTGATGCTTTGATGATGAGGTTGGACACTATTGCTATTGAAGGCTTTGTGGTTCTGCTTGGCTGCTAATGTTTAGTTAAAGTAATGGTAGAAGAAATGAATGGAACTCAGAGGATTTAGCTGGAGGCAAATGGCACAAATCCATCTGCACTTGGTACATTTAGGGTGATGTTCTCTCAGGCTCAGATTTATGTATGGACGAAAATCATGTAACTCTCTTTATTTGACTGCGATACAGTTGCATGTAATCCTAAACTGTTGACTGCTCTCGTACCCCCATGAAATGTGGCCTGCCGTTTAATTTATTTCCTACCAAATAAGAGCAAGGCATTCTGCAAAGGCTTCCAGTTAATATAAGAAGTAGTAGGGCACCACTGACAAGTGATTTAAATGAAATTAGGAAGACAGTGAAACTAATGCGGATGCTGCTAAATCTTTATAACAGGCTGGGAAACCTCAGGCTAAAAGGAAACATGAATGCTTGGCTAGAGAGAAGTAAATCAGAGAAACACAGTGCCAGAGGGTGAGAAACGTAAAGACCTTCTGACTCAGTTCAACCATGCTTTGTAGTATGTAAAATATTAGTGGTTATAAATTAGCACCATCATTAACAGGGCTGTATAATACAATGATGGCAGATAAAATACATGAAAACACGAAGCAGACAAAAATAGACTCTTGCTCATTAGAGCTTACAATCTAAGATGAGGAGGGAAAAGGGTACAGCCTTGATGCAGTTAGAAGTCTACATATGGATTATATGGGATAAGACAGTCGACATTCGGTTGACCCTGAAGCTTGTCAATGTGTTTATCATTATGTGAAGGGCATTAAAGTACAAGGAAAGGCTTGGTGCATTTAGGGGTGCCAAATGTTAGGCACCTCCAAGTGATTGTATTGACTTACCTGAAACCCCGGGCCGGGGCTCAGCAGAAAACTGCACCGGCCCAGGGTTATACCAGTGAACATGCGCAGTAGAATGAAATAGCCAACTATTTAGATAAAGTTCTACTGTGCATTTTGCAGCCGCGCGAAGAAAGAGGAAGAAGAAGATTGCTCCGTGGTGCTCACTGGTAAATTTCAGGTAAGTAAATACAATCACCTAACATTTGTCACCCCCAAGTGCACCAAGCCTTTCCTTCTCTTTTAAAGGGTTTGAAATACTATAAGGGTTAGGGTTAGATTTCCCCCCAAAAAGGTATATTTTAGGACAGTCTGTAAACTATCAAAAACTGGTAGAATTAAGAAAACAAGAGAAGATGGATGGTAGGAAGATTGTAAGTAGCAGTTGGGGTAACACTAAAGCTGGCCATACACAGGCCGATACACACATGGGACCGCTAATCCAGAATGCTCGGGACCTGAGGTTTTCCAGATAACATATCTTTCCGTTATTTAGATCTTCATACCTTAAATCTACTAGAAAATCATGCAAACATTAAATAAACCCAATAGGCTGGTTCTGCTTCCAATAAGGATTAATTATATCTTAGTTGGGATCAAGTACAAGCTACTGTTTTATTATTACACAGAAAAAGGAAATCATTTTTAAAAATTTGGAATATTTAGATAAAATGGAATTCAAGGGAGATGACCATTCCGTAATTTGAAGCTTTCTGGAAAATTCAGTAGATTGAGGGTTGCATTAGTGTGTTTACCAACTCCTATTTCAAAGTCTCCATATTTCTTTTTTTTTTTAAAACTTTGCTTTTTATTATTTCCAAGAATGATCAGATTTATGGAATTTTATGTTAACACAGAACCTGTGACAGAAGATCTGGGTGAACAGGGAGGAAGAGAGAAGACGGGAAGAAGAGAGGAAAAAGGGGGCAGAGAGAGCCAGCTGTGTTAAATAAAAAAAATGTATCATCGCCATGTCTTTATTATTTAAAAAAAGTTGTCAGTCAGGTAGAAATGTCATAGGAAGGGGTCGAGCACATCTTGTAGCTGAGCATTTTTGTGTAATAAGTTTATTGTGGTATTTGATCGTGTCCTTATGACATTTGCCCAACAATGCAGTCCAATGGGTCATGGGTCAGTACGCCTTAGTGGTAGTTGTGAAAAATGGGTGAATGTGAAGGCCCAGACTGGGCATGGCTACCAGTTATGCCAGTTGTCATCCCCGGGAACAAAGTCCTTCATTGCCTGAATCCCATTTTTTATTTGTGCCGGAGATATGTGCCAAATATAGAGTATTTTATAGAATATTTCTGTTAATGATTATGTTCAGTGAGGTTTGTGTCATGTCTAGTGATGGGCGAATTTATTCGCCAGGCGCGAATTTGCGGCAAATTTGCGCGATTCACCGCCAGCGAATAAATTCGCCCCAACAAATTCGTAAAAAACGGTGTAAAAAAGGGCGTCGGCGTCAAAAACGGGTGCCGGGGTCAAAAACGGCGCCGTTTCGCGAATTCGCCCATCACTAGTCATGTCTAGTGATGGCCGAATTTCTCCCGCTTCATTTTGCCAAAAAACGCAATTTGTGGCAATTATGACGCTCACTGCAATTTTGACGCCAGTGGTAAAGTCAATTGGCATCCGAATAGTGTTGATTTTGACGGCAACAACTTTTCCGAAATGCGTCCAAAATTTTTTGACTCCGGCTAATTTTCACAGCAGTTTTGCGATTTTATTCGCCGGCGGCAAAACACAGAAGATTCTCCATGAATTCATGCCTGCCAAATCTATTCGCCCATCACTAGTCATTTCCCCAAATAGTTCAGTTCGCTGTTTGTCTGTTTACCATTCCTGTTGGTATTGTGTAGATTTCCATATTTCCACCTATTATGATCTCATTGCTGGCCCAAAGGCCACATGATCAGCGCCATCGTGTGGCCGGACAAATTAGCCACAAGCTGTTCTTGTATGCACAGCTTCAGAGAGTATATAGATGTTATATTTGCAAAGTTCTACAAACATTGTAGGCCATCTCAATAGGCAGTGGTAACCAATGGGTATCTTTTAAGAGATTGCAAGAGAGTCCAATGATCATCCATGGAATGTTGGTTATTTGCATGACCTTGGATTGAAAGATAAATGGCATTAGCCAAATGTTTTTTCTCCGGGACATGCTAGGTTTACTTTAGAAATTGTGTCTGGCAGTGGAGAAGCTGGAGGGGACTTTCAAGTCATTTTCCTCTGGCAATTATAGGTGCTACAACAGTGTATATACACTCAGTTCCAGAAGGAATTAGCCATAGTAAATCAGGCTCTGTTATATATTTATATATTTGGGATAATGTTGAGAACTGACCTGAAAAAAAGGCAAGCTCATTAATATTGCAAAAGGAATCATTCCCCTCAGCTGTAAACCACTAAGTAATAATCACTGCAAAAACAATGCCAAAAACACCAGCCCACAAATCTTCATCAAGGTTTGCAACCTGCAGGGCAATGTCTCAGCAATCCTGGTGGTAATTTACTAGATGATATTTCCATACTACACAGATATTCAATTGAAAGCCTATGAATGATCCGGTACTTAGAGACAAAGATTAAACATGCCATTTATAAACATTTACCAAATTTAAGTTGTGGTTGACAGGGAATTTTATGCTAAATTAAGAGATCAAATTTGTATTTGCATCTAACACCGCTCAAATAGGATTGTCATTAAATCCCTGAAAGGGGGGAAAAACACAATTTGCATTATTTCAGTGAGAAAATATTGCTGTTATTTCGAGACAGTCAAGTCAGCAAGCAAATGTTCTCTTGGCTTCCAATGTAATCTGTATTTATTCTTTTAAATATAACACTTTGGTTCAGCATGTTAGTAATTTAATGAAAAAAATATTATGATTTAAGTGCTTTAAGGGTAAGTTAAATAAGCAGCCATAGCCTATCATACTTGAGCAAAGTAAACCCATCTGTATATTACAATGAAGAGGAAATCATTGACAATGAGGTCTCAATATTAGGAAGGAAGTCTAGTCTGAACCAAATAGTGTACAGCCCCCAGTCAAAGACCTTGTTTAGGAATTTAGTTTTAGGACAGTTGACTTGATAAGTTAATTGAGATCACAACTCCATGTGCATTTGTGGTTAATAGACACCAGGACACACAGATATTGTATTGTATATTATACACAGGTTTTGGAAAGGAATCAGAAGAATGTTTGTGAAGGACATGGAAGCCTTAAAAGGGTAAGCCTATAGAGGGAGACTGTATGGACCTTTCTTTTCTGTTGAAAACTTAAAGGTGTCTTGATTTGCACTGTGGGTTTCAGGTTGAAGCCAAACACCCTCTTATTGCTTTAAACTATTCCCTGGAGGACATTAACTAACATTGCAATATTATATATACATATTTTTGGTAGGTTCTTCATATTCAGATATTCGATCAGCTCCCAAACCAACTGATATGCTATAAATCAGTGGTCCCCAACCAGTGACTCATGGGCAACATGTTGCTCCCCAACCCCTTGGATGTTGCTCCCAGTGGCCTTGAAGCAGGTGCTTCGAGGCAAGTTTTGGTTGTATAAAAAACAAACAGAGCCTCCTATAGGCTACCAGTCCACATAGGATCTACCAATAATGACACTGGCCCCCTCAGAAACTTTTAGCATTGCCCTCCAACATTTTTTACCTTTAAATGTGGCTCACGGGTAAAAAAAAGGTTGGGGATCCCAGCCATAAATAGTAAAACAGGCACGTCTTGCTCTATATGTCGTGAAACTGTGGAAACATTTGCAAAACAGAGAATTTACACCAAAATGCATTGGAGTCAATGGGAAGGAGAAATTACATTGTGCAAGTAATTGTAGAGATACAGTAGCATAGGCATTGCCGTACCTTGCTAGAGAAGCTTGTTCCACTATTCTATAACTGTTCTTCATTTAAATTTTGCTCAGACAGCTCCTTAGACAGGGGGAGGACTCAGATCCCATTGGTTGACATAAAAGGCAAGGGGCAGATAATGATGTTTTTTTTTTCCAGCACAACAAAATGTATGGGGAAGGCATGACATTCTAGCACAGATCTATGAAAAATGTTACCTCTGTCGGAACCACAAATTTCACCTCTAAACTGCATTGGGTGAGTTTGCTTAGCCTTTTCCATAAATCAGTTAACAGTGTATCCATACTACTCATAGTCCACCCTGGGTACTTCTTTAAACTTTGATGCCATCAGATTTGAGATACTGGAAAACTCAGAAATTCAGAAAGTTGCAGTTGATTTAGACTTAATTCTACTAGATCAGAGGCCCCCAACCTTTTTTACCCATGAGCCACATTCAAATCTAAAAAAGGTTGGGGAGCAACACAAGCAGGTGACGCCAAATAAGGGCAGTGATTGGCTATTTGGCTATGAGAACTGGCAGCCTACATGAGGCTCTCCAGCCCACTTAACAATCATTTTCTATGGCATCTTACAGCAGCCCCTCATTTGCCAGAACCCACAGATTGCCAGTTCGGGCCTGCTTGACACTACACCTAGTTTTTATGCAATTAAAACTTGCCTCCAAGCCAGGAATTCAAAAACAAGCACCTGCTTTGAGTCCACTGAGAGCAACATCCAAGGGGTTGAGGAGCAACATGTTACTTGTGAGCCTCTGAATGGGGATCACTGTACTAGATACTGTATATTATGACCTGGATGAATAGAATCTTCATAGACATTTTATTGTAAAGCTCTGTCAACACTTACAATAATCAGTATTTATGTCACTTGTGTCACCTGACTTGTTATAATTAATGGATTACAAAAAATAATGTACGATCTACTTCATAATATAAGGATATTAGAGGTCACAGTGGCATTCCGTAACCTACATAATAGCATTAAACATGCCCTTATGTCTTATCTATGGGCATGGCTGTTGTATGTGATTCTTATAACTTATAATGGCTGTTACATTCAATATAAGATGCAACATTTGATTAGATGACATGCGTTACTGGGTTACTATCCAGGTGCCATTTTGCCTGACGTTAGTCAATAAGGCTGTGGCTTAACAGGGATGTTGGCCTCAATAAAATGTTATCCAATAAAATGTTATTCTAAGCAAACCCTGTTGACGTTATTTGAAAGTGTAATTGCTACCAGAAGCGTTATTTCTTTCCCTATTTCGACTCCCTGCTGGTTCTGCTACATTCAGAACCAGGTATGAGAACATAGAAAAGAAAGGGATAAAAATATTCACAAGAAGGTACGAGAGCAAATACCTTAAAACAACGGACGGTTTTTTATTTCATATATATTGGATTCATTTTTAGAACAATATTTTCTGATGCATTGTGGAGGACATCCCATTGAAGACCTCCAATATCCTTAGAGATGACAGCACAGGATACATTACCTTATACAATGTACTAGTTTTGACAGGTACAATTTGGGCATGTAGGTCACTTGGGACATAGAGTTAAAACTCCCGGTGCAGGTGGAGGAGGCGATCATTTCTAATCTGTTGTCAGCATAAGTTTTTGGCTAATCCGACCTTTACGTGTTGGCAGCGCGTGTGGGTATTCAGCCTGGTTATTTTATAATGTATAATATTCTTCTTTAATCTGATCATTCTAAAGAAGTAATAAAGCTCGTTTTACCTAAAGAATATAATATATTGGCCTAATACTTGCCAGGCTTTAATCCATTGGAAGTCAATTTCCGTCTAGTACATTAGTTAGTTTTTATGTGTTTAAATTGATTCCGCCACACATTGATTTCCTGTTGTGCGCATTGTGGACTAAACTCGGATTATGCTTTTAGCAGAAGTGGATATCCCGTCTACATAAAGCATTGCTTTTGCAGCATGGCTCTCTTATCTTTAAAAGGGAGAGTCCAATTTTATTGAAACTGCTAAAATCCCATTTAATTGAATTTTCCTTTCTAAGAAGAACAAGCCAAAAAAGATGATTTTTTTTTTTTTTTCTATTCTGTCGCAGTCCCTCGCTCGGGTTTCTGTCGCCTGAAAAAGCCTTTAAAATGGATCTGAGACTTTTTTTTGTGCTTCCGAGGTGGCAAATATTGTGGAAATTCATGTTAAGAAGCAATGGAATATCAATACTTTGCAGTTCATCTTTGTGATAGCTCAGCCTTTCATAGCGTGTTTAACACATTCCTAAGGAAAGAGATTATTCTGCGACTATGTTACGGAATAGAGTATTCCAGAATAAAAGATGGGATACACAATGGAGCAGGAGGAGCAGAACTAGACAAACATCAGTTGGGGAGCATGAGGCATGGCATGTCTCGGAGAATAAGCCTATAGAGGTCTGATCCTCTGATTTTATTTCCATACTGTTTTACAGATTAATGTTTCATATTTATTATTTACAATTATTGTTAAAGGAGAAGGAAAGTCCTGTTATATTTGGAGGTGCCAAAAGTTAGGTACACCCAAGTGATCGCATTTACTTACCTGACACCCTATCAGCAAAAAACTGCACCGGCCCAGGATTCTTCCAGCAGGCACCATGGAGCGATCCTCTTCCGGCTTCTTCGTTCTTCTTGCGGTTGCGCATACACAGTAGAGTGAAAAGCCAAACTTTAACGAAAAAGTCGGCTATTTTGTTCAACTGCGCAAAACAATCGATCCATGGTGTTTGCTGGAAGAATCCCGGGCCGGTGCAGTTTTCTGCTGATAGGAGCACTGGTCGATGTGTTAGGTAAGTAAATGCGATCACTTGGGGTGCCTAACTTTTGGCACCTGCAATTATAACAGCTTTTTCCTTCTCCTTTAATTAAAGTACCTTCAATAAATCATTTATGCCATTAGGGATAATTTACATTACCCCAAGGTGCAAGCAGGGCCAGACTGGCAATCTGTGGATTTTGGCAAATGCCAGAGGGGCTGCTGTAAGATCCCAGAGGCTGTGTCCCCCCGAAACGTTGAATTTTGATTGTTGGTGGCATTATTAAAAGGGGTACAATCCCCGACTGCAACATTGGTGTGTGCGGACCGTTTTTCGAAATTACAAAGCAGTGAGGTGGCCAGGCAAGGTCAGCGGAGGACCAGCACCACCACGCAGAATAAGTGGAAGGAGGTGTGCGGTAATATAAAATTTCACTTCGCACACTTACGCCAGGCGAATTTTCACTAGCGATGTAACTACGCAAATTCACTAACTTGCGCAGTGTACTGAACGCTACCTTTTACGCTAGACTTCCTTCGCCACCTCAGACCTGGCGAAGCGCAATAGAGTAGATAGGGATTGTTTCCAAAAAAGTAAAAATTTTTTCTAAGTCCCAAAAAACGCTGGCGTGTTTTCTACATGATGGGTGATAGGCTGAAAAAGATCGAAAAATGTTTTTGGGCTCCTCTCCTTCCCCCCTACATTTCCTGACTCATGGCAACTTACCTAGACAGTGGGCACATGTGTAGGGCAAAATAAAATTTATATTTGCTGATTTGAAGGTTTTCTAGGCATTTGTAGTGCAGATACGTATTCCTCCATTGAAATTTGAATTTGGCGCCGTATGCAAATGAACCATCGCTAGCGAAACTTCGCTTGGCGAATTAACGCTAGCGCAACTTTGCAAACTAACGCTACCCCTGTGCGCAACTTCGGATTTTAGTGAATTTGTGGAGCGCTGGCGAAAATACGCCTGGCGAAGTGCGGCGAAGTTGTGCCTGGCGCAACTTCGCATCTTAGTGAATTTGCCCCTCAGTGTGCAAAGTGCAACTTTGTGATGTTTTTACCCACAGTGAACATATTTTGTGCATAATAGTGCCAGCGCAGGGGACACAGTTGTGACCAATGTGTTAATATGAGTGCAGTTGTGTGTGCTTTGATATCACCATCAAACTGTACCTGATTCTTTAGGTGCAACAGCAATTAACGCAGAATGCTTAAGGAACCCTAGTGTTGACTCCAACTTTGGTGCAACTATACAGAAGTGCAAGGAGAGGAGCAAACTGCAAGTGCACTTGTGGCACATAATTGGGCCCCAAACACTCAGAAACAAATGATTTATGCTATATTATTGTATTGACACCCCGTTTGTTTAATTAATGAAAGTAGTGATATATACATTAAATTGTAAGTACCTACATGCATCCCAATATGAACAGAAAAAAGGAAAAAACGTGCCCCATTTATTTTGTCCCATTTTTTTGATCCATTCCACTAGATGGATGGCTCTCCCTTTAATGAAACCCTTGACTGCTCTAGTGGGGGAATATGATTTAAGTACAGGGGAGACAGCCATGATTCACCGGCTCCGTTCTGCTACGGCATCGGCTCTTATCTGACACCTCTTCATGCACAGTTGCCCAAATGACAGTTTAATGGCTCACTGTAAAGGCTAGTTATTTTGTATCTCTATCCGGTGCTATTGGTGATAATGGGAGGGAAGAACACAAAGCAACTGTAAGCCTACTATGAGTTCCCTGGGATCCTTAGTTCGTGTACAAAGGTGTGCGAATGATGTTTGTTTAAAAAGTTATTTCATTTCAACATTTCAGACACTGATATCTGCAACACACACCAGGGGGCACATTTACTTAGGGTCGAATGTCGAGGGTTAATTAACGCTCGATATTCGACTGTCGAAGTTAAATCCTTCGACTTTGAATATCGAAGTCGAAGGATTTACCGCAATTCGTTCGATCGAACGATTTTACTTCGACCAAAAATTTGTTAGGAAGCCTATGGGGACATTGCACCTCGGTAGGTTTTACTTGGCGAAGTAGGAGGTCGAAGTTTTTTTTAAAGAGACAGTGCTTCGGCTATCGAATGGTCGAATAGTTGAACGATTTTTAGTTTGAATTGTTCACTTCAAAGTCAAATTCATAGTCGAAGGTAAAAGTAGCCAATTCGATGGTCGAAGTAGCCCATAAAAACGTTCGAAATTCAAAGTGTTTTTTCTTCTATTCCTTCACTCGAGTTGGCAACAACTCCCTGTATCTCACAAACAGCTTAAGACTGGGGTTGCTGGAAATTGTTCTTCCATAGCAACTGGATGGCTGCTGCTAAACTGCACTTGCACTTGAGTCCTGCTCAGGCCCATTCACACGGAAAGGTACAAAAACATTTTCCTTGCAGCACCAAGGAGAGTGGAAAGAACCAGTCCTGCACATTTGCCAGGTACCCAGGTGGGTTAACTGTGGACTACCGGCACGGCCAGGGAATCAGGGATTATCTACCCACAACCCGACTTCTTTGCGGGTATTTTGCCGGTACCAACCCGGTGCAGGACTCTAACATGCACCAACCATAGGCGGATTTTCAATAAGGCTAGGGGAGGCTAAGCCTCCCCAAACCTGTCTGACCCCTAAAATAAAAAGAAATAAAACAATATAAAACCTGCTCCGTTGCTGACTGCACTGTTTCTTTAATCACGGATTGGTAGCTAAGGTCCGCCTCCAAACCACGATGCTGAAGAGATCAGTTGCACTCTGATTGGATATATGTGGTTTGTAGCTTGTCCAATCAGAGCACAGCTAACTTTACAGACAGTGAAATGTACCAACCAGGTTCAGAGTAGGCGTGGCTGGGAAACCTTTACCAATTGAAGGCAGCATGGCAGAAGGGAGACTGATATGAAGCAGTTGGAACTTTCATTCAACTCACAGGTACTATATACAGCAGCTTCTACACCAGCTTGAATAAATACTAAAGGTTTTTTTAAGTTCTTTTTCTTTTTTTTTGCTCTGTTTCTTCTTATACTAGTTTTCTGACTTTTTTCATTGTTTTCATGTAAACAGTCCTCTGTTATACCTACCATTTTTCCTGAGGCTTTTATATGTAAATTAGCATTTCATTTCCCACTGAGTATAATGTGCCAGGACCCACTGTCTCCCACTGAGTATAATGTGCCAGGACCCACTGTCTCCCACTGAGTATAATGTGCCAGGACCCACTGTCTCCCACTGAGTATAATGTGCCAGGATCCACTGTCTCCCACTGTATAATGTGCCAGGACCCACGGTCTCCCACTGAGTATAATGTGCCAGGACCCACTGTCTCCTACTGAGTATAATATGCCAGGACCCACTGTCTCCTACTGAGTATAATGTGCCAGGACCCACTGTCTCCCACTGAGTATAATGTGCCAGGATCCACTGTCTCCCACTGTATAATGTGCCAGGACCCACGGTCTCCCACTGAGTATAATGTGCCAGGACCCACTGTCTCCTACTGAGTATAATATGCCAGGACCCACTGTCTCCCACTGAGTATAATATGCCAGGATCCACTGTCTCCTACTGAGTATAATGTGCCAGGACCCACGGTCTCCCACTGAGTATAATGTGCCAGGACCCACTGTCTCCCACTGAGTATAATGTGCCAGGACCCACTGTCTCCTACTGAGTATAATATGCCAGGATCCACTGTCTCCTACTGAGTATAATATGCCAGGACCCACTGTCTCCTACTGAGTATAATATGCCAGGACCCACTGTCTCCCACTGAGTATAATGTGCCAGGACCCACTGTCTCCTACTGAGTATAATGTGCCAGGACCCACTGTCTCCTACTGAGTATAATATGCCAGGACCCACTGTCTCCCACTGAGTATAATATGCCAGGACCCACTGTCTCCTACTGAGTATAATATGCCAGGACCCACTGTCTCCTACTGAGTATAATGTGCCAGGACCCACTGTCTCCTACTGAGTATAATGTGCCAGTATCCACTGTCTCCCACTGAGTATAATGTGCCAGGATCCACTGTCTCCCACTGTATAATGTGCCAGGACCCACGGTCTCCCACTGAGTATAATGTGCCAGGACCCACTGTCTCCTACTGAGTATAATGTGCCAGGATCCACTGTCTCCCACTGAGTATAATGTGCCAGGATCCACTGTCTCCCACTGTATAATGTGCCAGGACCCACTGTCTCCCACTGAGTATAATGTGCCAGGACCCACTGTCTCCCACTGAGTATAATGTGCCAGGACCCACTGTCTCCTACTGAGTATAATGTGTCAGGACCCACTGTCTCCCACTGAGTATAATGTGCCAGGACCCACTGTCTCCTACTGAGTATAATGTGCCAGTATCCACTGTCTCCCACTGAGTATAATGTGCCAGGATCCACTGTCTCCCACTGTATAATGTGCCAGGACCCACGGTCTCCCACTGAGTATAATGTGCCAGGACCCACTGTCTCCTACTGAGTATAATGTGCCAGGATCCACTGTCTCCCACTGAGTATAATGTGCCAGGATCCACTGTCTCCCACTGTATAATGTGCCAGGACCCACTGTCTCCCACTGAGTATAATGTGCCAGGACCCACTGTCTCCCACTGAGTATAATGTGCCAGGACCCACTGTCTCCTACTGAGTATAATGTGTCAGGACCCACTGTCTCCCACTGAGTATAATGTGCCAGGACCCACTGTCTCCTACTGAGTATAATGTGTCAGGATCCACTGTCTCCCACTGTATAATGTGCCAGGACCCACTGTCTCCCACTGAGTATAATATACCAGGACCCACTGTCTCCCACTGTGTATAATGTGCCAGGATCCACTGTCTCCCACTGAGTATAATGTGCCAGGACCCACTGTCTCCCACTGTATAATGTGCCAGGATCCACTGTCTCCCACTGAGTATAATGTACCAGGACCCACTGTCTCCCACTGTGTATAATGTACCAGGACCCACTGTCTCCCACTGAGTATAATGTGCCAGGATCCACTGTCTCCCACTGTATAATGTGCCAGGATCCACTGTCTCCCACTGAGTATAATGTACCAGGACCCACTGTCTCCCACTGAGTATAATGTGCCAGGATCCACTGTCTCCCACTGAGTATAATGTACCAGGACCCACTGTCTCCCACTGAGTATAATGTGCCAGGACCCACTGTCTCCCACTGAGTATAATGTACCAGGACCCACTGTCTCCCACTGAGTATAATGTGCCAGGACCCACTGTCTCCCACTGTGTATAATGTGCCAGGATCCACTGTCTCCTACTGAGTATAATATGCCAGGACCCACTGTCTCCCACTGTGTATAATGTGCCAGGATCCACTGTCTCCTACTGAGTATAATGTGCCAGGATCCACTGTCTCCCACTGTGTATAATGTGCCAGGATCCACTGTCTCCTACTGAGTATAATGTGCCAGGATCCACTGTCTCCTACTGAGTATAATATGCCAGGACCCACTGTCTCCCACTGTGTATAATGTGCCAGGATCCACTGTCTCCCACTGAGTATAATGTGCCAGGATCCACTGTCTCCCACTGAGTATAATGTGCCAGGACCCACTGTCTCCCACTGTGTATAATGTGCCAGGATCCACTGTCTCCTACTGAGTATAATATGCCAGGACCCACTGTCTCCCACTGTGTATAATGTGCCAGGATCCACTGTCTCCTACTGAGTATAATGTGCCAGGATCCACTGTCTCCCACTGTGTATAATGTGCCAGGATCCACTGTCTCCTACTGAGTATAATGTGCCAGGATCCACTGTCTCCTACTGAGTATAATATGCCAGGACCCACTGTCTCCCACTGTGTATAATGTGCCAGGATCCACTGTCTCCCACTGAGTATAATGTGCCAGGACCCACTGTCTCCCACTGTATAATGTGCCAGGATCCACTGTCTCCCACTGAGTATAATGTACCAGGACCCACTGTCTCCCACTGTGTATAATGTACCAGGACCCACTGTCTCCCACTGAGTATAATGTGCCAGGATCCACTGTCTCCCACTGTATAATGTGCCAGGATCCACTGTCTCCCACTGAGTATAATGTACCAGGACCCACTGTCTCCCACTGAGTATAATGTGCCAGGATCCACTGTCTCCCACTGAGTATAATGTACCAGGACCCACTGTCTCCCACTGAGTATAATGTGCCAGGACCCACTGTCTCCCACTGAGTATAATGTACCAGGACCCACTGTCTCCCACTGAGTATAATGTGCCAGGACCCACTGTCTCCCACTGTGTATAATGTGCCAGGATCCACTGTCTCCTACTGAGTATAATATGCCAGGACCCACTGTCTCCCACTGTGTATAATGTGCCAGGATCCACTGTCTCCTACTGAGTATAATGTGCCAGGATCCACTGTCTCCCACTGTGTATAATGTGCCAGGATCCACTGTCTCCTACTGAGTATAATGTGCCAGGATCCACTGTCTCCTACTGAGTATAATATGCCAGGACCCACTGTCTCCCACTGTGTATAATGTGCCAGGATCCACTGTCTCCTACTGAGTATAATATGCCAGGACCCACTGTCTTCAATACACTTAATATATTTAAAAAAAACAAACTACTGTTTAACCCAACCGGCGTGCAAACTCTATTAGCTCTATTAATGGGGTAAAAGAAATTCAGGATGACTTGTTCCCTTTAATTTAGCATGGTCAACTTTAGCCTCTCCAAACAAAAAAAAATCACCCTCCGCCTATGGCACCAACAATAATTGAGCGTCAAGGAAACATTGTCTGTGCACATAAAAGACAGTCATTTTTGGACTTATTTAGCACAATGCACATTAAGCATTCATAAATGAGCCTTGTAGAGTAAAAATTGCTGTTTCCAGGCACAAGTAAAGAACAGTGTAAGCAAGATGGAACAAATAAGTGGCATCTGAGGTCCTTGAACATTATGAACTCATCTGACAAAGTTACCCAAAATCTGAAGGTTCCATAAATCACTGGTTCCAGACAGCTAGATGTGTTCAAACAAGAGCACAGTCCAGCAGCTTATTAAACTCAGTGTCCTTACTGCTCAGTCTGAAGCAGATAGGTTGAAATGCCAAGACTTGTGGGACTCTCCAACCTTAAATGGTCCACTAAACCTGGAATGCAAGTCAGCCCAATATAATAAATGTAGTTTGAAGCAATCCCTATATGTAAAAATAACTATATGTTGATGTAGGGACTAGTGATGTGTGAGCCAACCCAAAACCCACGGGACCCATCGCTTTACCTGTGGGTCAGGCAGGTTCAGGCTGGCTACCACAAAAAATCTTCTGCTCTCCCCACCCGCGACCTCACATTCCCGGCTTCCAGCCCATCAATTTATGGACTTGCTCTTGCCCTGCCCCTTTTGTGATGTCATCGCTGGGTGGGTGCTGGTCTATAAATAGAGGGGATTGAGCAGGCTGGGTTAGGGTTGGGAGGGTGCGGGGCAGATGCGGGGCAGGTGTGGGACAGCAAAACTCGACCCACACATCACTAGTAGGATCCCATAGGATTAAAGTCTGCTACTGGTTTAGGAAGTCACAGTTACTGTTAATTATGCCCTTTGGGAGGGAACTACTGTCTGTTAAATCAAGAATGATATAGATTTTTCTTGTCTATTGTTGATAAAATAGGTGGGAGCACATGGCTTTTCAACTTTGGTCTTCACCTGTTATACAAGGTGGATGCTGCTGGAGAGCCTGGAGCATAAGGCCCCAAAGGAGCCAACCCCTTTGTGAAAGTTGGGGGAACTTGGCCCCCGTGAACAAGGTTTAAGAGTGAGAAATGTGGCTCAAAGACTGAAGGTAGATTTACCAAGTGAAATGAGACAGCTGCAAAGGGAATCAGGCTACTTTACAAATCCCATTAGTAAGTATTCAGCAAAGATGAACTGAAACCTACCAAGTCTTATCTCCTCTACAAGATACCAATGCATGCTAACATTGAATGTCACTATATGCAACCCTTTTACCATGTGAGTATGGTCAACTGTCTTTAATTAACATCGATTTGAAGTGTTCCAAACTTTTTTAACCGTGAGCCACATTTAAATATAAAAAAAGTTGGGGTGCAACACAAGCATGAAAAAAGTTCCTAAGGGTGCCCAATAAGGGCTTTAATTGACTATTTGGGAGACCCTATTTGGACTTCCAAATTACAGAGAGGCAGTACACTTGGGGCAGATTCACTAACGGGCGAATTTTCACCAGCGTCAGCTTCGCACCCCTCGCACCACTTCGCCAGGCGCAAATGCGATACGAACACACTAATTCACTAAAATGTGAAGTTTCGTCCAGGGTGTGGAACGCAGGCGACTTTTGCTAGCTTTACTTCGGCAGTGTGAGCATTTCATATCGAAGATGAGCTACTGATCTTGCTCTTAGGTCAATTTGCACAGGGCGGGAAATTTAAAGTTGTATGGACGTCTTTATTATAAATGCTGCTGCAAATTACCCTTTTAATACACATGTCCAGGGAACCTTAATAAAGACAAGAGAGTTAATATAATGCCCTACACACTGTAAAATGAATGTTCCATATGTTATAAAATGTGTGGAGAAAACCGGTTACCCAAAAAAGAAAGTTTGGACTTTTGCAGCCAATCCCGCTTAAAAAAAGTAAATGTTGCCAGCGTTTTTTAATGTATTTTCGGCTCACAGGATATGATGTAAGCGACAGAAGATTGAGGAAGATGTAGCTTCATTTTAGCACTTCACCTGGTCTGAGGTAGTGAAGTCAACTCTGGCGAAAGAGGTAACGTTCAGTATAATCCGCACTTTAGTGAATTTGCGGAGTAGCGTCCGTTCACAGGAGTGAAAATTCGCCTGGCGATAGGGTCCGAGACTATGCTGGCAATGGTCTGGTTCACTAGTGAATTGGCGCTTGCGCCTGTTAGTGAATTGGTGATGTCCCTGTGGGTGGCAACGCTAGCGAATTTTCGCTAGCTTTAGCCACTTTGCTCTTTAGTAAATCTGCCCCATGGTCTTATGCCTCCAAGTCAGAAATCCAAAAATGAGCACCTGCTTTGAGACCACTGGAAGAAACATTAAATGGCTTAGTGAGCTTGTTGTTCGTAAGCCACTGGTTGGAGATCATTGGTCTATTAGATGGATAAGACCCACCATTATTTCTTGAACTATAACATTTACTTAAGCAATCCCTTCATCCAGCTAAGAAAGAGGGTCACAAATGCATCAGTGGTCTGCCTTTAAGCGGCCAAAAATGTGATCTGGGCCAAAAGGTGTTTAAAAGGAGGAAGAGACAGCCTAAATAACACATGATGTGACTTAAGGTGGCCATACACTGAGAGATCGCCAAACGAGTGGATCTCTCCCCTATATGCCCACCTTGAGGTGGGCGATATTGAGATGATCCGATCATGGGTCCAGGGCCCAACGATCAGATCATAACGAAGGGTAAACGAGAGGTCAGATCGCATCAACGAACAGATGTAGCCGTGATCCGACTAGATTTTTACCCCTGCCCGATCAACATTTGGCCGTCGCTTGGCCAAATATCGATCAGGGAAGCCCGTCGGAGGGTCCCATACATGGGCCAATAAGCTGCCGGCTCGGTCAGTTGGCAGCTTTTATCGGCCCGTGTATGGCCACCTTTAGACCCTGAGCGATAACCCAGAATGTTATAATACACAGGGCATTGTACTTAATACTATGCAACTTGTGCTTGTTATGTAAGGGCCCATGGTCATCCACATGCATGTCCCTTATTGTAAATGAGCACTATAGCCTCCATATAGAGAACCGGGTGAGAGCTGTATTTATAGGGGTACAGCTTAAGCAAAGGACAAGTGATATGTGGAGCAGAACAGCAGGCATAAGCTAGAGAGTGTCACTTAAGCTCCAATAACTCCTGAATTCAATGCATGACTATTATAACACTATCATCTTTTTTTTTCCACCGTTTCCATGCTAAATGTCAGCTGTGCTCGAAGCAATTCATACAGCCACTTTCCCGACGCAATGCAATTCTGCGGCTCTCCCAAAATAAAAGTGAAAGGTCTGTGAGTTATTACAAATCTACTCAATCTCTTCAGGCCTCACAGCAGTTCTCTGAACTGGAAAAGGGCTTTTTTTTCTGCTGCTTAAGTTACCATGGAAGATGAAATAGTGACACAGATGCACTGGTCACTCGAGTCGGTTATTGCCTCCCGTAGATCTCCAATAAATCTGAAATAGAGCGGCGCGAGACCCCCTGTCTGAAGTTGCACATTGGATTCTGAAGTTTACCGATTTGAAGAATGGCCTTATTTGTTTTAAGTGTTTAGATGCCGAGCTGCTGGGGCACCAAACATAAAAGTTTACAAAGGGATCTTTGAGCTACAGAATTCAGGTCAGACATATTGCATTATTCTTCAGCTAATGCGTCTTGGTAATGCACCTTAAAGGAGAACTAAAGCTAACCAAAGAAGTAGCTAGAAATGTTGTACATGATGTTTTGTGCTTCTGTACCAGCCCAAGGCAACCATAGCCCTTTAGCAGTAAAGATGTGTGTCTCCAAAATGCCCCAGTAGCTCCCCATCTTCTTTTCTGCTGATTCACTGCACATGCTCTGTGCTGCTGTCACTTACTGAGCTTAGACACTGACAGATACTATATTTCTCTGGACAATATAAGGTTCATTAGTAATTCAGATTCTCATTATATGGCAGCTCAGAAACCTGTGCAATTTGCATCAAAAATGTAATAATCAGCTCTGTAGCATTAGATTATATGTGCGGTGCCACTAACACTCCTAACAGGATCCTAGATAGGGATGTAGCGAACTGCCGTTAATGTGTTCGCGAACGCCGTTCGCGAACACCGGCAAAAAAGCGAACAGTTCGCGAACAGTTCGCGAACTTCGAACGCTCGATAAAATCGTTCGATCGAACGATCTAAGGATTTTATTCGTACGATCGAAGGATTTTCGTTCGAATCGAACGATCGAAGCTATTCGATCGAATGATTTTAATTCAATCGAATGCTTATAATCGTTCGAACGAATGGAAATCGTTCGATTTTAGCGATCGAATGGTCGAATGGTCGAATGGTCGAACGAAATTTTACTTCGAATCGAACGCGAACACCAATTGGCGAACGTCGCGCGACGTTCGCGAACATTCGGCGGACGCGAACAGTCGAAGTTCGCGCGAACTAGTTCGCGCGAACTAGTTCGCCGGCGAACAGTTCGCTACATCCCTAATCCTAGATGGTGAGCTTCTAGGGATAGCTTTGTAGGGCTGTATCCTCTATACACTGCACACAACCAACAGCAGGTTATAACACCAGGTTTATTTACCTAAAATTAGGGATGCACCGAATCCCCTATTTTGGATTCGGCCGAACCCCCGAATCCTTCGCAAAGGATTCGGCTGAATACCGAACCGAATCCGAACCCTAATTTGCATATGCAAATTAGGGGTGGGAAGGGGAATTTTTTTTACTTCCTTGTTTTGTGACAAAAAGTCACACGATTTCCCTCGCCACCCCTAATTTGCATATGCAAATTAGGATTCGAATTCGGTTCGGCCAGGCACAAGGATTCGGCCGAATCCGAATCCTGTTGAAAAAGGCCGAATCCCGAACCGAATCCTGGATTCGGTGCATCCCTACCTAAAATGCACTGTGCTCCCTCGTTTTGTGAAATTATTTAATTAATTAATGAAGTGCAAGGGGGAGCAACATGTTCCCTCTATGTAAGTACATGGAGTACACAAATTGCTCTCTATTGTGTTCCATTTTGTCATAGTTGGTCACAGGGTTTTACCCAATTTGAATAAATTACCTCCATAAATTACAAAAGCAAACGAGAACCCAGGGGGGACAGTCATGCCAGGCTCGATGGGTTTTAACTTTAAAGGGGGTCCCGGCCGAACTGCTCTTCCAGAGCCTGAAAGAAGCCGAATATGCTGAGATAGAAGAAGCCTCTGGAAGAGCCGAATGGAGCCCAAAAAATGAAGTTGTTGAAAATGGAGCCTGTCTCCAAAAAAGCTAAATGGAGCTGAAGCCACCGAAAGAGCAAAAATGGAGCTGAAAGGGATGCAAAGGAGAACTTTCAAGGGAATGTGGGGGAGCCTGGCCGCCAATGTTTTTATTACTTGTGTAGGGGACACTGGGCACCAATGGCTATTTTTTGACCAAGGAATTAAACCAAATGGCTCTTATTTGTACATTAGAAATGCAGACAAATTCCAAAACTAAGTGCAAAGCCACCTTGACGTGGTGGCAGGCTTGATAATGCTTTGGTCAAAATTTCTTGTTCAGTGTTCATGTCTGTGTGGCCTTTTTACTGTGGTATGAGGGGGCAGAAGTGGATACTGTGGTGGGGGTGAGCGGGGCTCTGGGGCCCAATTTTGTCACATGGGGCCACGTGATTTCTGATGGCGGCCCTCCGAGAACCAGGTGTTCATCTAGTCTTCATATGAAATTCTAATTTGTTTACTTGTTATAGCATCTGCTTCTGTTTAGTGATATTTATAATAGTGAGTGTTGACCATTAGGTAGACAACAAAACACTCAGAGTGGCTTCTGCCTTGCTCCACTTAAATAAACATTTATTTAACAAAAGTTTTTGTGGACTGCCCTCAGAAGCCCACCCAGTCAGTTATGATAAGGAAGCCTTGCTACTGGGTTCATGTCTTAAAGTAGAACTAAAGCCTAGCTAAAGAAGTAGCTAGAAATGTTGTACATTATGTTTTGTGCTTCTGTACCAGCCCAAGACAACCACAGCCCTTTAGCAGTAAAGATCTGTGTCTCCAAAGATGCCCCAGTAGCTCCCCATCTTCTTTTCTGCTGATTCACTGCACATGCTCTGTGCTGCTGTCACTTACTGAGCTTAGGGAGCCACTCACAATATACAGTACACATACAATAGAAATGTCACAATATAAGGCTGATTAGTAATTAATACAGATAATTACTACATGGCAGCACAGAAACCAGTGCAATTAGCATCAGAATTTAATAATCAGCAAACCTGTAGCATCAGCTTATATTACAGGGGAAGCTCATTTTCTGCTGGATAATTAGTGACGAGCCCTAAGCTTAGCTTCTCAACAGCTGTTTAGAGACAACTGAGCAACTGCTTTAAGCCTAAAACTCTAAATCAAATGCAGCCCTTCATTATTTAGGCCCAAGCTTCTGATAAATATGTTATTAAGGCAAGAAGCATGTTCCAAAGTGAAGCTTTCAGGTAGTTGTGCAGTGCAGAGACCAAAACAAACTGATTGTAGTTGACAGTAGAGAAAAATGGAGCAGCATTAATATTAATGGGTTGTATCAATATCAAGAAATGTTATTGCCTTTATCGTGCTTTTGTCTTAAAAGGGATATGAGTAGGGTCTCATTTTCCTGCAACACATGCGATCATCCGTTTTCCTGCACCAAAGGGAGGATTTATATGGGTGAAATGTTTTGTGAAGGTTATAAGTGGCATTAACGTACTTTGTGTGGCAATTAATGTAAAGGAAAGTCTTCTGATGTTTCTCTACTCTGAAAATGAAGCAGAGCAGAGTCACCGAATAGTTCTCTGATCCGTTCTAAGCAGAGTAACATCACAAGATTTTGCTCTTCTCGTTGACTGAATTTTCTGCCAACCGTGACTGCTAATATCTTAAGAAAAAAAAATGTTATTGACACTATTGCATCAGTTTGTTTTGAGGATTTACATTTCCTTCAGTTGTAGCAGTGGCGTGACTAAAGTCAGCCGGACCCCTGCAAAAAAATCTTCAGTGCACTCCGTTCCCTATCCTCCCGCCCACTTCCTGTATCCGCCCACTTCCTGCCTGGACTCCGCTAACTCCCCTGCTCAGACTCCACCCACTATCCACCCCGTGCTGACACATTCTGCTTCCCTGCTGCAGGTAAGACATTGGCTGGGGAAGGGGTCGGGAATTCTCGTTGGCTATAGAGGAAGCAGACCACGTAGTCCGGCCTCCCCTTTTCCCCAGGCTCCCCTGAAACTGCGGGGTCTGCTTCCTCTATAGTTACACCACTGAGTTATAGTCTCCATACTCAATTCAATACCTTGCTCCATGATGCACAAGAGATAACATTAATTAATTACACCAAAGCTTTCATAAATTTTTAAAGAAGAAAACCTATTAAAAACAAAGACCAATTTGTTTTTCAAGAGCGGGTTTAAAATCTATGATGGAGGAACATTGGACAGAGTGTAATATTTAAACAATGAGATGTTACTTTATTAGACAATATAGTATCCAAACTTCTCCATGTATTATCATAAAGCAGATAACTTTTTCCTGCCGTTCTTTGGAATGCAAGGTAATAAAAGGATCCAAATGTTTCACATTGGTTTTGGTCTGTGAATTTCTGAATCATCTAGAGAATATGAGCTTCTTGATGAAAAGTACTATTTTGTGTTATGAACCAGAAAATAATAGCCTATCAGGCTATAGAGTCTTCCAAAGCATCCATCTTTAATCTTCATGTTTAAGTGCTCCAGACACTATAATCTCCAATAACAATAATCGAATAAATACCTCATTAACCCCTTTAAAACTTTCAGCAGAGACTAAATGCAGCGCTGGCTGTAAAGTCATTGCTCGTTCAAACAGCCGACCAGAAAATTTCAAAATTTCATCAGAAATTGACACCACAGCATTATTTTGTTTTTAACTTCACTATTTCACTAATTTATATCTGTGGTTCTCAGGCTGTTGTTGAACTTCATTTTCCTTCACAGGGATGTTAATAAGTGGAACAATAAAGCAAGTGGAGGAACTGATGACTTCGGGGTCGATTTACAAACAATTGAATTTTGATTTTTTTCCCACAAATCTCTAAAAATGTGTGGTTTTCCTATTTTTTTAAAAAAAGCTGCAAAAAAAGGGTCGAAGTGAAAATTCAGATACGAATTTTCAAATTTTTTTTGGTCGAATTCGATTTGTGAATTATATAAACTCAATTCAAGTTTTAATTTGAATTCGGAGAAAAACCTCAAATCTAGTTTTGTTTAAACTCGATTCGAGTTTTTCTAATTCTAAATATTCTTCTAAATTTCGAATTTATGGGAGTTTTGAAAAACTCACATGAATTCCAAATTGGACACTTGATAAATGTGCCTCCCAGTGTAGATAAAAACGAAAACTTATAATACAAAACTGTGCCAGGTAAAATAGGTCCTATAGAAATCAAAGGGAGCTGTGCTGATCCTATAGGTCTGTTTTCAGGATTTTTTTGGCTAGACATAGTCTGAAAAACTCAAATTTTCTAGAGGACTGTTTTCCATGTGTACTTTTTTAAATTAAAATCTATTAATACATTTCATGACAAAGTGAGAAAGTGAATTTAGTCATGGTTTAAAAATCCTTTAAAATCACTAAAATGAGACTTTGATAAATAGACTTCCACAGGGCATATTTATTACATTTCCACTATTCCATAGTTTTTTTCAGAGTTTGAGTTAGATTACCTGAAAACTTGTTTGAGGTTTATTAAGTGCAAAAAAACGCGAAAATTTAGTTTATGTTGATGTCAGTAAAAATTAAGCTATTTTTCAATTTAAGTTCTCAAGATCACTTCACTTTGAAATTGTACACGTTGAAAATGAATGGTGGAATGTGATTTTCATATTGTTAAGCAATGAAATCTTTAAATTTTTTCTTAACTAAGGGCCCACTTTAGATATTTGAGTTGCCTTTAAGCATTTAATGTTATTTTGCATATAGCAGTCACTGATTTGACTAACAAAAGCATTATTAGAAAACATGTGAACAAAGGTGGTGATGGCCAAGGTGATAATTATAAAACAGTAGCTTGTGTTTGATCCAAACTAAGATAATAAATTCCTATTTGAGGCATGACAATCCTTTTGGGTTTATTTAATGTTTGTGTGATTTTCTAGTATCTTTATGTTATGAAGATCCAGATTACAGAAAGATCAATTATCCACAAAAAGTTCCAAGCATTTTAAATAACAGGTTCCATACCTGTATTACTTCTCTTTGGCTCTGCAGCCAGTAAAGGGACTTTGCCTCCAGAACAGTTCCAACCCAGTCTTCTGTGTACCCATCCCCACACTGGTTCACCTTCTTCTGACCCCAGTCTTCATAAATTCTCCTCCATGTTAGCCAACTATCTAATCTCATGCCTGTCTTTCTGGTGGGATCCATCTGGATTCCCACTATATATCTTCTGCACATTGCTATATTCTCAGTCTGCTGCTTTTTATTTATGATAATAAACAGTATATATGGCTTATCATGCAGACCCCTAAACTCCCAATGTATTCTATTTCTCCAGCATCCTGCCTCATTCACAGGACCAAAGTATCTTCCTCTGCATTCTTCTTAGGGACACTACTTTGGATAGTTCACCTACTGTACAGTAAATGATTAATTTCTGCTTCGGTTACACATTTTGAAAAGTCTATGGCACAGTTAAGTAGCTTTGATTAACCGCGACCATTATATTGTTGATCTCTTCTCTGCTCTACAGTATCTGTAATTGGTTCAATTCAACTGAGCAGTTCCGCCTCTCTCATTCTGTTTTTTACCTGCATTAAAAGATCTATTTTGTTTTAGCACAATTCACCTTCAATCTCATGTCTGAGGCTCTTTATTTATTCTTTGGACACCTTCCTCATATTCTTGCAGCCTTCAGGGTGGCATATGCAAGGATTTGCAGGGATCAACATATGCAAGGTTCTTTATACCATTTGACTATTGGTCCGCTAGATTTATGGGCAGATTTATCAAGGGTCAAAAAAGAAAATTTGAATTTTGAGTTTTTTTTATGACCAAAACTGTCAGATTTGACTAGGGAATTGTTAAAATTTGATCTGAGGTTTTTTTAAAATTCTAATTTGACTTTCGAGATTTATCATACTCTGGCACTTAGTCCAACTCAAATTGGACTATTCACCACCTAAAACATGCCGAATGGCTGTTTTAGTCAATGGGAGATTTCCTGGGATCAATTTGGTGTTGTTTGGAGTCTTCCTGACATTCTAGTATTTTTCTGAGTTTTTTAATCGAGTTTTTAAAACTTGAATCAAATTCAATTAGAATTAATTTTGAGTTTTCAGGACGATCCTATTCACCCAAGTTTAGAAAATTCTATTTTGTTTTTTAAATAAATTTAGTTTGGTCGAATTTGGAGTTCATAGGAGTTTTAAAAAACTCCCATGAATTTGAAATTCAACCCTTGATAAATCTGCCCCTTATTGTCATCTACTGTACCTCTCACATTTCTTTTTTTTTTTAGGACAACATTAAACAAAAAGTTGACAACACCCTATCTCAATTTGTGGTTGACTTCCAAACCCCTTCAACGTTTTACTGACATAATGTTTCGTAAAGTGTTTTGGACTAGTCTAATTGTAAGGGCCTGAAGGCTCAAATTGGAGTAGCGGACCAAAGAGGAAGCTGAAGTCCAGCACAGTTCGTGGTACAATAGGATTAGGCAAAAGAATGGTCAAAGTCCAGGCAATGGGTCAGTTCAGGCGGCAAGAGTTCAATAACAATAAACAGGCAATGGGTCAGTTCAGGCGGCAAGAGTTCAATAACGATAAACAGGCAATGGGTCAAGATCAAGAACAGGAATCAATACACACTAACACACCCAGGAACACACGAAGTAGAACCTATAATTGGGCGATGTTTGCAGACCTTTAGGCTCCTTAAACAGGCCTCCTTTGGCGCCAAAAGATGGACGTGATGATGTTACTGCGCTGGCATTATTGCGCAGGCGTTCCAGCGCTGGCGTCCATTCTGATGCCGGCGAAAACGCGCTGGTGTCACAGTGCCGCGCCTGGGAAGAACCTCGTGGAAGGACTGGGCGCCGCCATCTTGAATAACAGAGCAGCGTCAGCGTGGATGCGGAAGGTAATTCTCCTTTACACTAATAAGCTTTGCTGGACTCTGATCATAATATAAAATACAATTCTAAGGTTTGAGGAAAAATTTACAAATAAAATAGACTTGTATTCCCAGGATAAATATTCACCGATCACCATGCATTCCTTATTTGTCTGTGTGTGTGTGTCCTTTATTTATTGTGTTATCAAAAGAGTGTTGACCCAGAGCACGCAAGTTGATTTTTTATCTTGAAGAAAATCAAATGTAATGATAAAGTGTGAAAATAAATAATAATTAGAGAAATAAGAGTCCCCTTCACCCCTAAGTCTATCACCTAGTCAATAAGCAATTAGTATTTTACAACACGACACAAATGCCATTGTTAATAGAGCTTTGTTGGTACATGGAGACATGAAAGGAGAGGGTATTTTTTATGACTGCGAAGGCACTGTGTGTAACACGTAGAAGTCAATTTTTATTACTCCTATGATTGTGTCCCCTGGATGTCTCCAGAAAATAGTCTCCCCCCATCATTTAATTACTACTAAAATGCACCACTCGCAAACGCTTCTGTAGTATGAAACAGTAATGCATTTTTACTTAGTAAGATACTCACAAGCTCGTTACCATTTTACCTCTGCCGCAAGAAATGAGACCTCAGTCCATATAATTAGTCATTTATGGATAAACAATTTGGATTGAAAGTATAAGTGTTATTATTGTCAACTGGTATTTTTAAAAAATATATGAATTTAGATATTTTTGATTTATTATACAATTCTCGGTATTAATAAGTGAAATACGTTTAAATATAAAAACAATACTAGCTAAATTACAGACAGACACACATTTAAAAAAAGAATAAATGATAGTTTCCAAGAACAAATATGTGCAATACCAACATTTCCTATTCCCATATTTTAAAAGGTAAAACATTTAAATACCAAAAAGACCCAACGGGGATGTTTTACCATCAACATGGATGGTAGTGTGTTTTTTTGGTTGTGGTCACATATCCTGAGAATAAAACAGTATTTGCAATTGCAGGCTGGAAAGCAAGCTAATAATTGTAAACCCAAGGTCGGACTGGGCCAGCGGCACACCGGGAAAAAACCTGGTGGGCCCCGGCCCTCATGGGCCCCTGCCGGGCCAGACCCATGCCCCGTCTGGCTTGGCCCATTAGCCAGAGTGGCATGCGCATTTATGCTCCGACATCCATGCATGCATGCATATGTGATAGGCGTTCGCACTTGAGTGTCACGCGTGTCGCAGGGGCCCTGGAGGTTTGGAACCCGGTGAGCCCCCAATGGTCCAGTCTGACCCTGAGCAAGCCCTTCCAAATATATGTATGATGTAACGCTAAAAGACCTACCCAAAAACCTATAGATATTGGTAAATTAAATTTACAGCTCACACACTCACGCATTACAATAAGTAACATGTATATATATATATATATATACAAAAATTATGTGCAATGTGGTAAGAGACACAGTAGGCTCTTTAGATCTTCTACTCCAACTTTTAATGGTTGCCATAGCATTAATGTGGATGCATTGGAGAAAAGAAAGCCGTCCTACAATAGACAATTGGTACCAATTGGAAAATTAAATATGCCTTATGGAAGAATTAATAGCATCAATAAATAAAAAATATGTACATTTTATAGCAGTTTGGTTGCCATGGAACGAACAAATTGGAATGAACCCAAGGGTTGCTCAATTAGAACCCACAGTTCAACACTGTTCAACACTAATTGACATCTAAATAAGATAAATAAAACTCTAGAATGCAAGATATATTTATTCACATTCACTGGGATAATGTCAGGGGGTCTATCGGCTCCCAGCGGGAGTAGTACGGACCAAGGAGGAAGCTTAAGGGTTAAGTCCAAGTTCAAGTTACAGACAAGGGTTCAGGGACATATCGTAGTCAAATCCAGGCAGAAGTTCAGAAGGCAGCCAGAAAGTAGCAAAGTCGAGGTTCCGCAGGTCAGGAATCCAGGATTTAGTAAAACACTAATTATCAAACACCCAGGAATGTTCCAAACAAATCCTACGATCGGGTATTGAACCGGCATCCTGGGCATCCTTTTATTTTGAATTTGGCACCGCCTTGCGTGACGTCATTGCGCCGGCGTCACAGTTACCCACGTGGTAGCTATGGGTGCCGCCATCTTGTCTTCTGCACCGTAGAGAGAAAACTCGCCGTCAGCCGATTATGACAGATAACAAAAAGAATCTTAAAATAGTTAATTGTCAGTAAAACAGGTGCATTTGTCTGTATGGGACATTCTGTTCCATTTACTTAATTTTTTTTTATATACAGGTATGAGACATATTATCCAGAATGCTCAGGACCTGGGGTTTTCCTGATAATGGATCTTTCTGTAATTTGGATCTTCATACTTTAAGGGGGTTATTTATCAAGGGTCGAACTTCGAGGGTTAAAACCTTCGAATTTGACCATCGAATTGAAAGCCTTCGAATCCGTATCGAATTTGAAGGATTTAGCGCTAAAACATATTTAAGGGAATGTTCATTATTGATAAAATATTTTTATTATTACCTTTTGTTTTTGTCTTTTAGTGAATTCATAAACACTACAATAAGTACAATAATAATAAGTAGAATACACAATGAGATTCATGACTGTTAACGGTACAAGGGGTAATGCAAGGTATCAGGCTCAGCTTGAAAGAAGAAGGAAAAAAAAAAAAGTATTTAATTCCGAGAGAGATCTCCACCATTTGGCTCTTAGAGAAATGTTTACTCTAAGACTGGCCTGTTAGAATAATAGAGAGGTTGCATTGAAGAGATCCTAGGTCTCCGCCAGACAAGTCTTTGCTCAACCTATTTTCTCTCCGTTACATCAGGAAGTATGAACTTGCAACCTTGGCCCTAGATGCTGTAATAGCGCAGTGACAGGGCAAGAATAATTCACTGGTTGAACTAATGAAAGGTGAAAAGAGAGAATCAGTAAATGTCGTATCTTTTTGCCACTTTCATCAATCCGGCTAACTGAATTTGAGCTAAAGCCTGGCAAATTTTCTGCAAGGGGGAAATTAATATGTAACACATCTGAGACCCTGGCGTTGGCCTGTACAATTGGAAAAGCCGGCATTATATGGGAGAATTGTTATTGAGAGAGGACAGCAGAAGCTCTACTAATCAGAAAAAGAATCACCGGGTGTCTTTTTATTTTCTTCTTTCTTTTAAGTGTAAACTACAGAGCCCCACGCCAGTCTGAAATGCCTTTTTTTCTTTTTTCAATTTTGGTATCATGACTATATTGTATTGTCCATTTCTGTGGCCTACACATGATTGAATCTATTCAATTTACGGCTGGATAAAAAAAAAAAAATGTGATACATATTCAGGGCATGAAGATACTCCAGATACAGCGAGAGGAAGAGGGAGAAAGAAATACGTATTTATCCAATAATCAGTTTCATTTGCGGAGGGTTTGAAAACAATTCTCCCTCGCATTTGTCCCTGTCAGATCCCATTATAGCCAAATGAACTTTACAAAATATCAATTCAGTTTCAATAGGAGAGCTCGAATCACAACACACGAGGGCTGAATTTACCAAATCATAGCTCCTGAGGGGACCCTGGTGGTTTCCAAATATTTTCCAGTCAGAGGTAATCAAAATCAGGTTGCTGAATGTTAATACATTCAATTTCTCTCTTATTGCTCATATCTTTCCAATTTTAACAGTATTCTATACTTCCAAGCCCCAGCAGTGATGACGGCAAGATTAAAAGGATCATTGTTTTTCGTTTCTTTAATGGAAACAATGTCACATTTCATCTTCGGCCTTTGTTTCCAGATCAATGTGTTGGTATGAACATTAAGGGGCTTATTTACTAAATTCCGAATGCAAAAATTACGAAAAATGTGTGATTTTTTTTTTTATAATGCAATTCAGTAGGTTTAAGTTGGCAAAGTATTGAATTCGAAGGATTTTTAAACAGACAGTACTTCGACTATCGAATTTTTTTATTCGAATCAAAGTCGAAGTCCACGTCGATGGTCGAAGTATCCAAAAATATACTTCGAAATTTGAACTTTTTGAAATTCAAATATTCACCCGAGGCTTAGTAAATCTGCCCCTAAGTCTACTAGAAAATCATGTAAACATTAAACAAACCCAATAGGCTGGTTTTGCTTCCAATAAGGATTAATTATATCTTAGTTGGGATCAAGTACAAGGTACCGTTTTATTATTTCAGAGAAAAAGGAAATCATTATTAAAAATCTGCATTATTTGGTTTATGCCATTTGAACCATTCTGGATACCGGTTTTCCAGATTACAGATCCCATACATGTACTTTGATAACTATTTTAATATTGTCTGGCTTCTTCTTGCTATCCTTTCCTTTTCTTATATATAACTGATACTTGTATTGTACAGTAAAAATAAATATATGATGTGAAAATACAAAATAAAAGTAGCTTTTATGTAGATTTATGAAGACTTTTAAAGATAGATGTACAAGATTGTTGACCTCAATCTGAGCTAGATCACCTGACTCTGTAGGACTGCGTGATTGGCTGTTATTCATTTATAACTCTTTCCACTTCTGAGTTTTGAGAGACAGTCTTAGTGGGTCCAACTTTTTCATGGAGCTGAAAATTAATTCATTTACTAAACTCTGAATGCAAAAATTGCAAAAATTACATAAATTACGAAAAATGTGTGATTTTTTTTTATAAAATCGGACTTTTAAAAAATCAAGAATTTTTCAGAATTTATTAAACCCCCGAGGATGGAAAAGTCCGAATCAGAACCGTCAGAATCAGACCTGTCGAGGTTGCATATAAGTCAATAGAAGTCCCAATGATTTTTTGATGTGCGCTGGGTTTTGTGCAATACCCCAAAGTTTTCTGGATAAAATCTGAGTTTTCGGTTGAAAAATTCAAAAAAATTGTGACAGTCGGATGAAAAAACTGAAAATCTATTTATTGAAAATCCACTGTTATTGATTTATGGGGAAGAAATGATGAGTTGTGTTTTCTATGTTTATGTTATTTATCTGTTTTATTATTGTTTGTAAAGCGCTTTGTAGCTATGCTTTGAAAAGTGCTATATAAATAAATTTTACTTACTATTTGTGCACTTAAGAACAATGAGAACGTTTTAATGATAAAGTCTCCACCTTTTGTCCCATAAATAAAGATAAAATGAATCATGTAGGAAACGTGTTGACCTATAGCATATTTTTTACATACAGAAACGTATGCAAGCCACTAGTGATGGGCGAATTTGTCCTATTTCGCTTAGCTGAAAAATGAGCGAATTTACAGAAAAAAATGTCAATGGGCATCAAAATTATTTTGACGTGTGTCAATTTTGATGCCCGCAACAATTTTTATAAACGAGGTTCGACGAGGTTTCACAAATTTATTCTCTGGTGGCAAAACGCGGAAATTCTCTGCAAATTTGCACCTGGTGAATTTCTTTGCCCATTACTACAAGCCACATCTTTCTGTACTAAAAATTTACTTTTTAAAATACAGGAATGGGATCAGTTATTCAGTAATTCGGAGCGTTCTGGATAATGGGTTCCCGGATAATAGGTCCCATACCTGTATTTTGTTTTTACAGATTGAAAGGAAACCATGATTTTCTATCCCTGACTCATACAAAGCATTTACCCATTTACCCCAGTGTCATCCAACCTCCCCCATACTTTTTAATTGTAAAGTGATGGATTCTGGGTCTTAAAGGGACTTTAGGTGCCAAGCGTCCTCCCTTGACAATGAAATAATGCAAGGGAGGTATGACACCGTGAGCCTCAGGGGGTGGTGAATGATCCCTGTAGCAAAAAAGAAACAAAAGGTGCTCCAAAATGGCAATGTAAATAGCTCACCAATATGATTGTGTTGGTCCAGGTGCACCAGCCCCAGACCCCCGGCTTCAGGGAGTGGCAAACCAAAATACACAGCAAAAATACAGGGCTATTCGGCACTCAGAGGAATCCATAGGGCCAATAGTATAAATTAAAAAAAAGTCTTTATTAGTCATAATTTAAAAGTAAAAATGCATATCCATAGGCCTTACGCGTTTCGTACCTGCTAGGTACTTAATCATGGGATAAGGTCTCATCCACAGGAAATGTGTTTTTATACAGGAGCCAGCCAATCAGAAACAATTTAGAAAAAATGAGGAAAAGAAAAAAACCTGTTCTTAAAGGGACAGTATCCCTTAAGATAAACTCACAAAAAATATAACAGGTAAGTAAAGATATTCCGTAAAAATATGTATTCCATAAAAACATCCATGCATGAGTACAGTGAGAAATTGCACATAATATGAGGGTAGAATGTTTTGGGCATGTCTTTTATGTCTCAATAATAACATGAAACATGGAAGTCAGAATTCATGTCCAATGGAATCCTTGTATTAAAGGATAAGTAAACCTTTAAAATAAGTGAACGTAAAATGAATGAGGGGGCTATTCTAAGAACTTTTGCAATTTACATTCATTATTTATTTTCTTTTTATTCAAAGATATTAAAGGATACTTGTACTGCTACTATGAATGAATTTTGTTACAACAGCGCCACCTGCTGGTTAGTTTCCAACTGCTTCTCTTTCCTAACCGAAGAACATCAGAGCAGCCTCTTTCTTTTTCCTGACAATTTCCTTGACTACTTGGTGGTCAGACTGGTCGGAAACTGACCAGCAGGTGGTGCTGTTGTAACAAAATGAATTCATATTAACAGTACATGTATCCCTTAAATTCTTGGAATAAAAAGACAATAAATAATGAATGCAAATTTCAAAAGTGCTTAGAATAGCCCCATTTTAGATTTACTTATGTTAAAGGTTTACTTAGCCTTTAAGAGTGCCTAATAGCCCAGTCTTTTTGCTGTGTATTTCCGAATGATCCCTGTAACCATAGACAAACTCTCATGGTTTCCTCTTAATCTGGGGAATATATATATATAAGGATCTTTTGAAAGCATTTATGCACCTTTTTTTTTTTACATTGGCCCAACAGAATGAGCTGATATTCAAAAAAGGGGGTGCCATTTTCCTTTTAAAATGAATATGCAGATCACAGGTCAGAAAGTGTTCTTTGTGTATTCCAGGAATCCACTATTGTTGTTCTCATTGAAGAAGAATACAAATTATGCACCACAAGCTGTGATAAAAATGGGTTTATGTTTTGTTAAATTATGCCGGGACAACATTAACTACGTGAGTTTAATTTTGCACTCAAATGTTATTGGAGATGATGAAACCAATACTGGAACTCTTTATACTAAAATTAGGGCTTAATCTTTCAATTTGCAAGCTTTGCCAATTGAAAGCAAAGAAATTGTACCATTTAGCCATTCGGAAAGCACATTATGGCCAAATAACTATAAAATATACAGACTTTTAGCAGAGAAAAATCTTGGAGTCGGAATACAAATAGAGAAACCTATTGCAGCTTGGGTTTAAAGGTCTGTTATAAAATTGTCATCCAATTCACTTACTTGGGGGTGAAAAGGCTGGTCCATGAAAGGGGCATTTAGTACTGCTGTTAAATGTATTTCTAAAGTGCTTCTACATTATGAAGGACAAAGTTATAAGAGATGATTGCAATTGGGATATCAGATGCGTCATGTTTTCCTTAATTGGCGCAAACGTTCTCTGATCCGAAGTGGTGCTTAAAGTTAGTGATGGGCGAATTTGGGGCATTTCCCTTGAAATTCGCAAAATGGAGAAAAATTCACGAACATGCGCCGGCGTCCAAAAAAATGGACGCCGGCATCCATTTTTTTAAAAATTTGCCGCAAATTTGCGCCTGGCGAATAAATTCGCCCATTACTACTTAAAGTTTGTTGAATGTCAACTTATAATGTGATGCGACTGATGTCCTTCCAAAGGCTACCCAGCTCCATGTATGTTCTCTTAAAGGAATTGTTCAGTGTAAAAATAAAAACTGGGTAAATAAATAGGCTGTGCAAAATAAAAAATTGTTTCTAATATAGTTCATTAGCTAAAAATGTAATGCATAAAGGCTTGACTTGAGGTCTAACATAATAGCCAGAACACTACTTTCTGCTTTGCAGCTCTCTTATTGGTTGCCAGCCAGAAACCAATCAGTGATCTGAAGGTGGGCATATGGGTCATAACCATTTGCTTTTGAATCTGACCTGCGTGCTCAAACGCAAACTAGCTAACAGTTATGTCCAATGTAGGCCCTCTTAAAGTCTTTGACTAACTCACAGTTAGATTTAACTTAAAGGAACAGTAACACCAAAAAAATCAAAGTGGTTTAAAGTACTGAAAATATAATGTACTGTTGCCCTGCACTGGCAAAACTAATGTGTTTGCTTCAGAAACACTACTATAGTTCATATAAATGAGCTTCTGTGTAGCAATGGTGGAAATTGAAAAAAGTCTATATGGCACAGGTTAAATAGTGGATAACAGATAACACCATTATGTTCTACAGAATTTATCTGCTATCTGCTGTGTAATCTGAGCCTTTTCTCCTGTGAATGGCTGCCCCCATGGCTAAAGAGCAGCTTATTTATGTAAACTATAGTAATGTTTCTGAAGCAAACACGTCGGTTTTACTACTGCAGAGCAACACTGCATTATATTGTTTATTACTTTAAAAAAAAAACATTTTTTGATGTTACTGGTCCTTTAAAGGGATTCTGTCATTTTTTTCAAAACACGTCAGTAAATTTTCAGCAGAATTCTCCACCGAAATCCATTTTTTTTGAAAGATTTTTTGATATTAAATTTTGAAATCTGACATGGGGGCTAGACATGTTTTTAGTTTCCTGGGTGCCCTCAGTCATGTGACTTGTGCTCTGATAAACTTCAGCCACTCTACTGCTGCACTGCAAGTGCTTTCACCACCTACCTTTCCCCCACCCATCAGCAGAACAATGGGAAGGTAACCAGATAACAGCTCCCTGACACATCTACTTGGTAGATATGAGAATAGCACTCAATAGTAAAAATCCAAGTCTCACTGTGACTCCTTCAGTTACATTGAGTTGGAGAAACAATCGCTTATCTGAAAGCAATTCCATCATGAAGTGTTGGCTTTTTCTAAAATCCCAGGATCAGGCACAATGACCTGAGATGACTGTCTTCAAACCAATACTACAGATAAAAAAATGCACTTGTTGGTTCAGGAATAAAATTGTATATGGTAGAGAAAATTATTTTGTAATGTAATTATTTTGTAATGTAAACATTGTAATTCAAAAATGAAACTACACTATAAAACTCATAAATACCATAAGTATCATGCGTAACCTTCAAGACAATTTGCAGTTGGTTGTCTTTGTTTTTTGATATATTTTTGATTATATTTTTGATTTCAAATTCTTCCTCTCATGAAAATATAAGATAAATGAGATTTCTTACTTATACCTATCTGTGGAATTTCTTCAATTAAGCCAGGTCTGTCATTCAAATCAAGGCTTGGTTGCTAGGGAAGGTTTAAATTCCAAACAGAAGAAGTGACCTGAAATAATTCGACAATCAAAAAGAACTGAACATAATTTGTAAACCGGGCACATCCTTGTGTAACTTTGTCTAAATGATAATTCAGCCTGAAATTTCATATTTTTATTCTATATTTTTAAAAAGAGTGTATAAAGTATCTGCAAATGTATGACTGTAAATTGCTTTACACAATATAAAATTTGTCACATTTTGAAACTGCTTTAACATAAAATGTAGAATTTAATTTAGTCTTTAAATCCTCTTCTTTCCACTTTTAGAAATTGATTCTTGATAAAACTTGAGAATGATTTTAATTACAGATAAGTTTCTCTTTTAAAGGCCAAAGCATTCATGCTCGGTGTGCTAAGCTGAATCCAATACATCTATATGTTAAAGGTAGCTAGCTAATGCTTAAACAGGGGAAATATTGGAAGCAATTGATGTTAATTTAGTCTAAATCAATTCACATTGATCATACTTTACATGCAAATGAAAGGGGAATAATTTTATCTTGTTTTTGCCTTGAATCATGGCTGCCTTCCATTGTATAGTTTAGCAAATCCATCAGTTTTACAGGTCGGTAAAAGGCTGGTGATGTATCCTTGCAGCTTATAATGTTCCGTTGCAATTAATTGAATAGATAATGAAAATAATTGGAATTGGGAATGAAATCAAGTTACATTAAATGAGCCTCTTGTTTCTATTGAGAGCAGAGTAAAATCTTTAGATGAGTCATTTATTATTTTCATGTGCAGGGTTTTGATGCCGGGGAGAGAGTGTATACAATTTTGAATGTTGGATTTTATAGATGCCGATATTATCTAGTATATGGAATACTTGAGACTTGGGGTTAGATATGGGGTCTTCCTATCATTTTGAGCCCTGTACCTTAAAGTTACTTAAAGGGCATGTAAAGGCAAAAAAATAAAATCCAATTTTAACTTTCTTTAATGAAAAAGAAACCTATCTCCAATATACTTTAATTAAAAAATGTGTACCATTTATATAATTAACCTGACTGTATGCAGTGAAATTCTCCCTTCATTTACTGCTGTGGATAGGAATTGTCAGACGGTCCCTAACTGCTGGGCAGGGAAACAATCATACTTATGAACAGCAGGGGGAGCCCCCGCCTTACTTTCCAGCCATGCAGAACTCAAGCAGCTTTGTTTATGACAATCCCTAAGCAGCCCAGACCACACTGAGCATGTGCACAGTCTTAGTCTTGCAAAGATGTTTAACAAAGTTACAAGATGGTGACCCCCTGTAGCCAACTTTGAAAGCATAAATTATTTGTTTGATTAGGCTGTGGTGCAGTAAGTTCATGTTTATATTTAGTATACAAAATACAGCATGTCTAGCCTTATTCTATTTTAGACTTTACATGTCTTTTAAAAACATGTATAACCACCAATAAGGATTTATGCTTAGGGGCAGATGCACTAACCGGCAAAAAGATTGCAGTGACTGATTCGCACCCACCACTACACTTCGACAGGCGCAAATTCGCTAAAATGCGGAGTTTCGTCGTGGGCGCCGAATGCTGCCAATGTTTCACTAGCGTTACTTCAGCAATGCAAGCAATTGAAATTGAAGGTACACTAGCTTTCCTTTCTTGCGCTCAGGTCAATTTGCATATGGTGGGAAATTTTAAGTTGAAAGGACGTCTTTATGTTATTTGTTGCAGCAAATGCATTACATTTCCACTGTTAATTACACATGTCCAGGGAAGCTTAATAAAGACAAGAGAGTTGTTATAATGCCCTACACATGAGCCCACTGTATAGTTAATGTTCCATATGTTAGAAAATGTATGGGGGAATCCGGTTACCCGAAATACATTTTTTAGGTCTTTTGCAGGCTATCACTCTGAAAAAAGAAAAAGACGCCAGCCTCTTTTGAACTTTGATGATTTTTCCACTCCAGAATATGATGTAAGTAACAGAAGATTGAGGAAGATCTAGCTACTTTAATGCCCTTCGCCTGGTCTGAGCTGGTGAAGGCAAGTCTGGCGAAAGAGGTAACGTTCAGTAAAATCCGCATTTTATTGAATTTGCAGAGTAATGTCCATTCGCCAGAGCGAATTGTCGCCTGGCATTAGAGTGTGAATGAGCGCTAGCATCTGTCTCTTTCGCTAGTGAATTGGCGCTAGCGCCTGTTAGTAGATTGGCGATGGCCCTGTTGTCGCCTTCGCTTGCCACTTCGCCCTTTAGTAAATCTGTCCCTTAGTTATTATGAAGAATAACTAGCAGCCGTAATTATTAAAGAAAATACAAATGCTTTTTCAAATAGGACTCTATGGTAAATGGTAAAGTCATATTTTGGAGATTTCTGGTGTCAGGAACCAGAGACGAACTTAAAGTGAAAAACAAAATTTATTTGACACAAGATCTATAGATTCTAGACTCACAAGGAGTTAGAACCCAAAAAGAATCACAGAGTTTTTGTAGACTTAGGAACTTATGACATGAGAACGTAAGGGAATGAAAGGGATTTACAGTACCAGTGGGAGAGCATAGAGATATCTCTTCACTGCACAGAAAAACAAAGAACTGCTCTTACAGCCAAACAGGTGAAACAGGAGAACAGAATCTATGCAAGTCAGGGGGGTTCACGGAGGACTCTGCATACACAGAACTTTATTCTCTTTCACTGGATAATGGATTTCTAAATATATGGAGAACAGCTGACATATTACACCGTTTTATGATTCTTATGAGGGTATCATTTCATTCTTTTCTATTATTTTCTCATGAGCAAAATAATGTTTAAAGAAACATTAAAGAGTTTCAGATGGAATTGATAAAATTGTGACAGGTTTTATGAATGTACAAAATAATTCAACTCATGGAGTAAATGCTTAATTTTTGCTAGAAAACATGTTTTCCTTTTAAACTTTGAAGAGCAAACAAAGGTAGGAATTCAAAATAAATCTCTTCAAAATTCTTTCAAGGGCCATTGCCTATAATGGCAGCTTTAGGGCAGAGACACAGGGCCAGATTTGGGGAGATTAGTAGCCTGGCGACAAATCTCCTCTTCTTCGGTGCGACTAATCTCCCCGAACTGTCTTCCCTGCCTTCTCACCGGCTAGAATGTAAATAGCCGGTAGGATTGTACTAGGAAACTTTGGGCGACTTCGGAAAACAAAGCACTCTGAGTGCCATCCTGCCAGTGATTTACATGCTAGCTGGCGGGAAGGCAGTTCTAAAAGATTAGTCGCCCGAAGAAGAGGAGATTTGTTGCCGGGCGACAAATTTACCTGAATCTGACCGTGTGTCTCTGCCCTAAGGGGCAAAGCTGATGAGTGTTTATATGATAAAAAAACCTCCCTTCCCATCAATGAATACCGATTAAATCTGGCTGCAAGGGATGGGGGGTCCTGAACATAGGCTTAATCATAGGCTTCTATAATAAAGTGGCAAACAGCTGAAACCCCATCTGTTCTGTGGGATGTTAGAACTTGTCTATTTGCTGAGCTCTAACAACCAATAGAAAAGCTCTTCCTCAAATATAAATCAGCACTGCTCTAAAACAAATGCAATAGGTGGCAATGGGGGCAATTGTGAATTTGGAAATCTTTTGGAAAAGCTAGAAACAATAGTGTTTGTGTATTTCTGTAAAAAAATGTGCCAAGTGTAATTATTTATGAGCACTACCCCACTAAAGATTGCAAGCTTCGTTTTCTTTTAGCAGGCACAATGTAAGGTTCAAAACGCATGGAATGCCATATGAAAATAGTGTTTGTCTTGTTTATGTAGCAGCTAACATCAATGCCCCCTTTTTTGGCCAAAAAGCCCGAAATAGTCGGATTTTTGGGCTAAATCCAGCGCAGACCACAGAAACTTCAAAATAGGATATAGACATCTCCCATTGACTTATATACAGCCTCAGCAGGTCTGAGATGGAGGATTTTCGGATTCTGACTTTTTCCATCCTCAGGGTATAATTTTTTTCAACTAAAAATTTGGATTCTATAGTAAAACAAAATGTTTTGGAGTTTTTTGCATTCTGACTTTAATAAATAATAATAATCACTGTACTAATTACTCTGATACATGGCTTTGAAGGCCAACTCATAATCTTTCATCTTGACTCACTCCAAAGTTTTAAAGTCATTCCTTGTTCAATGTGCCGTACAGTGATTCCAGCAATAAGAAATCTCAGTGACTTTTTCTGAACCTGACATTTCACATATATATAGTTTTATCTGTCATTTCTATTACGGGGGGGGGGGGTTAGACTGAGAACAGTCAAGAAATGCCACCATTTCTTTCTCGACCCCGTGGAAATGTATTGCAAAAGGACTTACGTTTTCGGCAGAACTCTAGTAACCCTCTGCTGAAATATTAAAGTTGTACAAATTGAAATTGACTGTCTAATCCCATTAGTATGGAAAGTGAAAAGCATTGAAGAATTCTAGTTTAGACAATTGGGCAGGAAAGATGACAATCAGTAAATCTTATATGTGTGTGTTCATGGAAATGACGCTAGCCCCCATAGGTAATAAAAGGCACAAAGTCTTCTCAGGAGCAGTAACCAGTAGCAACCAATAAGATATTTTAAACAGGTCACAGGTAAATGTTTTCTGCTGATTGATTGCGATGGGCAAACTTTACCTGGAATTCCAGGGTTACAGGAGCAATAGATGCACTATCGCTATAGTGAAACTATAAAATGTGGCTATTTCTAAATGTATCCGGGCAAATACTAGACAGGTAGGTATTTTGAAAAATAGAAAGCAAAGTGGTACCGCCATATTATATAAGAATGGAGTGGAGGAACATACAGGTATGTGTGTCCCATTCATTCTACTCATGCTCCAAACATCTCACCTGGATTGTGTGGCAGTCGCGCAGATATTCTTTGGAGAACATTTTCTGATATAAACAAAACAAGTAGTGATGGGCGAATCTGTCGCGTTTCGCTTCGCCGAATAATTCGCGAATTTCCAGCGAAATTCGCGAAACGGCGAAAAATTCGCGAAACGAGTCGCGCGGCCCGATTTTGTCGCGCGTCAAAATATTTTGTCGCGGACGCGAGTATGTGTTTTAACGCGCGACGTTATTCTTGACGCGCAGTGCAATTTGATGAAGCCCATCTTCTATGGGTGTTTTGTTTGTATAACCTTTTTTCATCTTTGGGCCTACAAATAAAAATTTTCCCCTTAGTTTCAAGCTTTGTAGTCTGTGATGATAAATGAACATGGTATCTTTTGCTTTGTGTCTGAATGTGCTGAATTGGATTGGACTCCATGGGAAGACCAATACACATGCGTGTTTCACTTAGTATACTGCTACACACATGCCCTGCATTGTTAGAGGACTCCTATCTTGAAAAAATGGCTCCCATTTTGCAAGTTTCTTAAACTTTTAACGTTTGTGGATTTTTTCACATTACCTCTGGTCAACTGGTAATGGTATCTACTACTACTCTATATCTCTGTTTAACCAAAAAGTATCATCTGTACTTCAAATATCTAATAGTAGATTACTAACACAAGTACAACTAATAAATCTGAACAGATAGTATCTGGATGCTTTGTATCTCAGATAAAAATGAATAAACCATATGTTTATGTGAATGAACCTTATATTTACATCATGTAATTGTAATGATTCTGAAATACTATGTAATGTAATTTTAATGACTCCGATTAAGAATAGTCATCGTTGTGTTATTAGAATCCAAACAATTCCAAGTACCATGTGAGTATTAGTTTAGTCAAATGAAAAATGAACTCAAAATATAGAGATATAAAATTTTTTTTTAATTCACAACATATAGCACAACTGGTGCTGTAACAAATAATAAATAAATTAAAGTGGAGGAGGAGGAGGAGGAGCAACAACCCTCTGGAGGTTGTCAACAATGTCCCTAACCTCACCCAGCTCCTGCCGCATGGCATTTACTTGATGAACTAGGGTGACCAGGAGCTCAGTCTGGTCGTAGTAGGCATGCTCTGTCTGAGTGCCTACACTGAGCCCCTGGTCGTCCACTGGTGGTGCCGCCTGGTGAGGTGGTGGTGCCGCCTGGTGAGGTGGTGGTGCCGCCTGGTGAGGTGGTGCCACCTGGTGAGGTGGTGGTGCCGCCTGCTGAGGTGGTGGAGGCGGTGCTGCCTCATCAGGTACAGGCGGTGCTGCCTGGTCAGGTGGTGGTGGTGCTGGTACTTCCCCATCATCATCATCATCAGGATCATCTTGGATCCACTCAGCTGGCAATGAATAAATTTCAGTTTGAGTAACACACCAATTGCATTTGTACAGTATACATTATACAGGATAAGGTGTCATGTTGTAACTACAGGAAAATTAACTTTATTGTAGTTAAGAAGGGAAACCTATTTATTACGTTTAAATAAATCTACCTTTATGTGAAGTAAAATTCTTATTAGCCTTGTCACAGGCCTAAACAAATACACATTTGCTCCAAAATACCAAAATAAATAGGAATCAAGTGCAGGGCAAGATTTACATAGTAGGCATCCCTAGGCCCACTGCCATTCGTCGCCCCTGTCCCCTCCCCTTTATTCGGGAAAATTTTTATCATCTGGACAGGAGCAATGGGGATTGCTGCGTGGGAAACTATTGTATCTCCTGTGCATCCCCAGTGTTTCTGAACCAATATGGGTGTGGTTGGACAGCATGCCGCCACCCTAAAATCTTCCAGCCCTAGGCCCGGGCCTTGGTGGCCTTTTTCACAGATCCGAGCCTGATCAAGTGGCTTTATTGTAGTTAAGAAGGGAAACCTATTTATTACGTTTAAATAAATCTACCTTTAAGTGAAGTAAAATTCTTATTAGCCTTGTCACAGGCCTAAACAATTACACATTTGCTCCAAAATACCAAAATAAATGGGAATCAAGTGGCTTTATTGTAGTTAAGAAGGGAAACTCATGTATTGCATTTAAATAAATCTATTATAATCTGTTTAAATAATCTCCATTTGACAGCTCATTTACTTGTTATTTAACTTGTCTGCAATTATGTCAGTCAGTCAAAGTCAACTGTTCCAATCCTAATTACAGTATTCACTTAAATACATTTTTGCTGTAAAATAGCAAATCATTTTAAGATGTTTTCTTTTTAAATAACTCTACCTTCCACTTCCACGCGCAGCTCATCAACAAATGCGCTGTGGCGTCTTTTGAGATCGCTCCAGATCCTCTGGAGCTCCCTCAGACTTAAGCGCAGGCGGTACTCCCTCCGCAGCCTGCGCCTCAGCCGTTCCATTATGCTCCTCCGGAGCGCCTGGATTCCTCTCACTCCAGGAGGGATATTGTCGTATCCCTCCTGGTGCAGGTACCTGACGAAGTACCGCAGCTGGTCTCGGTTCATCATGCCAGGTCCTGCCATTTTCAAACTGCACTCCTAAAAATGTAAGCACGGGCGGGGCTATTTATAGTGGCGACGCCCATTTTTGACGCGCGCATGACGCGCGTCACATGACGCGTGCGCGCACACGACGCGCGTCACATGACGTACGCGCGCGCATGCGCAAACACAGTTTTGATATGGCGCGCGACGAACCTCGTCGCGCGGCGACGAACCTCGTCGCGCGGCGACGAACCTCGTCGCGCGGCGACGAACCTCGTCGCCCGGCGACGAACCTCGTCGCGACGGCGACGAACCTCGTCGCGACGGCGACGAAATTGATAAATTGACTACTATAACACTCAAATACATTGATTTTTTAAAATAAATTATGATATTAAGTCACACTATATTTTGCAATTAGGCACTATTAGAAGTAACATTATTCCCCTAGCAATCATACATTGATTTAAATAAGAGACTGGAATATGAATAGGAGAGGCCTAAATGTAAAAAAGTAGCAATGACTAACAATACATTTGTAGCCTGACATAGTATTTGCTTTTTAGTTGGGGTAAACTCATTGACCCACATTTAAAAGCTGCAAAGAGTCTGAACTTAGAAGAAAAAGGCAAATAAGTAAAACCAAATTAAAAGTTGCTTAGAATTTGCCATACTATTGCATACTAAAAGTTACCTTAAAGGTGAACCACCCCTTTAAGGGCTTTGCACTGGATCTATGAATACGTTGTGTAAAGTGTTTGGAAACAAAGGATGGCGTGTGTTCTCTTTGAAGGTTATGGACAGCAAACTGGGACAAGACTGCTTGTGAAGTTGAAAGTTGCAAAATAGCAGATGCAGCTGAAAGTGGGATGTAAGATGGACATCATCTAGGAATGAAATTCCTTTTTCCATTAAGCAAACTGTGTTGTCTCGTTTATTTAACTCAAGGACAAAAGCATTCATAGAGGACAAATTCAATCTAAATTATTACTTACAGCATGAATTTAAGTAGAGTTTATGGCTATGTTTGTGTCACCCAGGGTTGCCAGGTTGGTTGGTTTCCAGTCAAATTTACTGGGCTGATGTTTGGGGCCTGTTTGGGCCTCTGTGTAATTTGAATGCAAGGGCCTATTTTGACTCCCAGACCAGACATGGCTTTGGGACTACCATTAAAACATTTCCCTTACTTTTGTACACAGTGATGAATGTATATATGTCATGTTTTGCTTTGGAATCAATGGGAAGAGCAATTCACACCTATGTTCCACTCAGTTACTGCTACACACACATGCCCTCCCTGTATACATTTTTTAGAGCACTATCATTTCAAAAGAAAGAATAATGACTGAGGCAAAGGACTTTTGGCCGCAGTCGTTTCAGGGGTAATAATAGTGTGAATACATTTGACAACCAAGCAGCAAGCATTGTTGTAATCAATTGTATTAGAGCCAGAAGAATTAAATGAGGCAGGCCTCAACCCCCAGAAGAAATTAGCCAAACAATGGGGCTGTATTCGAAGAAACATTTTTATAAGCCATGATAGGCCTCAACCACCAGAAGAAAGTAGCCAACTTAGCGGCAAAATTACAAGCAACCTATTTAGAAGCCATGATAGGCCTCAACCCCCAGAAAAAATTAGCCAACAATATGGCAGTATTCGAAAAAACATTTTTAGAAGCCATGTTAGGCCTCAACCACCAGAAGAAATTAGCCAACAATGTGGCAGTATTCGAAGAAACATTTTTAGAAGCCATGATAGGCCTCAACCCCCAGAAGAAATTAGCCAACAATATGGCAGTATTCGAAGAAACATTTTTAGAAGCCATGATAGGCCTCAACCCCCAGAAGACAGTAGCCAACTTAGCGGCAAAATTACAAGCAACCTATTTAGAAACCATTTTAGGCCTCAACCCCCAGAAGAAATTAGCCAAACAATGTGGCAGTATTCGAAGAAACATTTTTAGAAGCCATGATAGGCCTCAACCCCCAGAAGAAATTAGCCAACAATATGGCAGTATTCGAAGAAACATTTTTAGAAGCCATGATAGGCCTCAACCACCAGAAGACATTAGCCAACTTAGCGGCAAAATTACAAGCAACCTATTTAGAAACCATGTTAGGCCTCAACCCCCAGAAGAAATTAGCCAAACAATGTGGCAGTATTCGAAGAAACATTTTTAGAAGCCATGATAGGCCTCAACCCCCAGAAAAAATTTAGCCAACAATATGGCAGTATTCGAAGAAACATTTTTAGAAGTCATGATAGGCCTCAACCCCCAGAAGAAATTAGCCAAACAATGTGGCAGCATTCGAAGAAACATTTTTAGAAGCCATGATAGGCCTCAACCACCAGAAGACATTAGCCAACTTAGCGGCAAAATTACAAGCAACCTATTTAGAAACCATGTTAGGCCTCAACCCCCAGAAGAAATTAGCCAAACAATGTGGCAGTATTCGAAGAAACATTTTTAGAAGCCATGATAGGCCTCAACCACCAGAAAAAATTTAGCCAACAATATGGCAGTATTCGAAGAAACATTTTTAGAAGCCATGATAGGCCTCAACCCCCAGAAGAAATTAGCCAACTTAGCGGCAAAATTACAAGCAACCTATTTAGAAACCATGTTAGGCCTCAACCCCCAGAAGAAATTAGCCAAACAATGTGGCAGTATTCGAAGAAACATTTTTAGAAGCCATGATAGGCCTCAACCCCCAGAAGAAATTAGCCAAACAATGTGGCAGTATTCGAAGAAACATTTTTAGAAGCCATGATAGGCCTCAACCCCCAGAAGAAATTAGCCAAACAATGTGGCAGTATTCGAAGAAACATTTTTAGAAGCCATGATAGGCCTCAACCCCCAGAAAAAATTAGCCAACAATATGGCAGTATTCGAAGAAACATTTTTAGAAGCCATGATAGGCCTCAACCACCAGAAGACATTAGCCAACTTAGCGGCAAAATTACAAGCAACCTATTTAGAAACCATGTTAGGCCTCAACCCCCAGAAGAAATTAGCCAAACAATGTGGCAGTATTCGAAGAAACATTTTTAGAAGCCATGATAGGCCTCAACCCCCAGAAAAAATTTAGCCAACAATATGGCAGTATTCGAAGAAACATTTTTAGAAGCCATGATAGGCCTCAACCAGAAGAAATTAGCCAACTTAGCGGCAAAATTATAAGCAACATATTTAGAAGCCATGTTAGGCCTCAACCAGAAGAAATTAGCCAACATTGTGGCAGTATTTGAGAAAACATTTTTAGAAGCCATGTTAGGCCTCAACCAGAAGAAATTAGCCAACAATGTGGCAGTATTCGAAGAAACATTTTTAGAAGCCATGTTAGGCCTCAACCAGAAGAAATTAGCCAACTTAGCGGCAAAATTATAAGCAACATATTTAGAAGCCATGTTAGGCCTCAACCAGAAGAAATTAGCCAACATTGTGGCAGTATTTGAGAAAACATTTTTAGAAGCCATGTTAGGCCTCAACCAGAAGAAATTAGCCAACTTAGCGGCAAAATTATAAGCAACATATTTAGAAGCCATGTTAGGCCTCAACGAGAAGAAATTAGCCAACATTGTGGCAGTATTTGAGAAAACATTTTTAGAAGCCATGTTAGGCCTCAACCAGAAGAAATTAGCCAACTTAGCGGCAAAATTATAAGCAACATATTTAGAAGCCATGTTAGGCCTCAACCAGAAGAAATTAGCCAACAATGTGGCAGTATTCGAAGAAACATATTTAGAGGCCATGTTAGGCCTCAACTACTAAAAAAATTTGCCGACAATGCAGCAGTAGTATCTACGATAGCAGTAGGAGCTTTGATAGGCCCCCACCATAAAAAAATTGCCGACAATGCAGCACAGCAGCAGTACTACTAGGGCTAGTAGCAGGCTACAACAGCAGCAGCAGCAGCAGCAGCAAGGGCAGCAGGTGCAGACAGATGGGGAATGGGCAATACTACTGAGGAGGAGAGTATGGGCAGCAATGGAGAGAGGAGGATAAATCTGTGGAGGAGAAGGAGGAGAGGAGGCTAGTCTCTGCTGTCTGCAATGGGCACTTGGATATCCCCGCTTATCCATGCCTCATTCATTTTAATGAATGTCAGCTTATCCACGCTGCCAGTGGATAGCCGTGTCCGCTTCTCAGTGACCACCCCACCTGCGGCACTGAAGACACGCTCTGACAGGACACTGGCAGGGGGGCAAGCCAGCACCTCCAGAGCGTACTGTGCCAGTTCTGGCCACTGGTCGAGCCTCGAGACCCAATAATGCATGGGGTCATCGTCAGGGCGAATGGCATCCTGCACGCTGACTGACCCCATGTAGTCAGCCACCATATGCTCCACCCGCTGCTGGTGGTGGCTTTGGGTGCTGACTGGGCCTGCTGCTGGCCGTTGAGGCTCGAAAAAGCTCTTCCACACACCCATGAGATCTCCGCCCTTGCTGCTGCTGCTGCTGCTGCTAGGCCCCTGTCTCTGCTGGGTGTGTGGAGTAGTGGAGGCCTGAGAAGTGTCAGACTGGGGGAAGGCCTCCACTAATTTTGAGCACAGAGCCTTCCTCAATTGACCCATCCTCCTCTCTCTCTGGCTGGGTACAAGGAACTCCCCCACCTTTCCCTTGTACCGTGGGTCAAGCAAAGTAGCCACCCAATAATCCTCCCGGTCTTTGATAGAACAGACCCGGGGATCGCTTCGGAGGCAAGTCTGCATATGGGCAGCCATGTAAAAGAGGTGCCCCCGACCAACCTCTTCTTGACTGCCCTCCAGATGCAGCAGGTCATCTGGCTCGACCTGCCCCTGCTCTGTACCCTCCCAGCCGCGGACAATAGCTGGGGTGGTTGGGTGGCATGTGCCCTGCTCCCCATGCTGCACAGGCACCCAGTCCTCCTCTCCCTCATCCTCCTCATCAGGCACCATCTCCTCCTCAGCCCCCTCTGCCTGCCTACGGGGCCTACTCTCCTCCTCCTCCTCCTCAGGCACGTCACCCTCCTCTAGCAGCCCATCCAACGTGCGCTTGAGGAGGAACACCAGGGGTATGACATCGCTAAGACACGCATTGTCCCTGCTAACAAAGCGTGTCGCCTGCTCAAAGGGGGCAAGTACTTGGCAGAGCTGCCTCATTTGCTGCCACTGCTCTGCACTAAAGTACCCCAAATCCGCCCCCTGAGTACCCCTGGCACTGTGCTCCAGCAGGTAATTGCTGACCGCCCAGCGCTGCTCTACGAGGCGCTCCACCATGTGCAGGGTGGAATTCCAGCGCGTCGGCAGGTCACAGATGAGCCGGTGGGGTGGCAGACTATGCTGCCGCTGCATCCGTGCCAAAGACGCGCTGGCGGTGGGGGACCTGCGAAAATGGGCACATACCCTACGTACCTTCTCCAGCATGTCACCCAACCCTTGGTAGCTCTTGAGGAAGCGCTGCACCACAAGGTTGAGGACATGTGCAAAGCAAGGCATGTGGGTCAGGTGCCCTAGGCGGATGGCGGCCAGCAGGTTGCGACCGTTGTCGCAAACAATATTACCTGCTTGGAGCTGGCGGGGAGTGAACCACCGCTGCACCTGAGTCTGGAAGGCAGCCATGAGCTCAGGTGCAGTATGACTCCTCTCGCCCAGGGAGAGGAGTTGCAGCACAGCCTGACATCGCCTGTGCTGCACTGAAGCGTAGCTGCGGGGACGCTTCAGGGGTGGCTCATCCATAGTGGAGGAGGAGGAGGAAGTGGACATGTGGGGTTTGCCCTGTACCCCACGGGGAGGCACCTGTAGCCTGAGGGGAGCGCCCCGGCTTGCACCCTCCCCAGCACTCATGAGGGTGACCCAGTGCGCAGTGTAGGTTATGTACCTCCCCTGCCCATGCCTGCTGGTCCACGTGTCAGTGGTGCAGTGCACCCTGCCGCCAACAGCATGATCCAGCGACAGGGACACATTCTCAACCACATGCTGGTGGATGGCAGGGACAGCCTTCCTGGCAAAATAATGGCGGCTGGGGATCCGCCAGTTAGGGGCAGCGCAAGCCATCAGCTGTCGGAAGGGGGCTGCTTCGACTAGCTGATAGGGCAGCAGCTGCACTGCCAGAAGCTTTGCCAGGCAGCCATTAAGCCTCTGCACTTGGGGGTGGCTGGGGGAGAGAGGCGTCTTGCGGCTGAGGAACTGGGGGAGGGAAACCTGGCGGGACAGGGGCCGCATTGAGGAGGAGGAGGCTGCAGAAGAGGCTGAGCTACACAGTGGCTGCCTCCGACTGTGAGCCCCAGAATCCTCTTCACCTGCTGCAGGGTCTGGGGAGCTAGCACCTCTTCCCTGAGGAATGGGAGGAGGTGGACAGGAAGCACCACTGCCACCCGGTGCCCTGCCACTTTGGTGCTGCTCCCACGTCATCCTGTGATGACGTTTCATATGGGAACTTAAAGCTGATGTTCCCATATGTGACCCTGCCTGCCCCCTTCGAACCTTCTGCCGGCAGAGCTGGCACACTGCTATTGCCTGGTCCTCTGCCTGGCACGTGAAAAAAGCCCACACTGCTGAAGTGCGGGCCACTGCCTTGCCTGCTGTGGAGGGTTGAGGATGGTCCCCACCCGTACGCACATAGGCTTTGGACCTAGGCGCAGTGCTGCCCTGTTGCCTGCCCCCCCTAGCAGTGGTCGGTGGAGCCGGCTCTTCATCCTCATCAACAACAAACAGTTCCCCCCCTGAACTGCTGCTGTTATCCTCTGGAGCCGGCTCCCAGGGTCTGTCCCTGTCATCGTCCTCCCCCAGACCAGACCCTGCCTCATACATGGCATCAATACCCACATCCAGCATGCTGGTGTCTGACCCCACACCAGCAACTTGCTGCCCTGCCATAAGGGGACCCTGCCCAATATCCCCTATTGATGTGGGCTGTGATATGACCACCTCCTCCTCTTCATCAGACATGAATGCCCCCCCCATTCCTGCCTGATCATCAAAAAGATCCTGGGTGTCTGGGCCCAAGTCCACCTCAGGATCAAATAAGAGGGATGGGGTGTCATCCCACACTGAGCTAGCAGGTGATGCCACCTCCTGCCGCTCACTGGTGCCTGCTGCAGATGAGGTAGCCTGGGTCAGCCAGTCTACCACTGCCTCTGCCTGCTGCGACCGTATGGGTCGCGAAGCAGTGGCAAAAAAATCGGGCACAGTCCTACGTGGACCAGTTGCCCCGCTGCTGCGACCCACAGCCACCTGCTGCTGTGGCATTTGCTGCTGCTGTTGTTGCGGCTGCTGCTGCTGTTGTTGCAGCTGCTGCTGCTGTTGTTGTTGCAGCTGCTGCTGTTGTTGTTGCAGCTGCTGCTGTTGTTGTTGCAGCTGCTGCTGTGATGGCAGCTGCTTTGATGGCAGCTTGTGCTGCGACTGATTTACAGTGCCCAGACTGGGCATGGCACATGGCTGTTGTGGGGTTGGATGCCCACGGCCAGCACCACGGCCTCTTCCTCGGCCACCCCTCCCTATCCCACCCTTCTTCCCACCACCACCACCACCCATCCCTAACCCACCCTTCTTCCCACCACCACCACCCATCCCCCCTCTCCCACGGCCCGTCATATTGGGCAACTAAACTTAAAAAAAAAAAAATATATATAAGGGGGGGTTTGGATATTTCGGGGAAGGAAAGGAGAAAAAAATAAAACCCTCAACTAAATCCCCTCAGCAGAAGTGTGCACCCACAAGGAGTACACACACCAGCACAGACAAAGACAAAGACAGTTAGCCCTAAAAAGGGCTATTGGGTGGTGAGCAGGCAAGCAGAAGAGGGAAAACAGTAAACTGAAATCCACAACCTCCACTTGCACTGACTCAGAAAAAAAAAAAGCTCTCTACACAAACTCCACTAGCTAAATCACACACAAATCTCTCACTATCCTGCTCTCTCTACCTCTACCAGAAACGCCACGAGTAATGGCCGCCTCTGCAGCTCCTTATATAGCCAGTGGGTTGGCTCAGGGATGGCTCACATCTTATTGGCTGCTGTGGGTGATGTTTAGTTTGTCGCGCGTCTTTTTGTTTTGACGCGCATTAGCGGCGTCGCGGCTCGTCGCGCGACGAAAATTTCGACGCGCGGCGAAACGAGTCGCGAGGCGAATTTTTGCCGCAATTTCGCGAAAAATTTGCCCGCGGCGAAACGCAGAAATTCGCCGCGAATTTAACCATGGCGAATTTATTCGCCCATCCCTAAAAACAAGGATTAGGGCACAGTGAGCATGGAATACATTTTTGTACCCCAATGACACCTTATCAAAGTAAAGATGAGCCAAATTGTTCCTTATGTGTGATGTTCATTTGGACTAGAAATGTTAATGATGAAATAATGTTTATGGAAACAGGTAAATTACTGTAAGACGTGCAGGGAGATCTCTTCGTTCCCTTACCTCCCGGCGGGTCTTCCCTCGGTTTCTTGTGCCGGGTTGCGCGCAGTAGGTCGCTAGGCGTCACAATGTCATCCAAAGGCGTGGAATTCAAACTTGGCACCAAATCTTCCTTAAAGAGCCCAATCTCCATTTAGGAAGTGCCCAAGCTAGGCTTCAGTTTACCTGTACCTGCTCAAGTGTTTATTCTACTTCTGATATCCTGGTTTTGACTTCTGCCTGATTATTGACTACGACTATTGCCGCCTGCCTTGAACTATTCGCCTGACTCTGATTACACCTTCTCTTCATCCCAGCTGGTACCTCGCTTATGTTCCCGCTATGCACTTCCTCGTTGGCTTCTGCAGCAGAAAGCCCGGGGCCCCAAAATGGCTTCTTTGAACACCGGAACGTACGGGGTTCATCTGTGCATCCCTGGGTACGTTCACTGAACAGGGTTCCTGATAACATGGTCATTACCATTACTTTGTCTTTAGTCTTTGGATTTTCTGTGTTTGTTTTGTAAATGAAACATGCATTTTACAAGCAACCTGGTGAACATAAGAGTCTTCATTCAGTTCTACAAGTTAGACAAGCAAAAATAGAGACCGCTCAAGCTCACCGCAGACTTCTCCCTATGCCGGGTGCTCAGTCTCCAGTGTCCCCACTGTATCATACGCGATAATCCGAATAGACGGCACTTCCGGGCTGTTTTTATTATAGCAGGTAGCTGATCACACACCTAACGCGTTTAGGTCAGGTCAGCCTATGATTAAGGGATTTTATCCGAAAACGCATTTGATGTGTGATCAGCTACCTGCTATAATAAAAACAGCCCAGAAGTTCCGTCTATTCGGATTATTGCGTCTTCATTTGGTGCTGCATGGGAGTTACCCTTAGGATTGTCTTATGACCACAAAACTGTTGCTGAATGACCATCATCTTGTCATTGTCTCCATATGTATAATAGGCACAATTCTAACCCAACATCTGAGAGCGTCACCAGCATTACCGAAGTCCTCTTTGTGTCCGAATAGATTTCATCTAGTAATTATACTGGGTGGGCATCTCTGTAAATACATTTAAATGTGTACACACCTCTTTTAAATGCAGTAAATATATATATATAAAAAATAAATATAATGTCAAGAATTATGAAAAAGAAGGACAGCAATAAGAACGACTGTTGATGTAGGTAACTGTACTCAACAGAGATTTTACCATGGAGCAGTGATCACCAACCAGTGGCTTGTGAGTAACATGTTGCTCCCCAACCCCTTGGATGTTGCTCCCAATGGCCTAAAAGCAAGTGCTTGTTTTTGAATTCCAGGCTTGGAGGCAAGTTTTGGTTGCATAAAAAAACAAAAAGAACCTCCTGTAGGCTGCTAGTCCAAATAGGGACTACCAAATGGCCAATCACAGCACTTATTTTGCACCCAGGGAACATTTTTCATACTTGTGTTGCTCCCCAACTCTGTTTACATCTGAATGTTGCTCATGGAAAGCTTGGGACCAGGGTCGGACTAGGCCGACAGGACACCGGGAAAAACCCTGGCGGGCCCCCGGCTCTTGTGGAACCAGCCGGCCCAGATACATACCCAGAACTGTGAATAAATTGGCTTCTTCCTGCCGCAACCTCCCTTTGTCAAAAACATTGCGCGAAGATCCAAATTACGACAAGATCCCTTATTTAAAAACCCAAAGCCCTGAGTATTCTGGATAACAGGTCCTACACCTGTAGCTTAAAAGGAAAAGGCCACATAGTCACTTCCATTTAAATTTCATATCTAATTTCTTTATATATTTAAGTCAGTCATTCCATTAAAACTGCTTGGATTAGCAAGAACCTATTTTAGAGATATTTGTGCTGTAAGTTTTGAGTCAGTGGCGCAAATTCACTAAGCGCCGAAGTGCCGAACGCTAGCATTAATTCGCTAGCATTTGGCATTTTCGTTACTGCGCAAAAATGAACGCTGGCGTAGTTTCGCTAGTGTTACTTCGCACCCTTACGCCAGGCGAATTTTCTCGAGCGACGTAACTACGCAAATTCACTAACTTGCGCAGTGTACTGAACGCTACCTTTTACGCTAGACTTCCTTCGCCACCTCAGACCTGGCGAAGCGCAATAGAGTAGATAGGGATTTCAAAAAAAGTCACATTTTTTTCTAAGTCCCAAAAAACGCTGGCGTGTTTTCTACATGATGGGTGATAGGCTGAAAAAGATCGAAAATTTTTTTGGGGCTCCCCTCCTTCCCCCCTACATTTCCTGACTCATGGCAACTTACCTAGACAGTGGGCACATGTGTAGGGCAAAATAAAATTTTTATTTGCTGATTTGAAGGTTTTCTAGGCATTTGTAGTGCTGATACGTGTTCCTCCATTGAAATTTGAATTTCGCTTTACATAGCGAATCAACGCTAGCGCAACTTTGCAACCTTACGCTACCCCTGTGCGCAACTTCGGATTTTAGTGAATTTGTGGAGCGCTGGCGAAACTACGCCTGGCGAAGTGCGGCGAAGTGCGGCGAAGTTGCGCCTGGCGCAACTTCGCATCTTAGTGAATTTGCCCCAATGAGTCAGCTGACCATTTTCGGATCCTTGGACATGTTCAGTGTGGCTTCTTAAAGGGGAACTATGGCGAAAATGATACTGAAATAAGATACTTTCTGAATACAATCAATTTAATCTACTGCATTGTTTCTGAAATAATCAAGTTTATCTAGGTCCCTTGCTTTTCAACTTGTTTATTAATGACCTGGAGGTGGGCATTGAAAGTACTGTTTCTATTTTTGCAGATGATACTAAATTGTGCAGAACTATAGGTTCCATGCAGGATGCTGCCACTTTGCAAAGTGATCTGTCTAAACTGGAAAACTGGGCAGCAAACTGGAAAATGAGGTTCAACGTTGATAAATGCAGGTTATGCACTTTGGAAAAAATAATATAAATGCAAGTTATACACTAAATGGCAGTGTGTTGGGAGTTTCCTTAAATGAAAAGGATCTAGGGGTCTTTGTAGATAACACGTTGTCTAATTCTGGGCAGTGTCATTATGTGGCTACTAAAGCAAATAAAGTTCTGTCTTGTATAAAAAAGGGCATTAACTCAAGGGATGAAAACATAATTATGCCTCTTTATAGGTCCTTGGTGAGGCCTCATCTGGAGTATGCAGTTCAGTTTTGGACTCCAGTCCTTAAGAGGGATATAAATGAGCTGGAGAGAGTGCAGAGACTAAGTGCAACTAAACTGGTTAGAGGGACGGAAGACTTAAATTATGAGGGTAGACTGTCAAGGTTGGGGTTGTTTTCTCTGGAAAAAAGGCGCTTGCGAGGGGACATGATTACACTTTACAAGTACATTAGAGGACATTATAGACAAATGGCAGGGGACCTTTTTACCCATAAAGTGGATCACCGTACCAGAGGCCACCCCTTTAGACTAGAAGAAAAGAACTTTCATTTGAAGCAACGTAGAGGGTTCTTCACAGTCAGGAGAGTGAGGTTGTGGAATGCACTGCCGGGTGATGTTGTGATGGCTGATTCAGTTAATGCCTTTAAGAATGGCTTGGATGATTTTTTGGACAGACATAATATCCAAGGCTATTGTGATACTAAACTCTATAGTTAGTATAGGTATGGGTATAAAGAATTTTAATTAAAAGTAGGGAGGGGTGTGTGTATGGATGATGGGTTTTCATTTGGAGGGGTTGAACTTGATGGACTTTGTCTTTTTTCAACCCAATTTAACTATGTAACTATGTAACTATCTTCACTGTCCCTCTCTCAGCATCTGTTTCTCTTCATTCTGTCTTCATGCAGCAGTTGGGTGTTAGATATTCATTGACAGCTAGATCCAATGTATCTTATAGGGGGGTGCTCCATTTCCTAGCAGATGTATTAGAGCTCACTCAAATAACTGATTCCAGTACAAACAAAATCTAACAAAATAACTGCCTATTGCACAAATCCTGCATGTAGAGAGACATGATGTCTGGTGATTTAATAGAGCGAGCTCCAATACATCTTCTAGGCAAAAGGAGCCCCCCTATAAGATATATTGGATCTAACTTTCAATGAATATCTGACACCCAACTGCTGCATGAAGACAGAATGAAGAGAAACAGATGCTGAGAGAAGAGTAACTAAAGAAAAACTTGATTATTTCATAAAATGTACATCATTTTTAATTGACTATATTTAGAAAACTTCTTATTTCAGAATAATGAAACTAATACTAAATTTTCATTTTAGTGATAGTTCCCTTTAATAGTTTAAGAGTCTTGAAGGGTGGTCTTAGATTACTTTCTGTTTCCTCCAGCAAAATATATTCAGTAACATTTCCTACAGCATACCCACCCTTCCTTCACTGACATGCCATCAGTGAGAAGCTACAAGGAATATGGTCAGTAAATGTAGTATCACATTTTAATGTCACAGACTAAAAGGAAGTGAGTCTGTACTGCCTGGTAGAGGGGCTTTATTGCACTATGGCTATGGCAATGCTTCAAGTGCTGTCATTGACATCAATTCTTTTTAAGATGACTTCAAAAACATTTGTAATCACAGGTAACTATTGAAAGAGGTTCCAGAGTTGGGTAATTAATGTTACCTCATGTTATCATAAATGTTTGCTCTACATTTGCATCAAGGGAACATTCAACATCCCATTTGCATTCTCTCTTTCTTGCCCTAAAGAAGCTGCCTTTCATTTTAAAAGCATATAATGCCTTTCTAATGCTCACAAGGAGAAAAGTCTATTTGTTATGTTATGATTACTATTTTAACCTTAATTATTCCCTTTAAGAGGTTATACCGTAAATAAGCCGTCATTTCATCACCGTATACGCCGCAATGTGAAGAGAAAAGGAAATTGATATGTCACATTGCTTAGAGTATGAGGAATGTTATGGAATACAGACTGTGCTTCTCTCACTTCATTCAGTATTCCGAAGTAATTTATGCAGCCCTCAATTCTATTATCCTAACCTGGATATGTAAAATATAAACCATTCTGCAATTGGTATGGACATACACAATTTTATTACTTTTATAATGAAACGCAAGGAATACAATTTTTCTATTTCCCATTATATTTTGCATTCAACTCAGTCGCATTATACGGGAGAAACTACATATTTTATACCTACATATTAACTAACAAAAGATGAAATTCACTTCCACTTCCACCGGCAGAGAAAGCAATTGTCAGCTTCTGAGAAGTACTTTATTTCAGACTTGTGTTCTATAGAAGAAAGGTTAATATAACTACCTGTAATATATTTCTTACTAAAGCTCTTTCATCACTGCTTATAAAGATAAACTTAACCGTCTACAAGTGCAATAACTGAGGCCAGTCACAATGATCCTGCTCTTCACTTTCAGGATTCACCATCGGTTTGTGTTGGCACTTAACAAGGTCAATAATTCTTTTCTCCAAATTAGTTTTATACATCACTCCTATGAAAAATGGTGAAACCTTTTGGGATTATAGATTTAGGTGTCGCAAATATTCACATAATTATAATTTCAATATGAAAAGGAGATGAGATTGGCCATACAAGAGGTCATTATATGCATTTATTGTAAAGGTAAGCACAGAGGTATGAATACATTCTTGTCCTCCTAAATAAAATAAAAACTTTTTTATTATACCTCTTATGTTCTGCACCAATGTTCTGTAAATAAACAAATTTAGATCAACAATATATTCAAGGTCAGTTGTCTTCCCTTGTAGAAATTAGATTTATCTACATCAGGTCAAAACAGTGTGTTGGACTGGGCCTCCTAAGACCCAGCAACGAACCTGATACCCTGGACCCTCCTGGTATTTAGATGTGGAAAGTGCCAAATAGTATTGGTTGTTATTAAGACCCATGGTCGAAATATGAATGGGCTAATGTGAATTATCCAAGGTTGGGGGCCACCAGGAGATCCTCTAGCTCCACCATGGGTTGTAGGTACAGAATATGCAACCATGGGGCTTTCATCTCCATAATCTACTGTTAGATGTTCAGGTAAATGGTTTCTATTCCATATTAATTCACTGTGGCTCTTGACAAGTTTGAAATGAGAAGAAAACAATGTAAAGGAAACTGACCAAACATGTACCAATGTGTCTGCCGTTAGCTGTTTTGGACAAATTATGTTGTCAAACTTTGGATAGCAAATGTTGTCAACATTTCTAGTTGAAGGCTTGTTGGCATATTGTTGAGATTCAGATTGAACGATACCTGAATTTTAAAATAAAGCCAGTATTCATATTCACCATGTTCATGGTGTTTAGGTGTATACTGCATAACTATAGACTTGTGACCATGATTTGGTAATTCTGCTAAATAAAAGCACTTTCTCCACCTTGAATTCTACCAGCTAAAAAGCATCTTAGCGCGCAAAAGAGTTGGTTTTTGCTGAACCGACTTGAATAAATCTGACCATTTCTGTTTATTGAAAGTAGGAAGAAGTGGTTCCACACTCCGAATTTTAACACTCTAATTTTGAAAGGTCAAAACTGTATTCATGTACACATTGCTTGACACGTTTCGGGCAGACAAGTTGTGTACAACGTGTCTATCTTCTTTTTAATGGACGAACAAAGTTTTGACCTTCTAAAATTCGGAGTGCGGAACCGCTTCTTCCTACTTTCCATATTGTGCGTTTTTTGACCCCGAAGGACTCCAGCACCCATTTATATGTTTACCAGCTGTCAGCTCCGGTGCAGTCAGATCGGTTATGCCAATCTGTTTCTATACATGTCTATTTATTAGCTGTTATTTTGCTCCTTTCAGCACATGCATCTTCTCACATAACCCCTGGTCAGCTGGTAAATTCAATTCATAATTTTAAGAAACACTTTCACTCTGAAGACTGGACAGTCCAGCACTTTAAGATGGTCCATATGGGTTATGGAAAATTGTATTGCAAGATTAATGGCTCAGGTCATTTATCTTACTGCCCTAAGTGTAAAGAGCTTAATTTAAATGTATTCGTTTATTTAAGGAGTTGCCCTAGAATCTGCAAAGTCAGTTTAGATTTTAGATTTAAGTTTCATATCGAATTTTCCCAAGCTTTTGCTTAGCTTAATCTAGGTTCTCCAGAGTGGACTTTGAAAGTACAACCTTATTTGTGACTTAATCTATTTTCTAACCTAACCTTCCTGGTTGTTGGAGGTATCTCCTTCCTTAAAAGACATCATTTGCCAGTTGAATCTTTTCTGTTGCATCAGGAGTCAATTAACCTTCCTGTATGTTTTTGGAATATGGGAAGACACACAAGTACCAGACATGGAGATAACACACAAACTTCACTTGGGCAGTGCCCTGATGGAACCCAAGAATGTTTGAAATCAAATCTGTAAATGTTGCACATGCAATGGGAAGTATTTACCATTACTGAGTGTAGTTCATTTTTACTGTGGCAAATGTATAATTCCCTTGATACTTTTAAAATGTTATCTAAATTTATTTCTGTTTCTCCACATCTCATATATAAGCACCACTGCTAATTGCTCCATTTCATAAAGACCTGTAAACAAGTTTTACCCGAAAAGCAAAAAACTCCTGAAAACAATAACTTATTCAATTGTTTGCAAATTGCCTCTATGTATTCAAGAAAAATTGTGGGTTCGAGGATCTCTATATAGGTTCATTGGATTATATTTACTCCAGCTCATTGTGTTTCACTTCAAAAACATCCTTTGGAAATTAGTTCAAATGTTCAAAAAATAATTGATATTATAAAAACCCACATGGACAGGAAAACCATCTGAATTCTATCAAGTTGCCATATAAAAGCTATCCAACAAGGGAGATTAAACATTAGCTGATTACCGACAAGTAATTAACAATGACAATGCGACACTAAAAGTAAATTAATAATAATTATATCATCAACATGGTGATGATCTCTTAGTGAGTCCCTGGGAAGAGGAGAGGTTAATTACTAAATTTGAGCTGAACAGCACCAAGTCAACCGAGACCATGCTTTGGATGGTGTTAACTGCCAGACAGATAATTAATTAACATCATAATTACATTGCAGGCCTCATGAAAATACTGAAACATAACTATTTCCCAAGAGTACTCTGGGTACTGTAGAAATATGCAAGATGATAATATCTATCATAGAATAGAAGAATATGAAAAAAAAAAAACAGTTTTCCCCAAGCCTTATAATGTATTTGAAGCCAAAAATTATGGCCCAAATGTGGACCTTTTCCTTCAGATTTTCTATATTGTATAGATTAATTAGTATATAAAGTTGATTATTTCCAATGCCATTTATTTTAAATTAAGACAGCAATGAGAACCTTCTCTATTCCTAGATTATATGAAGTAGTATTAAGAGAAGTGTTAAGTAATGGATTCTGAGAGGAAAGTTAGAGTTAAGATGATACTACCATGATGTAAAAAGTCAAGGCCGAACTGTGAACAGCTTAGAATCTCAATAACAGCAGTTACATATTGTTTTTAAACAGAATCTGTAGAGAATGTAAAAAAAAGGCAAAGAAGGGTGGCAGTCAGCAAAAGCTAGGTGAAGTTTATGTTCATGATGGACTCAAGATCTGGTAGACTTTGTAGGGATAAATAAGAATGACCAGGATGATAATAAAAGTAAAGAGAATCCTGGTGGTACAGTATTTAGGTCCATGTGACAGAATTTAAAGAGTAATTAGAAAACGGCATGAGCTAAGGAGAAACCTTTAGGGCACCACCAGAGAAGGAGCTGAGGAAGATGGACTTTATAGGGAGCAGGTCATTTTTATGAGTTTATTATGAGCAGTTTTTATATTTGCATTGTGGATGAAAGAAAGAAGTGTAAGTACCTTCTTCTATAGCCAGACGGGAAGAAGATAAAACTATAATACTCACTAGAACCTTGTAGAGAAGGAACATGCTGACATAGGTGTTAGTTTTTCCAAGACTGGAATAATGAAATACGACTGATCTCACTATTCTGTTTTCATTGTATTAAACCTTCTGTTAAACTTTCTTCATTCTTTTCTTAGCTTTTTTCCTCCTGAAAAAAACCAAGAGGTGTCAATACCTCTTCTATACCCATCACTATACTATCTGTCCCCTTAATGTTGTTCTCTTTAATTTTCTTCCTGTCCCTTCTACCATACTAAAAGCCCATCTATTTAAAGGGATCCTATCATCGGAAAACACATCAGTTAATAGTGCTACTCCAGCAGAATTCTGCACTGAAATCCATTTCTCAAAAGAGCAAACACATTTTTTTATATTCAATTTTGAAATCTAACATGGAGCTAGACATTTTGTCAATTTCCCAGCTGCCCCCAGTCATGTGACTTGTGCCTGCACTTTAGGAGAGAAATGCTTTCTGGCAGGCTGCTGTTTTTCCTTCTCAATGTAACTGAATGTGTCTCAGTGGGACATGGGTTTTTACTATTGAGTGTTGTTCTTAGATCTACCAGGCAGCTGTTATCTTGTGTTAGGGAGCTGTTATCTGGTTACCTTCCCATTGTTCTTTTGTTTGGCTGCTGGGGGGAAAAATGGAGGGGGTGATATCACTCCAACTTGCAGTACAGCAGTAAAGAGTGATTGAAGTTTATCAGAGCACAAGTCACATGAGTTGGGTCAGCTGGGAAATTGACAATATGTCTAGCCCCATGCCAGATTTCAAAATTGAATATAAAAAAATCTGTTTGCTCTTTTGAGAAATGGATTTCAGTGCAGAATTCTGCTGGAGCAGCACTTTTAACTGATTCATTTTGAAAAAAATTTTTTTTCCCATGATAGTATACCTTTAAGTTTATATAAAAACAAGTTTACTAAGGACAACATTATGGGGTCTCTTTACCAACAATCGATTTTCTAAATTTTTTTCCATGAATCTTTAAAAATGTGTAGTTTTTCCATATTTTGTAAAAACTATAAAAAATTGAGTTTTATTAAACGTAGAAACCACAAAAAACTCTAATACAAAAATTGCCAGGTGAAAGTTGTCAAGGTCCTATAAAAGTCAAAGGGAGGTGAACTCATCCTATTGGACCATTTCATCATTTATTATCATCATCATCATTTATTTATATAGCGCTGTCAAGATACACAGGCTTTTGTAATCAATTGGGACTTTTAGAGGTTTTTGGATTTTTTTTCCACTAGTAATTGTTAGAAAATCAAATTTTTGGAGATTTTCTATGTATTTTTTAAGTCATCGTCCAGCTTTTTTCCTTTTTTTTTTCTTTATGTTTTTAAATTTGGATCTTTTAATAAATTTCATGACATTCGTGGTTTTAAAGAAAGTGAGTTTAGTCATGGTTTCAAAAACCTCTTAAATCACTAAAATTCAACGTCTTAAAATAAGCCTCTAAATGTAGGAGTAAATTAAAATGAGCCTGTACAGCAGTTTACCCCAGTCAGCCCAGTCTTCCTATTCTAGTAACTATCTCCTATATATTGAAGTAATTTACGCTTCACACATAGTTAGATAAAGATATTTGTAATTTATTTTGTCTGACAATGTCATGCATAACCATGGTTATCAAATCTTAATTAAAATAGCAATATTAACCATTACGAATAAATAAACAAATGTAGCCCTGGCCGGCAGCCCCGTACTGAAGTTAAAAGTATTTGTTATGTATAGAGAGTTTTAAAAACAGTCGGCAAATAGGACAGATAATTAAAATGAAAATGCCACTGATGACCATTAGATTTCACACTTTCTATAATGAATTGAAGGCCTAATAGGAAAACTCATAATACCAGCCTTCTTAACATTAACAATTACCATGATTAACAATGATACTCACAACTCATTTTTCATTAAAGACTATGGGAAGAGATAAGCTTGTTTATATAGTCTAGCTTTTGAACCAATGAGTCATTTATCACCAAGAAAGCAATAAAAAGGACAGAACAGCGCCCGGCAATTAAAACTTGCAAAGTGACCTTGTGACAATGGATGTCCCACCTTCCTCAGTAGAAACAGTTAGGTAATTGTTGCTAAATCAATTGGAAATGGATAGATAATTTGTAGGATTGTCAAACCATATATCTCTGCCTAGAGCAAATGTCACATATTTACATATGCACATAAAACTTTTCCAAAGGTGGCCAAGGGAACACTTTTGTATATGTTTTGCTGATGCATGTGGTTATCTTTCTTTTTACTTTGTTAAAATAAAAGGAATGCTTCATTGGGGGGTTATGATGAACCATTCAATTAAAATTTGACTACCCTTAACTAGTAATGAGCCAAATTTTGTCAACAGGCGGGGATTTACTGGTGAATACATTTTGCATGAAAAAATAAACAAACGCCCATTGACTTCACTCTATTTTGCTCAAGGAAAACAACCAGTTGAATTAAATTAATTTTGCCCAAAAAACACTGCAAAAAAAACCTCATCCATTGAGTTCATTGGATTCAATTCAAATTTATTTTTGATTCACTCATCACTACCCATAAAAAATTGCTGTATTTCAACAACAATAGGATGAAAAACATGCCCCTCCAGGGCTACAGGATCCTTCTGGTCTTCATTGACTTTTGTTTACAATATAAGGGGACAATGTTGAGACTAAAGGGGTTATTTATTAAAGTTCAAATGCCAAAAACTTGCAAAATTTGAATTTTTGTACTATAAAATCTGAATTTTTAGTGAAAAAAACCCCATTTTTTATTAGATTTATTATACCCCAAGGACGGAAAAAGTCTAAATCCAAAAATCCGGCATCTCAGACCTGCCAAGGTTTTATAAAGTATAAGTCAATAGGACAGGTCCCTATCTTATTTGGAAATATCTGTGGTCTGCACTGGAATTAGCCTGAAAATCTGACTACTTTGGACTTTTCGAGCAAAAAATCTAAAAAGTCAGTTTTTTCTGAAAAAAGTTTATTGAGCTTCTCCCCAATCTGATTAAATCATGCTTTTGAAATAATAAACAAGGTCACATCATTGACTTTTTTATTTTTTTATGATAAATAACCCCCTAAAGCTCACCATACACAGGCTGATACTGGATGTTAACATGGTTGCTGCTGACCCAGTCAACCCTTTTTGGACAGCATATTTTTTGACAATCACTACTGCCTCAATGACTAAAACTAAGGGGGTGATCTCTCAACATTCCAACTCATTTTTTTTGGCTAAAACTCCTGAATTTGAATTATCCTTTCAAAAACTCATACGTAGAAAATGTATTAAAGGCAGAGATCCATAAAACTTGGATGTTCTAGTTCTAAAAGCTGCCAAGTTCATTTAGATGTCAATGTGAGCTGTCTATGGCAAACTTCATTGTGAGTTTTTAAAAAATTTTCGACACATTGAAAGCGAGTAAAGTAAAAATTCATGGTATTTAAATTTTTTTCACAACTTTATTCAAACAAATTTGATAAACCGGCCTTTTATCATTATAAACTAGGAATTATTGACAATAACTACCAGCAATAGACATGGTAGAGGTTCCTACAAGAGGGAAGAACCTCCTGCCAAATGGGAAGAGTAGGGGGGACCTAGCAGAGGAGGAAGAGTTGAGAAGGATAGCGAGGGAAGAGGAAGAAAGAAAAATTTACAGGGGAGAAGAAAAAGAAGATGCAGAGTAATACGGCAGAAGGTGACAGTCAGGAGATGGCCGGGAGAAATAGAAAGGGAAAGAGAAAGGGAGGTTGCAAGTTCATGCAGGTGAATCCCCTGTTTTTTTGCAAGAGCAGCATGTGGGGAAGGAGCCCATCATAGATGATCAGGGGAAGAAAAGCAATGGAAGGGTCCCTGAAATAGGAGAGCAGGGTGTTTCAGAGGGAGGGGGGCTGGTATTTCTGACGGTTGAAGGTGATTCCCAAGGAGTAAAAGGAAATGAAATACAGTTTAATGTAATATCGGGAGGCCCTGGGAAATGAGAAGAAGCTTTCAGTTAATGCCACTGATGTAAGGGAAAGTTTTTCTGGGAGAAACAATCTGCTTATCAACTGTTTTTGTAAAGAATATTTTCTATTGTTTTGTTTTAAAGTTGTGTGTAATGTAATTATAACGTGTTACTTTATTATAGTATTTTATCAATAAACAAAATTCCTACAAGAGGAAGGAGTCAATTGCAACTTCATGAAGAAACTCCTGTTTTGTATTATTATAAGCTGTCATTTCAACTTTGTTAAGAGTGACTTGATGTTATGATCCCTGTCACAATGACATTTCCAAGGCTTCTCGTCGTTCTGCTGGCTGGTACACAACAGCAAATGAGCTATGGTCAGTAACACCAGTGAATTTAACTCCTTTTCCCTAAACCCCATAATGTTTAACAAACCATTTAATTGCACAACATTCTAATCCCAGAAAACGTCCTCTTGCCCACTGGCCAGTGTAACGCCTTACAGAAAATGACTTACAATGTCTTGTGGGCCAAGTTAATTAGTATCTGTATATAACTACACAAATATACAACGTACCAAACCAAACGATATCTCTATCAGAAGACAGTTTGTTAGGATACAGTACAGAATGGTTTCCTCTAGGGTGGCCAAAAACAATTGCCCAGTCTGAAAGGCATGGGATCCTTTATCCGGAAACACATTTTCTAGAAAGCTTTGAATTACAGAAAGGCTGTCTCCCATAGATTTTCATTTTATCCAAATAATCCAAATTTTTAAAAAGATTTGCTTTTTCTCTATAATAATAAAACAGTACCTTGTACTTGATCCCAACTAAGATATAATTAATCCTTATTGGAAGCAAAACCAGCCTATTGGGTTTATTTAATGTTTACATGATTTTCTAGTAGACTTAGGTTATGAAGATCCAAATTACAGAAAGATCCATTATCCAGAAAACCCCAGGTCCCAAGCATTCTGGATAACAGGTCCCATACCTGTACCCGGGCTTTTCCTGATAAGGGGTCTTTCCGTAATTTGAATCTCCATCTTCTTTTAAATGTACTCATATCACAATCTACTTAAAAAGATAAATAGATAGAGCAATAGATGATAGATAGATAGATGATAGATAGATAGATTTTATTAAGTATATGAATTGTGATGGGAGAATTTATTTGCCAGGCGTGAATTTGCAGCGAATTTACAAACTTCGTAGCCAGAGAAAAAATTTGCGAATTTGCTGCAAAAAAAATATTTTGACGCTGGTGACAATTCTAGGCGCCCATTGACTTGTATGGGCGTCAGAATTGTCGCCAGTGTTGGAATTGTCACCGCTTTGCTAATTTTTCGCCGTTTTGCAAAATTCGTGAATCTTTTGGCGAAGCAAAACGGGAGAAATTCACCCATCACTATATATAAATGGTAAATTCACACACACAAAGCCATGGACCCCAAATAAAATGCATTTTTTGGACAAGAGTGTCTGGCTTGTATTCCATCCTCCTTGAATCGTTCCTCTTCTGTTTCAGGTTGGACATGTTCAAGTCATTGTCATTCTGTAAAATGGCTCAATACTCCCAGTGATAACCAGCAAAGGAAATTCATCCATGGTTGAATATATTGTCAGATAAATTGCATATTATCCTTCACATCTTAGTTTCCTCTTGCTTCAGCTTGATTTCATGGTCCCATTCAGACAGTCGGTAACTAGAAGTGACTGAACCTGTTACTGTCTGCTCTCATATACTGTAGGTATTTCTTATTAAATGTTCCATCTTTGCCAAGTCCATACCTGTCCATCATCCACAAATATAATGAACACTGCACTGACTGAAGTTTTCCTTTCTAAACTCAGGATAAAGAGACAGACAGTAAGCAGATGTGAGTGCCAGCAAGTTGTTCAGTAAGTTAATGACTACGGCCTATACATGTTCTGCAATGTAATCTTATTAAAGACTAAGTAAACCTTTCTATCTCAAGAATTAGTCTAATTATCCCGCAGAATAACACAATATTTGGCTTCTAAATTACAAGCAGCCTAACTTCAGCTCATTTAGCTACTTCCTTGGCTAGCATGAAGTTCCACCCACTTCTTTCTGAGCTTTCCTTCTGTCTTCAAAGAGGTGCCTACTGCACATGCAGTCTATTGGAGCAGGGGTAGTGAGCATGCCCAGTAGGCACCTCTTTAAGGTCTTCAAAGTCAAAGAAAGATAAAATGCTCAGAAAGGAAAAGGGGTGGCGCGTCATGCTAGCCAATGAAGTAGCTAAAAGAGTTGAAGTTAAGTAATATAGAAACCGAAAACTTCGTGACATTCGGCGCATGCGCAGTAGAGCTGTACCGATACCTGTTCCTACTGCGCATGCGCCAGAAGACGCCGGTCAGAGCAGGAAGAAGACGCGCGTGGGAGAAGATGGTGACTGTGAACTCCGTGGACAGGACCTGCGCAGAGGGGTGAGTAACAAGTTAGGGGCATTTGCCCAGGGGGACAGGTAGACCAGGGGGGAGGAAGGAGGGGGGGCAACACAGGGGAGGGGGGGAGGGTTTTGCGCCCTGGGGGTTTCCTTCTCCTTTAAGGGCAACTACACTCATTCAGACAGACTTTATCTATGAAATATAAATTTCACAAGACTGCTGTACCCACTATATCAGACCTATGATATTTAGGGGGTTATTTATTAAGGTCCGAATTTATCTCAGAATTTCTAATATCAAACGCCAAGCAACTCAGAATTCCCGAATGGACCTTATTTATGAAGAAAAAAGCCCAGAAAAATAGGGTCGGGTAAAACTTCAGAGCTTTCCCCGAAAACTCTGAATTGTTCTGAGTTTTCCGCAAAAACTCAGATGTTTTAGGAGTTTTCAGAGTTTTTTGCGCCAAAACCCTAAAATCATTGGATATCGGTACGGACATCAGGGCAGACACTGGGACCTTGCCCATTGACTTATACAGGACCTCAAGAGCTTTTAGATGCCGGGGTTTCAGGTTATGAGTTTTTAGACCATCGGACTTTAAGAGATCTCGAAAAATATGTAGTTTTTTTTTTTTGCTCCAAAAACTACAAATTATTAAAGGTTTCGATATAGCCCATTAAAACTTTCTCTCCTATATATATTTGCTTTTTTGCAATTCCAGCTTTGTTTGCTTGATATGAAGGCCCTGGGTAAGATATGGCCTGTCACAATTATGCCAGTTGCACACACAACTCAGTCCAACCAAAGGGGATTTGTGTTTGTGGTCATCGGGTCTCTAAACTGCCTGCTGCTCCAAAAACTTGGGAAACAGTGGAGTTGGCTGAAGGCGGGCAGATGTGTGTTGGCCCTTGATACGGCAGCACTGATGGGCCTGTTCGTCCCCAGTCCAACACTGATGTGATGTGAATGATGTATAATCTCTGTAATGAGCTATATAAATAAAGGTTGATAAATAATGCGCTCAGTGCTGTATCAACAATACAACTGGTATTCCAAACAAAGTTTCCTTAGACTTGAAAAACCAGTAGGGCTCTACAACACCAGGAAAAATACCCAAATAGATAGTAGACAAAGATGAATGGGATCATACACAGCCAATTTCCAATCACTCTACTGGTAAGCAAGAGGGAGCAAAACAAAATCACTTGGCTGACACCAAACCCAGTTCAAGGGTGAAAATGATTTCCAGATCTTAAGTACAGCAATATGTATTCCCTTGAAGTTGATATTGTATATAAAATAATTAGTAAGATTGTTCTTTTCACAACTTTACATGCTTAGCCATAAGGGGAGAAACCCTTCCTTTGCTGATGCTGGGATCTCCTTTCCTCTATATTTAGTGAAGAACGCAGTCTGTGAGGTCAATTTATTACATTTCAAACTGTGTTTTTTCTAAATGTATGTTTTTTTGCATTGTTTTTCTTGATGACTAGCATAACAACCAAGCCTGGATTTGTGGATAGGCCACAAAGGCCCAGACCTAGGGGGGCAGAAAATTAGGGGGCCGACCAACCACAGTCGCATTGGTATGGAAGCACTGGTGATTCACAGGCGATACAATAGTTTTTAAAATATCCTGTCCACTGGCAATGAACACCAGTGGACCTGGGGTAAATCTGGCCCTGATAACAGGGCCAGATTTAAATCTGGCCCTGATAACACCAAAAGACTTGATCACGTTACTTCACAAGCAGGGCCATGGGGCGCTTCGCCAATGAGGCGAGCTGAGCTGCTCGCCTCAGGCGGCAGCGCCACAGAGGATTCCAGGGGCGGCAAAAAGCCGCTCCTGCACCTTTAAGAGCCGAATTTCAGTTTTTTCCTCCCCTCCCGACAGGTACGTCGGTGCGGGGGGGCGGCATTGCAGGAGCCGCCTCAGGTGGATCCGTCACCAGAAATGGCGCTGGCAGGGCCGGAACTAGCAGAGTAAGCATGTGCCTAGGGTGCAAAGCTTGGAGGGCGCCAGGCAAGTACCTTTCTCCGCTTCCTACCCCTAGTCCGGCTGAGTGCGCTCCTCTTCAGTCCTGCGTACTGTTTGTGTGCATGCGCATGCGTGCACGTACAAGAGGGGAGGAGGAGAGCATACCAGAAGGGGGTAACGGGTCGGTCAGCGCGCATGCGTGCGGTGGAAGGGGCGCCATGTCTGGATGGGTTGCCTGGGGCACCTGCCCGGCCTGGCCTGGCCCTGTTCACAAGGAAAAAGTTGATTTAAACAAAAATTTAATAATTCCATTCATTTTTACAAATTCAACAAAAACCTGTTCAAATATTTAAAACACACATTCCAGATACTTGTCAGACTTAAATTATTTCATTTGGATTTTCAAGATTTTTTTTTGATTACGAAAAATTTAATTAGGAATCACTTGAGATTGACTTTTTTTTAAATTGTCATTTTTTTTAAAAAATTGCAGATAAAAGCTTATTTTGATATTTTTTAGAAATCCTTGCTCTGAACCATATTATTTTAAAGCACAATTACGCAATTCTGAGTCTGACAGTTTTATTATTTTAACATTTCTTTGAGACGAGCAAAACAGGAAAAAAATGCCATAGAATAAGCCAAATATATGGGTAGAACCATAGTAATTAATATTACTGATCTGATCCCAAGCCTGGGTAGATAGAGAAACAACTACTGTAATCTCTCCAGCAGGTTCTCACTGTCTTTTTATGGGCTGATGTTCCTTTGGTCCAGAAATCTATTAATTTTATCAGCCAATTTAGATTTCATTTGTCTCCTTATACCAGCATCTATCTCAGGAAAGAAGGGATATATTCTTCCCACAATGTTAACCTGAGAGAAAAACTCTACAGAAATATATATTACAGAAGACAAACAAAAGTGACATGACAAATGATTTTGTATTTTATCAGTGTACCAAAGGACACAGTTACACCTGCTTGAACAAAATATTTAGAAACTGTCTGGTCTGAGCTCAGAACTTACCGTCAGCATTTAGTTTCTTAAGAAATACTAATGCTAACGTGTACAGCATGCTAAGTGCCAAAACAATTGCATTAATATACACAGAAAGGAGTAATTGCTAATTTCTTTATTCTAGGATTCTTAAACAGCCATCTGTCCTATACATTGGCCAGTGCTTTACACAGCATACCATTTGGACCAGTCTTTCCTATACACCAAGAGAGCTTCTTCTTATAAATTTATTAGAGGGAGTTGGGTCAAACAGGAATGTCTTCAACCAAATTCCATAAGACCTTATACATAAGGGGTTTAGCTCCCGGCTTTGCTTCTACAGTTTTAAGGAGCATGCAAACAAAGTGACTTTGCCCCGCAGAAAGTCATTTTTGGTTAGAATGCTACCAGAAAGACTACCAGAAAGGCTTAAGAGTTAGATAGGATCCTCTGGCAGGAGTTCTTAAGACTTCTCCATCTGGTGTCTAGAACTGGGAAGATTGGACTGTTTTGTGAGTCTCACTTTGGTATAAAAAGAAAGGGTTGCAGTTAAGCTCCTGTTCTATTCCCCCTTCTTTTCAGAAGAAGGCCAAGTCATAAAGGAGACACATAGTTGAGGTTAAGAGATGTTATAGGTGCTATAACTAGGGATGCACTGAATCCACTATTTTGGATTCAGCCGAACCCCCGAATCCTTCACAAAAGATTCAACCGAATACTGAACCGAATCCGAATCCTAATTTGCATATGCAAATTAGGGATGGGAAGGGGAAAACATTTTTTACTTCCTTGTTTAGTGACAAAAAGTCATGTGATTTTCCTCCCTGTCTCTAATTTGCATATGCAAATTAGGATTCACATTCGGTTCGATCCTGCTGAAAAAGGCTGAATCCTGGCCAAATCCAGAACCGAATCCTGGATTCATTGCATCCCTATAACAGTACATGCTTAGTAAGCTGAGTATCAATCTTTGAGCTGTAGACTAACCACAATTCTCTACATTACAGTCAATGATGTGCTTGTCTTATTATCAATGTGCTTGTCTTATTATCATTTCTACATGTCTCTGAAAAAGCAGAAGAGTTACAGTAGCTGTTAACAAAACACCCAAACAAGAAGCACATGGAGAAGGGAAATAGGAACTCTAATGTATATACTAAGAGGTTTAAAAATATATATAGACAACAAACTGGGAAATGTGAGGCCCTTTGCCTTCAAAACGGAATAATTTATTTCTAGAAATTCACTTACATACATATAGTCGTATAAAGCAAATGGATGTTTCTTCAAGAATCAAGACCCAAACCTGCAGGTATTTGAACATACAAGAACTTCTCATAAAGGTTGAGTAGTGTGTAAACCATAAGAAGTACATGGATGGTTTTGGTCTTCATCCTGGTGTGCATGAATTTGCTTACCTAGATAATGCCACTTTGTATCTCTTTTTTTTCTCCATAATTACAGTATATGATTCGATGACTTTCTATCAATGGCTACCTTTTCCATACCACGTTATATTTAACAATTGGATATATAAGTGTGGAGGGGGGAAAGCATGGAGCTGCTTTGGGCATTTTGCTATGTTTTGTTTCAAATATAGCATAAAATGACCAAGAACATGATCAATTACCCCTGTTCCCGTCTATTGTTGGAAACCTATGGAAATCACATTACATGTGACAATAGGGTACCTGGTCAGTTAGATTTCACCTTTTGGGTCAACAGATCTGCCATGACAGCAAAAGAGGGTCCTACAAGTGATCAAACAAATTGGTGGCAAGTGACCATTGAACAGCCCAGTCCTTCAAGCATTATAACAAAAGGGGTAAAAAGTGACAACAGTATCTCATAGTAACATAGTAAGTTAGGTTGAAAAAAGACACACGTCCATCAAGTTCAACCTTTTTTTTAACCTGCCTTACTGCCAGTTGATCCAGAGGAAGGCAAAAAAAACCCATTGGGAGGCGCAAATTCACTAATTCGTTAATTCGCTAGCGTTTGGCATTTTCGCTACTGCGCAAATTGACGATGGCGTAGTTTCTGTAGTGTTACTTCGCACCCTTACGCCAGGCGAATTTTCGCTAGCGACGAAACTACGCAAATTCACTAACTTGCGCAGTGTACTGAACGCTACCTTTTATGCTAGACTTCCTTCGCCACCTCAGACCTGGCGAAGCGCAATAGAGTAGATAGGGATTGTTTCCAAAAAAGTCAAAAATTTTTCTAAGTCCCAAAAAACGCTGGCGTGTTTTCTACATGATGGGTGATAGGCTGAAAAAGATCGAAAAATTTTTGGGGGCTCCCCTCCTTCCCCCCTACATTTCCTGACTCATGGCAACTTACCTAGACAGTGGGCACACGTGTAGGGCAAAATAAAATTTATATTTGCAGATTTGAAGGTTTTCTTGGCATTTGTAGTGCTGATACGTGTTCCTCCATTGAAATTTGAATTTCGCGCCGTATGCAAATTAGCCTAACTTCGCTTTACATAGCGAATCAATGCTAGCGCAACTTCGCAACCTTACGCTACCCCTGAGCGCAACTTTGGATTTTAGTGAATTTGCGCAGCGCTGGAGCAACTACGCCTGGAGAAGTGCCGTGAAGTGCGGCGAAGTGCGGCGAAGCTCGGCGAAGTTGCGCCTGGCGCAACTTCGCATCTTAGTGAATTTGCCCCGAAGTCTCTCCAATTTGCCTCAGAGGGGGGAAAAAAATCCTTCCTGACTCCAAAATGGCAATGGGACCAGTCCCTGGATCAACTTGTACTATGAGCTATCTCCCATATCCCTGTATTCCCTCACTTGCTAAACACCATCCAACCCCTTCTTATACCTATCTAATGTATCAGCCTGTACCACTGATTCAGGGAGACAATTCCACATCTACACAGCTCTCACTGTAACAAACCCCTTCCCAATATTTAGGCGGAACCTCTTTTCTTCTAATCGGAATGGGTGACCTTGTGTCAGCTGGAAAGACCTACTGGTAAATAAATCATTAGAGAGATTATTATATGATCCCCTTATATATTTATACATAGTCATCATATCTCCCCTTAAGCGCCTCTTCTCCAGCGTGAACATCCCCAATTTGGCCAGTCTTTCCTCATAGCTAAGATTTTCAATACCCTTTACCAGCTTAGTTGTCCTTCTCTGTACCCTCTCTAATACAATAATGTCCTCTTTCAGTGATGGAGACCAAAACTGTACGGTTCTCTTTAAGAACCATTTTAGATCAACTTAATCATTTAAGAATATACCAAATTTTTAGTATCCCACTCTTTTTCTTCAAACCTTTTATCCAAAAGCGTGATAGACTTTTGACAGAGAAGCATCTAAAATTAAATTCCCCAAGTTGATTATGTGATAATTGGAGCTAAATAACACTGAGAGACAAACCCCACGCAAATCAAGTCGGTTTCATTTAAGATTCCATTAGAAAAGTGTCTGAGCTGGTATGTAATGGACCATAAAATTTAATTTTAAATTGATATTACCAAAAGTGATGGAATGATTCAAGTCACAAAGACATGCACAGTCAGCCTCCGTCCTTTCATTTGGTGTGATATTGATCATGGGGAATTAAAAAAGAAAATGATTATTCAGAATAACACAGAGGGGTTTTCCCTTCTCTTCCTCCAAGTTTGCTGCTTATAAGTCAGAATTGACCAGCATAGCTTTGTGTAATTACAAAGATTTTCTTATCTTAGCTACTTGCTGAAGTCATCTTAAAGGAAAGACCCTTTATAATCCATGACTGTCTCATATCTAATTTACATTGGTGGTAATCCCCTTCCTATCTCAGCATTTAGGTAATGACTTTGGGATTAAATTGCACCTCTTGCAATTCTTAACTTCCAAATCTCCACAAAATATCAAAGAGACCTGGCTGAATGGATCTGGCTAAAGCTATACAGAATGTACCAATGTGGACTTTGCTTTGAAGAGGGGTATTGTGCTTTAAAATAGAGTTTCAAAAAAATACCTTAACATTCACAGTTCCCGTAGATTGTGTCTGCACCACTCATGAATGTGATTAAATTAAGATTTTGGATCCATGTAAACTGTAATATAATGTATTTTCAAGATTTAGCCATCAAAAAAATCTTCTGCAATTAAATTGATTACAGTTTTCCAATTCCACAACCACTGAAAAAAATGTGATCACCAATTTTCAAATTGAATTTAGAAAAAAACATGAGCTAGAAAATAAATACATTTGCCTCCCCGTCTTCACTTTTTAAACATTTTCAGTAATGTAATTTCCCAGTTGAATTTGAAGATGGGGAGGTTTGGGTTGGGATTTAAGTCTTGCTAAAATATATGCCAACGTCTATGAGAACGGCACCTGGGGTACTTCCATTCATTCTTTCACACAGGTGATTTGTAATGCCATGGGCAGGGACAAAATACTCAAAATCACCCTCCTATTGAGTTGAATTTCAATTGCCTGCAATTAGTGATCGACTAATAAATTCGCCAGATGCGAATTCGCTGCATTTTGGTGCCGGCAAATAAATTCGCAAACTGGCGCGACAATTTGACAGCGAAAAATCTGCTGCGTTGAAAAACTTTGACACACGCATTGCATGTCAAAATTATTCGGACGCCCATTGACTTTAATGCATTTGGCCAAAATAGTTGAGCGTATAACAATTGTCACGTGCGTCGAAATTGACGCGCGTCAAATAATGTTGACTTTAATGCGTTTCTCTAATTTTCCCGCGAAGTTCGTGAATTTTACGGTGACGTGAAACAGGACAAGTTTGCCCATCACCACCGGCAATCACAAGTCTTTGTTAGTAGTCGTTCATCTATAGGTTGGAACGCTACAACAGGGTTGCCATTGTGTTGCTTCCATTCATATTTTCTCCTACACTAAGGGGCAGATTTACATAGGGTCGAATATCGAGGGTTAATTGACCCTCGATATTAGACTGCCGAATGTAAATCTTTCGACTTCAAATATCGAAGTTGAAGGATTTACAGCAAATAGTTAGATGGAACGATCGAAAGAAAAATCGTTCGATCGAACGATTAAATCCTTCGAATCGTTCCATTCGAAGGATTTTAATCCATCGATCGAACGATTTTTCTTCGACCAAAAAATTGCTAGGAAGCCTGTGGGGACCTTCCCCATAGGTTAACATTGCACTTCGGTAGGTTTTAGGTGGCAAAGTAGGGGGTCGAAGTTTTTTTTAAAGAGACAGTACTTCGATTATCGAATGGTTGAATATTCTAACGATTTTTAATTCGAATCGTTCGGTCCGAAGTCGAAGTTGTAGCCGAAGGTCGAAGTAGCCAATTCGACAGTCGAAGTAGCCAAAAAAAACATTCGAAATTCGACGTTTTTTTTATTCTATTCCTTCACTCAAGCTAAGTAAATGGGCCCCTAGATAATAGCATTTAAAAGGAGAGAAAAAATAATAAGGATATAAAAGTAATGTGGGCATACTGTCAGTTGTTTACAGAAGGCAGGTCACTACAGTAAGCATTCATTTTGAATTTGGGTACCTCCAGGTGGCTAGTTTTTGTAACTCCAGGTGACATAGCGATAGTTTATATTTATTTATTTATTAGTTGCTAGATATCCTTCATGAAATCCTGGTCTGTGACATAACAGATGACATATCTACCCAGGGACATTTTATAACATAATGCCGAATTACCTGGACCCAAAAGTTGGCTTAAAGGAGAAGGAAAGGCTAAAATTAAGTAAGCTTTATCAGAAAGGTCTATATAAATATACCAGTAAACCCTCAAAGCAATGCTGCTCTGAGTCCTCTGTCAAAAGAAACACCACATTTCTATGCTTTTATTGTGTACTCATGGGCTTCTGTATCAGACTTCCTGTTTCCAGCTTAAACCTCCAGGGCACGGCCTTGAGCATGCTCAGTTTGCTCCTCTACCCCTCCCTCCTCCCATCCCTGCTGTAATCTGAGCTCAGAGCTGTTAGTGAGCAGGGAGAGATTCAGGCAGGAAGTGATGTCACACCAAGCTTATATGGCAGCTTCTATACTAAACAAACAGAGACAGTGTCTAGAGCTGTTTACTCAGGTATGGTAAAGCATTCTGCAGAATAAATATAGTGTTCTAGCTTGCACTATTGTGGCTATTCTATTTGCAATAAACTGTCTTGGAGCTTTCCTTCTCCTTTAAAGCAAGGCAGACAGAGAATTACAACCTAAAAGGGTCCCATTGGCCAAAACTGTAATTGGTGAAAGTACATTTCATTATATTGCATAAGAGTAGTATTCTTAGTATTCAAGTCAAAAATTTACTCTGTAATTTTTGGACCTTAAAATATTATTTTGTAGTAGATCAAGCAATGCCCGGAGACCTCTTTTAGCATTATTACATCCCTGTGCACACCTGGGAAAATATTATGCTGGAGATTTACAACCTTCTAAGGCTCAAGTCACCATTTGTCACCCAAACATGCAAGATTGAAGATTTGTTCAAACGATCTCCACCTGTGTAGCTCACTTTCCTACTTAGGCCACACCAGCCAGGCCAAACTGGTACTCATGCAGAAAATTGTAGGATAGGAAGGAGCATTACAATCCGCAGTCTTAGCTGCAAAATTCTTTTATTGTCACACCCAAACATATGTTTCAGGTCCTGTTAGCTTACAGTGTTAGTGATGTAGTAAACATTGTTCATTAAACAACTCCCCCTGCAAAGGTGAGGGGTCCTTCTGGTATTTGGGAAGGCTAATTAAAGACATTTTCTAAACAGATTTCTTCACAGTATTCCAGGTCAAGTTTCAGTGTGTAAAGCCCCACCACACTAGTAGAATAAACTCAGTGTCAGTTTCATTTAAAATACCACACTCCTTGTAGGATAAATATAATAATAATTATTATTATTATTATTATTATTATTATTAACATGTATTGTTAGAGCACCAATATTGCGCAGTGATGTAAAAGGAATGTGCTTATACAAAGAAATTATATGAATTACATACATATAACATACAGAGTTACATACATAACAACCAGTACTGGTGCAAAGGTGAGGAAGGCCCTGTGCAAAAGAGCTTACAATCTAAAGGGGAAGGAATTGAGACACAAGGTGCAAGAGTGGGCAAGATCAAAAAGAATGCCAGTTTCATACATATATAATACCCCTAAGCACATGGTATAATATATATACAGAGCCATTTAAATATATAATGCCCCCAAAACACATGGCAGAAAAATACCGTGCCAGTTTCTTTATATAATGCCTACAAAACACATGGTAGTATAAATAGTCATTTCTATGTATAATATTCCCAAAAGACATATAATAACATAGTGAAATCGGGTTGAAAAAAGACAAAGTCCATCAAGTCCAACCCCTCCAAATGAAAACCAGCATTAGTGATGGAGCGCATTTATTCGCCAGGCGCGAATTTGCGCGATTCACCGCCAGCAAATAAATTCGGGCTGTCACAAATTCGTCCATCACTACCCAGCATCCATACACACACCCCTCCCTACTATCACATAAATTCTATATACTCATATCTATACTAACTATAGAGTTTAGTATCACAATAGCCTTTGATATTATGTCTGTCCAATAAATCATCCAAGTCCCTCTCATAGTCATTAACTGAATCAGCATCACAACATCACCCGGCAGTGCATTCCACAACCTCACTGTCCTGACTGTGAAGAACCCCCTACGTTGCTTCAAATGAAAGTTCTTTTCTTCTAGTCTAAAGGGGAGGCCTCTGGTACGGTGATCCTCTTTATGGGTAAAAAGGTCCCCTGCTATTTGTCTATAATGTCCTCTAATGTACTTGTAAAGTCTAATCATGTCCCCTCGCAAGCGCCTTTTTTCAGAGAAAACAACCCCAACCTTGACAGTCTCCCCTCATAATTTAACTCTTCCCTCCCTCTAACCAGTTTAGTTGCACTTAGTCTCTGCACTCTCTCCAGCTCATTTATATCCCTCTTAAGGACTGGAGTCCAAAACTGCCCCCATACTCCAGATGAGGCCTCACCAGGGACCTATAAAGAGGCAGAATTATGTTTTCATCCCTTGAGTTAATGCCCTTTTTTATACAAGACAGAACTTTATTTGCTTTAGTAGCCACAGAATGACCCTGCCCAGAATTAGACAACTTGTTATCTACAAAGACCCCTTCTCATTTAAGGAAACTCCCAACACACTGCCATTTAGTGTATAACTTGCATTTATATTATTTTTTCCAAAGTGCATAACCTGCATTTATCAACATTGAACCTCATTTTCCAGTTTTCTGCCCAGTTTTCCAGTTTAGACAAATCACTGTGCAAAGTGGCAGCATCCTGCATGGAACCTATAGTTCTGCACAATTTAGTATCATCTGCAAAAATAGAAACAGTACTTTCAATGCCCTTAATAAACAAGTTGAAAAGCAAGGGACCTAGTACAGAGCCCTGCAGTGCTCCACTAACAACACTGGTCCAATTAAAAAATGTTTATTTACCACAACAACAGATTAAATGCAGTTCCAGTCTCATATGTAATATGCCAGAACACAGAACTGTATAATTACAGTATAATAACAGTGTCAATTTTGTGTATAATAATCCAGAACACACAGCAGAATAAATGCAGCACCAGTTTCATATATAATGCCCCCCGGAACACACAGCATAAATTCCTTGTCAACTCATATACTGTATCCCAGAACACATGGCAGGAGAAATACAGTGACAATTCAATTTACATTATCCCTAGAACACCTGGTTGTATAAATACTGTGCCAGTTTTATGTACAATAACCCCAGAATGCACAGCAGGATAAATGCAGTTCATCGGTGTTAGTTTTGGGAGTCTTTGGGGCCAATTCACTAAATTCGAGTGAAGGATTTGAAGTAAAAAAACTTAGAATTTCGAAGTGTTTTTTGGGCTACTTCGACCATCGAATGGGCTACTTCGACTACGACTACGACTTCGAATGGAAGGATTCGAACTAAAAATCGTTCGACTATTCGACCATTCGATAGTCGAAGTACTGTCTCTTTAAAAAAAACTTCGACCCCCTAGTTCGGCAGATAAAAGCTACCGAAGTCAATGTTAGCCTATGGGGAAGGTCCCCATAGGCTTGCCTAAGTTTTTTTGATCGAAGGATATTCCTTCGATCATTGGATTAAAATCCTTCGAATCGTTCGATTCGAAGGATTTAATCGTTCGATCGAATGAAAAATTGAAATTTTCTGCGCTAAATCCTTCGACTTCGATATTCGAAGTCGAAGGATTTCAATTCCTAGTCGAATATCGAGGGTTAATTAACCCTCGATATTCGACCCTTGATAAATCTGCCCCTTAGCCTCCCCAAACCTTGATTAATAAGCACCTTTAGGAGCAGATTTACATAGGGTCGAATATCGAGGGTTAATATTAATATCGAAGTCAAGCGATTTACCGCAAATAGTTCGATCGAAAGGTCGAACGAAAAATCATTCGATCAAACGATTAAATCCTTCGAACCGTTCGATTCGAAGGATTTTAATCCATCGATCGAACGAACGATTTTTCTTCAACCAAAAAAACATTAGAAAGCCTATGGGGACCTTCCCCATAGGCTAACATTGCATTTCGGTAGGTTTTAGGTGGCGAAGTAGTGGGTCGAAGATTTTTTTAAAAAGACAGTATTTTGACTATGGAATGGTCGAATAGTCGAACGATTTTTAGTTCGATTCGAAGTCAAAGTCGTAGTCGAAGGTCGAAGTAGCCAATTCGATGGTTGAAGTAGCTAAAAAAATACTTCGAAATTTTACGTTTTTTTTATTCTATTCCTTCATTCGAGCTAAGTACAGTAAATGGGCCCCCAAGTAACAACTTCTAACATAATCCACGTCAGTAATTTCTGACCAACCACCCTCCTAGCTTCCATATAACAAATCCAAGTTGTATGTTATAGAACCCCCTTTAATATTATGTCCTTATAGCACAGGATTCAAGAACCTACTCATTTCTCACTCTCCATAGGAATTCAGACCCTTTGGATACAAGCCAGTATACTATATAAAGGGAGGTGCAATGTCTCTGTACCAACAAACAACAAAAAAGATGTAAAGTTGATATTTGAATAGCTCATTAAGGATGATATCTGGATTTTACCCTCAAACATTACTGGAGTTAATTCCTGGTTGGTGCTGAATATGCACTGCGGGAACAACTTGACCCTGTCAATTTACATACATTATGGGTACCTGCTATCTCGCTGCAGCCAGCTAACGTTTTCTCTTATCTCTAAAAGACCCTCGTTTGTTATTCCTTGATGAATACACCCACTCTTATTATTTCTGTAATTCTCACCAATAATAGCCTAACCCTAATAAAAGCTGAATTACACAAAGGTTACATGCCTGACCTAAAGAAGATTAGCTCTGTAATGTTATTACTACATCTGTAATTCTATAATTGATTTTAGAATTTCATTTTCTGCATTTGAATACCACCTCGTAAATAGAGGCGCAAGCAAATGCTCATCATAAAAGCCGGCCGCTTTCCATTTCAACCTCCGCCAAGATTAACACTCGTCTGTTTATTTGGGGGAATTTATTTATGGATATCGAATAAAGCAGAATTGCCCCGATTTTTAATTTCATTATACTATTTATATTATCGGCTCTGTTTCAAAAAAATGACAAAAAGTCGGATATATTTTAAAGTAGAGTATCGTCGAAACAAATATTTACTTTTATGGTGTGAAGGATATAATCAGTGTTCTGCTTGCATTTTAATCAAGTAATTATCTTCTTCCTTAATCTCTCCATGCAGCAGTTCTGTCATGCTTTATGGCTTTAATTCTAGCGATGTATATAAATCTCGGAATGCGCCAACACAGAGAATCATCATCACAATACGAGCAGTTGTTTGTCTGATCCTGCCACTCATGTAGAAGGGCTGCATGGAGCTGATCCTTAGCCAAATAGGATTTCCCAATGAAAGTGATCAATTATTTTTGAACTCCTTGATCAGATATTGAGACAATTGTTTTGGTTTTGTAGGCAGGAAAGAGGATCTGTAGTCAACTTTTTAGTTGGCCAAAATAACGTTGCTTGCTGCGGTTCCCTTTGCTTCGAATGGTAAGTGCCAGCGCTCAAAACTTTTCAGGCAGTAGTGATGGCAAGAAAGCTGACGACTCCAGGCAGATTTATTAAAAGGGCTAATTTATGACAGCGACTGCTTTGCACACTTCGCACCACTTCGCCAGGCGCAAATTCGTTACCACTGCGTTAATTCACTAAAATGTAAAGTTGAATCCTGGGTGCTGAACGATGGCGACTTTTTAATAGCGATACTTCTTCATTGCGAGCATTTCACTAGCGTTCATTTATGCCTAGCGAAAAGTCGCTAGTGATTTTACGCTTAGGTCAATTTAAATAGGGCGGTTACATTAAAGTTGTATGGACATGTTGGGTGTGAAGTGGCCACTTTTTATTACAAATGTCCAGGGAACCTTAAAGGGCATGTAAAGTCTAAAATAGAATAAGGCTAGAAATGCTGTATTTTATATACTAAATATAAACATGAACTTACTGCACCACAAGCCTAATGAAACAAATAATTTATGCTTTCAAATTTGGCTACAGGGGGTCACCATCTTGTAACTTTGTGCACATGCTCAGTGTGGTCTGTGCTGCTTAGGGATCATCACAAACAAAGCTGCTTGAGTTCTGCATGACTGGGAAGTAAGGAGGGGTCTCCCCTGCTGTTCATAAGTATGATTGTTTCCATGCAGAGCAGTTAGGGACCATCTGACAATTCCTATACACAGCAGTAATGAAGGGAGAATTTCACTGCATACAGTCAGGTTTCTTATAAAAACAGTACACATTTTTTAATTGAAGTATATTGGAGATAGGTTTCTTTTTCATTAAGGAAAGTAAAATGGGATTTTATTTTTTTGCCTTTACATGCCCTTTAATAAAGAAAAAATAATTAATATAATGCCCTAGACATGAGCCCACTGTAAAATGAATGTTCCATGGCCTCAAATGTCTGGGGAAAAATGTTAACAGAAAAAAGTCAGGACTTTTGCAGCCAATCCCTCTTAAAAAAAGGAAAAGTCGCCAGCGTTTTTCAACTTTAATACATTTTGGCAGACAGGATATGATGTAAGTGACGTAAGAATGAGGAAGATCTAGCTTCATTTTAGCAGTTCGCCTGGTTTGCGGTGGCGAAGTCAACTCTGGCAAAAGAGGTTACGTTCAGTAAAATCCACACTTTAGTGCATTTGCCCTTTAGTAAATCTGCCCCAAGTCTCAGACGTGTTGAAGGGGAAACATGGTATCAAAGTAAACCTATTTGATGCTTAAAGTGAAATTTGGTTGTGGATCTTAGTTCTAGGAGGGTTATAATTTTCTTTGTGAACCTGTAGCATGATGGATGCATGTGGGGCAGTGCATAATGGGTATGGAGGCTGCATAATGGGAAGTGAATAGCCAAAATTATGTCACCTGAAAATGTATCATCCTATGTGGTACATCAAAAGGGAATTGTGATACTTAATACTGCTATACCTGAACAGTGATGAGTGAAAAATTTTGACAAGTATAGATTCGCCCCAAGCTTCCACGTTTACCTGCGGCAAAAATGTTCACAAAACTGCATCAAAGAATCATCACAAGGACATACACATAAATATATGGTTTATTAATTTTAATGTGGCATACAAAGCACCCAGAAATTATCTGATGCTGGTCAGATTTATTTTTAGTTTATTAGCTACAAAAATGACGCGCTACAAAATATTCACGACAAATCCAGCTGCATGACTGGTGAAACTTCTTCAATAAAAACAAATCCAGTTGGATGACTGGTGAAACGTCTTCAAGAAAAACAAATACAGTTGGATGACTGGTGAAACGTCTTCAAGAAAAACAAATCCAGTTGGATGACTGGAGAAATGTCTTCAAGAAAAACAAATCCAGTTTGATGATTGGTGAAACGTCTTCAAGAAAAACAAATCCCGTTGGATGACTGGTGAAACGTCTTCAAGAAAAACAAATCCAGTTGCATGACTGGTGAAACGTCTTCAAGAAAAACAAATCCAGTTGGATGACTGGTGAAACGTCTTCAAGAAAAACAAATTCAGTTGGATGACTGGTGAAACGTCTTCAAGAAAAGCAAATCCAGTTGGATGACTGGTGAAACGTCTTCAAGAAAAACAAATCCAGTTGGATGACTGGTGAAACGTCTTCAAGAAAAACAAATCCAGTTGGATGACTGGTGAAATGTCTTCATGACTGGTGAAACGTCTTCAAGAAAAACAAATCCAGTTGGATGACTGGTGAAATGTCTTCAAGAAAAACAAATCCAGTTGCATGACTGGTGAAATGTCTTCAAGAAAAACGAATCCAGGTGGATGACGTGAAACGTCTTCAAGAAAAACAAATCCAGTTGGATGACTGGTGAAACGTCTTCAAGAAAAACAAATTCAGTTGGATGACTGGTGAAACATCTTCAAGAAAAACAAATCCAGTTGGATGACTGGTGAAACGTCTTCAAGAAAAACAAATTCAGTTGGATGACTGGTGAAACGTCTTCAAGAAAAACAAATCCAGTTGTATGACTGGTGAAACGTCTTCAAGAAAAACAAATCTAGTTGGATGACTGGTGAAACATCTTCAAGAAAAACAAATCCAGTTGGATGACTGGTGAAACGTCTTCAAGAAAAACAAATCCAGTTGGATGACTGGTGAAACGTCTTTAAAAAAAACAAATCCAGTTGGATGACTGGTGAAACGTCTTCAAGAAAAACAAATTCAGTTGGATGACTGGGGAAACGTCTTCAAGAAAAACAAATCCAGTTGGATGACTGGTGAAACGTCTTCAAGAAAAACAAATCCAGTTGGATGACTGGTGAAACGTCTTCAAGAAAAACACAGCAAGTCCAGTTGATTTGACTTATTTCTATAGATATACCATTGCCATGAAACATTGCCATTTCATAAAAAATTTCCAGCGAAGTAAACCAGGAGAGACTTGCTAAGCACCATAGTATACCTGAACCAGTACAAAAGCACTATGCTGACCCTCCTACAATAAATCAACATCCCCATCCATGTTCTTGATAACCTTTCAAGAATTCTTTTATGTGATCACTATCCTCCCTTGCTGGTCATGTCAATGCTTTACTTAAGATCTTCACCAATAGCTGCCGCTGTACTGATTGTCCCATGAGCCAAGGGAATATGCAGCATTAATAATGAACACTCAAGAGTTTCTCCTCCAGAAACATCCTCTTTGCCCTAAGTACTTTTCATTTTGCAATTTATAAACAGTATTAAGTCAATCTTGACCCAATTACAACAATCAGCTGGGACAAACTACATATGGCACACAATTGTCACCTTTAGTTTAATGTAAATCGTAACAGAATCATTATACAGATTGCTCGTACAGTACATCAAGCCGTGTTGGGTCAAGGTCCTTTTCAGGTCAAATTCTTGGGAATTGGCCTTCCGATGAGAGCAGATTATTCAAAGGTTGAGTCTAATACCGACTGGCTCTTCTGTCCGGAGACGTAATTGCAATACCAAAGTCAATACGTGCAGCCGTTCCTGATATACAATCTTTGCTTGATCTTTCCCAATGTAGATTAATTAAGTGTTATCAATTAATGGTCTGTTTAGAGTAAAGACCTTTCTAGTCTGGATTCAAACAAAATGTCAGTGCATGGGAGACCTCAGAGGAGGATATGTGGGTCACCTTTATCTTAAAATTTAGATTTCAAAATACACAATGAAGACAGGAATAATTCCAAGTACATACATGCAACCACACCACAGCTTTTTTATATTGTATAGTACAGGTATGGGACCTGTTATCCAAAATGCTCGAGACCTGGGATTTTTAGATAATGGATCTTTCTGTAATTTAAATCTTCATACCTTAAGTCTACTAGGAAATCATATAAACATTAAATAAACCCAATAGGCTGGTTTTGCTTCCATTAAGAATTAATTATATCTTAGTTGGGATCAAGTACAAGCTACTGTTTTAGTAGTACAGAGAAAAAGGAAATCATTTTTAAAAATGTGGATTATTTAGATAACATGGAGTTTGAGAGACAACAAATTGTCCGTAATTTGGAGCTTTCTGTTCCAGATAATGGATCCCATACCATATTATATTTAAGCATTTGTGATAAGCGAATCTGCCACATTCTCTTCAATGAAACATTGGCAGAACTGATGAAAAATTCAGGAAACACGAAAAATTCATGAAATGCAATTTAGTCTATGGGAGTTATTTATCAAAGTCCGAATTTATCTCAATATTTTCTGCTACAAACTCCAATCTAATCTGCTCTGGTTTTTTATGCTTATTTATCATTACATATTCCCGAAAATTTGCTTTGCGGGAAAAAAAAAAGATTTTCACAATTTTTTTATTTTTATTTGATTTCTTTGTGATTTTTCACTAGATTTTCAATTTTTTTTCGGAATTTTCACCTGAAAACTTGCAAGAAACCTAGCACACATCAAAAAATCATTTTCACTGGACAACTCCATGTCATACGTAACGGGATAGCCCCCGCCCCAGTGCTCCCGTCAGAAGGACCCTCCCCAAAGCTTTAAAAGCCCAACCCCACCCCCAAATCCGGTGTCTTTTTTTCCTTCTGCTTCAGTTTATTTTTTGCTCCTGTTAGAAGCAGTTTTCTTTTTAACCTTGGGGAAGCATTAGGGCTTGCTGTAAAGCGTCCTAGGGACTGGGGTTTTGGTCCTTGTGATCTTTTTCCCCTAAGCACATTACCTCAGGTATGAAGTCCTCAGTGTTTCATCATCTGGATCAGGTAGGCACAGTATTACTGTGGCTTATTTCACTGGTTTGTCCTTGATCCATGTGCCTTCACGGCCTGATTATAATCTGTCCGATGGCAAGTGCTATGTCCCCCCATCCGTATGCCTACCTGGGCATGTCTGAAAAGCGTCCAGCGGCATTGGGGTGTATGGTCCCTACACCCCTTATGATTTTTACGGATGGGAGAGGGAGGTGGCAGTTACTTAAGGTTAACCTGTTGGAATCCCAGGTTTGTCTTAAGAGAGTGGGGTTAACAGAATGGTTAGTTAGCGGCCTAAACCTTATGTCCTCCTTCTTTTTTTTCCCCATACTGGGGTATTATTTTCTTTTCTCTTTTTCTGGAGGAATTTAGGTTTCAGAGCCAGCTGCCTCCCTCACAAGTCTTTCCCAAGGTTGAGGTAGTTTACATAAAAAAAAAAAAAAAAAAAAAAAAAAAGGTGCCTTTGATCTACTAGCAGTTAAACATTTAGGTTTAGCTGGTAATGCCATCCTGATGCTGGAGTCTCTTAACTCTTAAGAATGGATGGACCCGATTGGCCATTGTGGAAATGGTGACTGATCTGTATGCTCTATGAGCAATTTTAATGCAATGCTAATTTGCATGTTCTATACTGATTGTATGGTAATGTGGATCTACAGGTTCTGGGAGCAGCAGCTGTAGTTAATTAGATAATTACTTTGGAGGTCAGTGTCAGGTGCAGTTAATGAACAGGTATTCCCCCCTCTCACTCCCTCCATTAGCAGATCAGAGTGATTCTCAGAAGCATCAGGTAAGATTCTTTGTTAGAACTCTGTTCTATTGTTAGAAAGTTTTGTTAGTTATATTAACATGTACTTCTTTTATTCTGCTTTCTGAGTTTAGCTAGCTCAGAAGCAAAGGCAATGCTGTAGGGGAGTAGAACACTGTCCAGTCAGTGTATGCATGTGTGCATGTGGGGAATTGACAGAGACTGGCCTCATGACTCTTGGCTTTGGCAGATTGCTCTGTCTAAATAATGTAATAACCATAAACAAAGGCACAGGTTATACATTTCTTTGGTCCTGCTACTGTTTATTATTACAACCAAACTGAAGGTATATGTGGAAACATTTCAGTGGTTCCAGAGCTGGCTTAATAACCAAATATCAATGTACAGGTTACACATTTTTTAGTCCTGCTACTGTTTAATATTACAACCAAACTGAATGTATGCGTGGAAACATTTCAGCGGTTCTGGAGCTGTCTGAATAACCAAATATAAATGTACAGGTTACACATTTTTTGGTCTGGGCACTGCTTAATATTATAACCAAACTGAATGTATATGTGGATACATTTCAGCGGTTCTGGAGCTGGCTTAATAACCAAATATAAATGTACAGGTTACACATTTTTTGGTCTGGGTCCTGCTTAATATTACAACCAAACTGAATGTATATGTGGAAACATTTCAGTGGGTCCAGAGCTGCCTTAATAATCAAATATAATTGTGCATGTTACACATTTTTTGGTCTGGGCACTGCTTAAGATCACAACCAAATTGAATGTATATGTAGAAACATTTCAATGGTTCTGGAGCTGCTTGAATAACCAAATATAAATGTACATGTTCTACATTTCATGGCCCGGGCATTGCTTAATATTACAACCAAACTGAATTTAGGGAGAGATAATTCAGTGGTTCTGGGGCTGGCTGTAATAACCAGATATGAATGCACAGGTTACATATTTCTGTGGTCCTGCTACTCTTCAATACTACTACTAAACTGTATGTATATGTGGAAACATTTCAGCACTTCTGGAGCTGGCTTAATATCCAAACATAAAGGTATATGTTATACATTTCCTTGGTTCCGGACACTTCTTAATTTACAACCAAACTGAATGTAGGGGGAAACATTTCAGTAGTTCTAGGACTGGCAGTAATAACCATATATGAAGGCACAGGGTGTACATTTCTTTTGTCCTGTCACGGTTTTTAATATTACAACCAAACTGATTGTGTATGCTTCCAGTGGCTTGGGGCCGACTAAGACAATAACCAAATATAAATGTACATGTTATACATTTCTCTGGTGTGGACACTAATTAATATAACAATCAAACTGAAGGCATGGTCAGTGATTGGTGTGGGAAGGATTAGGGCATTTTCCAGATGGTGCCTATACAGCTATCAGGTTGGTATGTAAGCATGGTAACATAAGTAAATGTTCTAGTGGCCCCGTGTCATGTTTGTTTTATACAACTTTTGAGTTAAGTTAAAAGCATGGACTACTCTTGCAAACTGGCAACTTGGGGATCATAGGCTTAATGTAGCACTAAGACAGGCTTAAATGCAGGAGTCAGGTATAAGTATTATAAACTTATTTAAATGCAGAAGCTATGCTTAGGATAATTTTATTATCTTATATACAGCAGTCAATATTGGCTTAAGGGACAGTGCCAGGGTAAGTATGACCCAACCAATATATAAATTATAGATGCATTAAAGGTAGGTCCCATTACGTATGACATGGAGGTAATTGATTTAAACATATATCTGGTCTAAATGGATTGGCTGGGGCCAATTCGGACTTATATAAGGGTTATGTGAGATATAGTATTGACAAAGGTCAATATAGGCATGTGTATACACCGGTTTGAGAGTAGTGGTCAGTTCTGGTTCAAATGGCTATACGGTAAGTGCGCTTAGGCAGCAAGCAAGCAGCAGATAGTTATGCAATTGATGTATTATAATAGCTGACTTGTAGACCACAACCATTGAGGTACAGGTGGTCCATATTATTACATTCACACTTGTTGGCTGGCAATAATCAGCCATGGGAAGTCAAGTGATCTATGACTGGACTTATGCCTGCTTATCTGAAAAAGAAGCGATATAATGTATCCTGCTTTTGCGATAGGGTAGGCCTTGGCCTAATTATGTGCATGTATATATTTATATATCTATAGATATTCGTGTGTAGGTATATGATGTTATATTATATATGAATGTTCAGCAAGGATACTAATACTGCCACAGCCTGAGCCTCAGAAAGATAACGTATTACTCCTTGGGAGTGGCAAAGGCTCCGTATGTTCTGAGGGTAAACCAACGTCTATTCACATATCCGGTATGATATTCATCAGGATCTTTTACTTTGGCTACGGGTATTCAACTTATTATCTGGCCTCAGTCTAGAAGACAGTGGGCACAGCAGTCAGTGCAAAATGAGTTACTGTGTATGCACTGGGTTCACTGCTGCCTCATGGTTTTGGAGCTTTGCTAGGAGGTATACCATATCACAGACCTATCCAGCCTACCTCAAGTACATCCAGGGACCAATTGTCTTACTGAAGGAATATTCATTGGCCATATTATATTAATGGAGGTCATATAGAGTGGGTTGTAAAATTAGGTACACACCATCAATGTGACTGTAGCCAAGCTCGCAGACCCATGGTTAAAAAAAAAAAAAAAAAAAAAAAAAAAAAAAATTATTTTTCACAGGGTCAAGATAACAAATTATTCTTCTCTCTTGATAATCCTTATTGATGATCGAAGGCATGTGGGATTATTTTTTTTTTTTTTTTTTCTTTTTAAGGGTCTATGCTAATTTGTGACTTGCCTTTCAGACCGCCATAGACTGACCTAGCTAATTGAGGTTGGTATTCCATAGGTTACCATCAGGTCAGGATGTTTACAAACATTGTCTTATTGAAATTATGCTTTCTGGACTAAGTCTGCAGTATCGGCCTTTAGGAAAGGCCCTGGTTATGGCATATCTAACCATAGACATAGACATCTTAGTATAGGTAGTAGAGGTGTTCCAATCTAGAACAATAGGGGATAATTCTATACCCATATATATATATATATATATATATATATATATATATATATATATATATATATATATATATATATATATATATATATATATATATATTTATTTATCCCCATACCTAGATTATTTCTGATCTTGGATATTTAAGAATAGTCTCAGTGAGCTGTCTAGGTTCCAAGCTAGAACACTAGGATAAGAAGGTAATTAATAGACAGTATTGTATTGGTTAGTTATACTTCCTGGAATCGGTTAATTCCTTCCCATTTGGTAGACTCATGGGAGCATGCCAAACACATTTGGTTCTAGGCCCAATCTAGGGTATACGGTGACTTCAATTATGTCCAGGTCACATCCTTGAAGGCTCGAGTACTGTATCATTGCAAGGATATGCATATCTGCATGTATTACTGTTATGATGCCCACTCCATTGGGCATGCAAATGTTTAATATCCAGACTTGTTGGTGAAGGATCATGAGCTAATGATAAGAACAATTTCAACCCACATAGGAAGATTGCCCAGGCTACTGTATGCTCCTAGATACCTCACATGGCAGGTAAGGTATGCCCTTAGGGGCGGCAGTCTCTCCATGAGTCTCTATGGACTCTTCATGGATAGAATGCATGTGTTAGGGTCCAGGACAAATACAAGTTCCTTATGTGCCCTGTACATTTTAGTATCGAGGAGATGGGGGAGCTCCACTAGGTGATGCCATGTATCTGTAGTGTTTTACAGGGGTGGGGCATGTAGAATACGAGTGAATGTTTTCTTTCCCCTACTAAGTCATCTTTTACAGGTACCAGGCTTTTGAGCTATTTGAGCTTTGGGCACTCTTGGTTGTCACAGCTGCGCTGGTAAGTAGTGTGAGCGAGACTCTGGAGAAGTTACTCTGGGTTTCTATCCACTTCTCCTTCAACTTCTTTTTCAGTGGAATTGGTTCTCTCCTTTCAGGTGGAAGTGCCAGACTGGATTCACACTCCGTAGTATTACTTTTGTGTGGGTTCTTCCTCTAAAGAGTCCTGTTTCTTCTTTCTCTCTGACAGTCCATTTCCTCTGAAGAAAGAGTTCACAGGTTTTCTACAAGGTATTCTCTGTTCACCTGTAGAGGTTTCACTCTTCTAAGTTTTCTCTGGAATAGATTACACTTGGCCAGGTGTCTTTATGTGGAACAATTACCCTCCCATTGGGGATATTAGCTTGCTACGTCCCATTACGTATGACATGGAGTTGTCCAGTGAAAAGAGAAAATTATATCATACTTACCGTAATTTTCCTTTCATGGACAACTCCATGTCATAGTTCCCATCCCTTGTTCGGTAGTTTCTAGAAGCTTATTACGAGACACCGGATTTGGGGGTGGGGTTGGGCTTTTAAAGCTTTGGGGAGGGTCCTTCTGACGGGAGCACTGGGGCGGGGGCTATCCCGTTACGTATGACATGGAGTTGTCCATGAAAGGAAAATTACGGTAAGTATGATATAATTTTCTCTTGCAACTTCTCCCAATGACTTATATGCAACCTCAATAGGTCTGAGATGCCGGATTTTCAGATTCAGACTTTTCCATCCTTGGGGTTTAATAAATACCAAAAAAATGTGTGATTTTTTTTAAAAGTCTGATTTTATTTTAAAAAAATCACAAATTTTTCATGATTTTTGCATTCAGAGTTTAGTAAATAACCCCCTTTGTGTGCCTTTTTTGTTGCTGCAAATTATATTGGAGTCTTTAGACAATTTATTTTCTTCAATTGCATTAAAGTCAATGGGCGTTTTTTCCCCTCAAATTACATTGAAGTCAATAGGCATTTTTTCTTGGCGGTATTTTTCCCACGTGAATTTTTGATGCAGTTTCTCAGAAAAAAAAATTATTTTATTAGTAATTTCATCACTAATCGCTATTTAGCATTAATTTTCAAAAGTAAATCCATATGTCCTTTAGTCATCAAGGATAGCATTTAATAAATTATATTGTTATAAGATAAGCCCTGTTAACTAATATCTACACCCAAAATTGACCTGCAAATAATGGCACAGATATATGGGCAGATTTACTAAAGTTTGAATAGTAAATTTGAATTTTCAAGTTGGTTTTTTGGTCAAGACTCAAAATTTACAGTTTAAAACCACCAATCAAATTCAAAATTTGAATTCAAATCAGTGATTTATCATCCTACTGCCCTGGAAGTAACTCAAATTCAACAGGTTGTCACCTAAAACCTGCCGAGTTCATATAGAAGTCAATGGCAGAGGTCTGCTGACCTATTTGAAGAAGTTAATAGCCTTCCTGATATTTGAGTTTTTTCCAGAGAAAAACTCGATTTAAAATTTTATTTCCAACAAGGGGTACTCATATTTTCCAACAAGGTGTACTCTATTTATTATAATACACGTTTCAGTGAGTAATGTGACAAAAATGACATCACTAATCACCATTTATAACTGATGACATCACTAGTCACCGTTTATAAGGATATTCATGACTTTTGTGTATTATATATATATAATACAATATATATATATATTTTTTATTATTTATTTTTTTCAGATTGTTCCTCAGAAATAAAGACTTTTTTCAATTACTTTCCATTATTTATATTTTACTGTTTTTCCAAAATCTAAGTCTAAAGTTTATGGTTGGTGTCTCTGGTGTTTGAGTCTGGCAGCTCAGTAATTCAGGTGCAGACTCTCAACTGTGACAATTTTGCAACATTTAGTTGATCCATTTCTCAGCAGCATCTCTGGAATATTAGCAACTATTGTATCAAGTCTAACAGCTGCCTGTAATGAAACTCAGAGATTCTGCTCAGCAGGGACAAAGATAAGAAATGTATCAACTAAATGTATCCATTTAGAACAGTTTACAGGGTCGGCGACCCCCTTCCCAGAGCTGCTTTAGAATGTAAAAAATTACATTTTACACTTCAATATTAGAAAAACGGTGACACAGAAAATAGAAAGGTAATTGGAAAAAGTCGTTATTTCTGGTGAACTATCTGAAAACAACTAGTTGTCTGAAGGTGAACAACCCCTTTAACTGATGAAGTGAAATAGCTTTTCTTTTGTAACTAACCACAAAATGTAAACAAAATGTTGGTATTGTTATTTAACAACCATAAAGAATCCTTCCCCAAATAGCTGATAAATGGCCAGCGCCTGTGGGTTGTATCGAACAGTCACCAGCTTTTCTTAGTTTGAGACTTGTTATATCCTCGGGGAATGTCCGGATTTATCAGAAGGACACAATTCAGAATAGAATACACTTAAAAAAATAGAATTGACAGAGCCATGGGGTTGATTGATTATGGATAAGAACAATCTTTTAATTGGAACTAAATGAGGAATTGATTAAATGTTTCTTCGTTACAGCAGTTACATAGTTCCCCCAATGACTTTAGAGTATCATAACATGTTTCTTTTGTGGTTCCATCCATGTAAACTGTGATGAGACATTTAAAACCAATATTCTCATGTCCCATAGTTCTTAGGAGCCAATAGTAATATTATGGCATCCACGGGCTTGTCTTAAATGGAACAATGACACAATATAGATTGCTTATAATTAGCGATGGACGAATTCACCAGGCGCAAATTTGCGGTGAATTTCTATTTTTCGCCGCCAGTGAATACATTAGCAGAACTGTGGCAAATATTAGCTGGCGAAAAATCCTAAGGGGCAGATTTATCAAGGGTCAAATATCGAGGGTTAATTAACCCTCGATATTCGACTAGGAATTGAAATACTTCGACTTCGAATATCGAAGTCGAAGGATTTAGCGCAGAAAATTCGATCGAAGGATTATTCATTTATTCGAATCGAACGATTAAATCCTTCGAATCAAACGATTCGAAGGATTTTAATCCAACGAACGAAGGAATATCCGTCGATCAAAAAAACGTAGGCAAGCCTATGGGGACCTTCCCCATAGGCTAACATTGACTTCGGTAGCTTTTATCTGCCGAACTAGGGGGTCGAAGTTTTTTTTAAAGAGACAGTACTTCGACTATCGAATGGTCGAATAGTCGAACGATTTTTAGTTCGAATCCTTCGATAGTCGTAGTCGAAGGTCGAAGTAGCCCATTCGATGGTCGAAGTAGCCCAAAAACACTTCGAAATTCGAAGTTTTTTTACTTCGAATCCTTCACTCGAATTTAGTGAATCGGCCCCTAAGGGTCAAAAAAATGTTGTTGCGCGTAAGAATAGTTAAAATTATTCGGACGCCCATTGACTTTAGTGCATATGGAAAAAATAGGCACGCGTATAAAAATTTTTGTGGGCGTCGAAATTGACATGCGTCAAAATGATTTTGACGCCCATTGACTACAATGCTTTTCACAATTTTTTTGCTGTTTTTTTGTAAATTGTTCACGAAACGGGACGAATTCGCCCATCACTACTTAAAATGAGAAAGTAATAGCTTCTCTGTTCACTAGAAGTGTGTGTGGCTTCTCTGTGCCATTGTGCCCTGGGTTCTAGGGTATCACTGTATTTAGGGGATTCCCAAGGGGTTTTGAGGTTGATAGTAAGGATTTTCTATGGTGTCTCCATGGAGTTTCCCAAGAGATTTTTAGGGTCACAGGTTACTACTTAGATGTCTGCATGGCAGGCCGATGTGTTGCATTCCCTGTCCCAGTTTTCTTCTTTCTGAAGGACTGGTAATGAGCTGGGAAAGCAGTGATAATCCTCAAGTACTTAACCTTTGTGTTATTCAATTGTCTAACAGGACTGATAAATTGAGTTATGGATCTTGGGGCATCTACTATGCGATTTTAGCCTTATATAATTTGGAGAAACTATACATCCCTGTTTCTTAACCTTGGCTCACCAGGTGTTGTTGGATTACAGCTACCAATATGCTTTAACCCTTGGTTATCTATTGAAGAATGCTGGGAGTTGTAGTGAGCAACATCTGGAGGACCAAGGTTAATTTAACAGAGCCATAAAGTACTCTTCACTGGTACATCCTACCTTTGACTTAACTTCAGTAAACCTCCTAACTGCAGTCTCCCCTTTACCGGAGAATCACATCTCCTCACCCCCCTCCTTCTCTAGATTTTCCCCCAAGGGGGCCCATTGCCCATTCTCACCCTAAAACCAGTGAAAAATATATTCTCTCTTGTATATTTGTACAAGCATGGCTACTAAAAATCACTCAAAACCAGCAACAGGGTTGCTTTTGCACCAAAAGGGATTCATGCAGCTTAGTTTGGATCCAGTACAAGGCACTATCTTACTACAGGTATGGAATCCGTTATCTGGAAACCCGTTATCCAGAAAACTCTGAATTACAGAAAGGCTGCCTCCCATAGACTCCATTTTATCCAATTAATCCAATTTATAAAAATGATTTCCTTTTTCTCTGTAATAATAAAACAGTGCCTTGTACTTGATCCCAACTAAGATATACAGTAATTAATCCTTATAGGAAGCAAAACCAGCCTATTGGGTTTATTTCATGTTTACATGATTTTCTAGTAGACTTAAGGTATGAAGATCCAAATTATGGAAAGATCCATTATCTGGAATACCCAAGGTCCAAAGCATTCTGGATAACAGGTCCCATACCTGTATTTCAGAGAAAAAATAAATCAGTCATAGCATTATACGCTAACAATAGGGTAAAATGCCATAATTCAGAGCTTTCTGGATAACAGAATGCATCCCTAACCTATATATATTACAGGAAATTAATACAACTGTCAATGGCGGTATCTGCTGGATTACCTGGTGTCAATAGACTGGCAGTACCGACGCTATGATGCTGTTAAGCAGAACTTTATAGAAGTGCATGGAAAATGTTTAGGCGCAAGTACCATATTTGGTGCTGAACAAAACTTTCAGGCCTACTTTTTTCCCATTGTTTGGGACATGGATGTTGGGGCATTCATAATGGCATGCCAAGGGTAGCTAATATGCCCTTCCAATGATAAAAAAATATCCAAAATTCTTTTCATGGCACTTGATATAAAATATAAGATAAAACCAGTCATGATGTGTGGGTCAGGTTTTACCCAACCCGCACCTGCCCAATATCCGTCCTCCCTCCACCCGCGCCGCTCGAGCCCGACTTCTGGGTTCCTTTTATAGACCCACACCGACCTGCCCCCGATGATGATGTCATAAAAGGGGCAGGGCAAGCAGGTGCACATCTATAAAAGTTGAACCCAGAAGTCGGAAGCCGACATTGTAAGATTACAGGCAGGGGGAGCAGGCAGAAGAGCTCAACCTGGACCTACCCACGACCCGAAAAGGGATGCGAGGTTGACTCGAACCAGCCCGACCCGCAGTTAACCCGTGGGTATCGGGCCGGCCCGCACATCATTAAAACCCAGGTTATGAAGAATGTATAGCTGTGGCATCTATTATCCATAAATCGAGAAAGCTCTAACATTTCCCCTAGGGGAAAAAATAAAACAGAGCCTTGTACCAATTACGGAAAACCCTCAAGCATTCCAGATAACAGATCCCATACCGTTTTATAATTTACTAAAATAAACGTTATCATTCCAAAACATTGCCCAGTGCAGTCTACTCTCTAAGCACTCACAATATCGAACATTAGCCTCATGTTTCCGACTGCTTGGCTTCACTGCAAAATAAAAAGAGACTGAGCCAATCCCACATGTTTTAGTTAGAGAGCAATCTTTTATAGCACGTTTCTGTCTGTGAGATAAAGTGTTGCTCTCTATTTGGGATATTTGGGACTTTTCTGTTTGCCGTTTGGCGGCGGGAAAGCGCATCAAGAAAAACCTCACTTTTTAAAATATGCGGACAAGTGATGTGTCTGGTATGATCCACTGAGTTCTTTAACTAAACCCATTCCTTTTACTTCTCCCAGTAGCAATAATCTGTCCTGCCTTGGCTCAGCGGCACAAGAATAATGTCGATATTTCCCCGGTTACATTTATTATCACTATTGCATTGCATGTATTTAGAATGAGCGCTGATAAGTGGGACTGAGTGATGCTTTCCAAAATAATGTACAACTCAAACAAAAGAATAGAAAACTTAAAGGGACACAGGTGTATCTTACACATTAGTGATATTACGTGCAAATGACATAGTTTATCATGATTATGTAGGGAAGTGTTATTTACCCCTTTGCTTAAACTCAAAACTAGTGACTTTAAATCAAGACAACCAATAACATGGCTGCAATTCCCAGGGAGTTGTATGCCCACATATATCTGGTTCTAGCCCTGAGTGGAGACACTTAAAGGAGAAATAAACTCCCCAATAAGAAAAGCCCCTACCTACTACCCTACTACTACCCTAGATAGCCCCCCCACTGATCCCCCCGCATAGTTCATTAGCCCAAAAGTGTCCCGAATACATTGTTCACGTAAGTGCAATGAAGATTATGGACGCAGTCTTCCAGATCTTCTGTCTTCAGTCTATTTATCAAAGAGTGAAGTCAGAAATCTCCACAGTCCACTATAGTGAAATTCCACCACTTTCCATTCACTTCTTTGAGATCTTTACTAGAGTATTTATCAATGGGTGAAAAAAGTGAAAGTTCAGCCTTTGATAAATTCAACTCTAGAGGACTGTTGAGATTTCTAACTCCACTTTTTCATAAATATACCCCTTCATCTGTAAGGGAGCACTGTATTGGCGCATGCACAGTTGGAGCAGTCTTCAAGTTCGTAGCAACTGCGCATGCGCCAAAAGTGCCATGAACTGCCGAGGGGAAGAAGAGGACCTGAAGAAGATCCAGAAGATGGCGCCCATGAGCTCTGCTGCTCTTACTCTGCACCAATACATGATTACTGTGTTTGGGGCACTTTTAGGGGTAATGAACTATCGGAAGGGAAGCAGGGAGGTGGGACTATGTAGGGTAGTAGGTAGTCATTCTCATGACTATCACTAGGCTGGACTAGCAATGCAAACAAATCTTTCAGCAGAGGTGTCAAAGAGCTGCCCATTGTTTTGTTGATAAGCTGCTGATGAAACAATGGAAAACCAATATAGAGGTAAAAATGTATGAACCTCATTCTGGTCTTACACTCATTGTAAACTATATACAGAGGTTAAAGTTCCCCATACACCTTAAAAGGGTGGGGCACCTTTAAGGTAACTTTAAGTTTGTTATAGAACTGCCAATTCTAAGCAACTTTTCAATTGGTTTTCATTATTTATTTTTTATAGTTATTTGCCCTTTTCTTCTGACTCTTTGCAGCTTTCAAATGGGTGTCGCTGACCCCTTCTAAAAAGCAAATGTTCTGTAAGGCTACAAATGTATTGTAAATTATTACCCTTCTTTCTATTTAGCCCCTCTCCTATTCATATTCCAGTCTCTAATTCAAATCAGTGCATGGTTGCTAGGGTCATTTGCACCCTAGCAACCAGATTGCTCAAAATGCAAATTGAAGAGCAGCTAAATAACTCAAAATTGCAAATTCTCTCAGAATATCACTCTCTACATCATATTAAATGTTAACTCAAAGGTGAACCACCCCTTTAAAGGGCATGTAAAGGCAAAAACAATCAAATCCAATTTTTACTTTCTTTAATGAAAAAGAAACCTATATCCAATATAGTTTAATTAAAAAATGTGTACCGTTTTTATAAGAAACCTGACTGTATGCAGTGAAATTCTCCCTTACTGCTGTGGATAGGAATTGTCAGATGGTCCCTAACTGCTGAGCAGGGAAACAATCATACTTATGGACAGCAGGGGGAGCCCCCGCCTTACTTCCCAGCCATGCAGAACTCAAGCAGCTTTGTTTATGACGATCCCTAAGCAGCCCAGACCACACTGAGCATGTGCACAGTCTTAGTCTTGCAAAGATGTTTAACAAAGTTACAAGATGGTGACCCCCTGTGGCCAACTTTGAAAGCATGAATTATTTGTTTGATTAGGCTTGTGGTGTAAGTAAGTTAATATTTATATTTAGAATACAAAATACAGCATTTCTAGCCTTATTCTATTTTAGACTTTACATGCCCTTTAAGAAACATGTTCTGGAGGTAGTCTCTGCCCATTTTGGCCACCCAAGGCTTAGTCAAATCGGGATAATCCACTTGTCCAGGTCAATCTGCGGAGCTACAAAGACCCACCAGACCATGGGACAGATTTACTTGAGGGCAAAGTGGCTAATGCTAGTGTCAATTCGCTAGCGTAACTGCCCGCAGGGACATCGCCAATTTACTAACGGGCGCAGGCGTTACTTCGCTAGCGAAAGAGATAGGTGCTAGCGGTCATTCGCACTGTATCGCCAGGCGACAATTCGCTCTGGCGAATGTACGTTACTCTGCAAATTCAATGAAATGACTGGCGGGATGTCTCCATTAATCTTAACCCTCCCCCTTAGAAGGCAGTTTATATCAGCCTATTCATGACCAACTTAACTTGCAACCATACATTTATGGTTACCGTCACCATAACCAAAGAGGTAGTTAAAGATGTCATTATATGAATAATATACAAGTATGGGATTTGTTATCCGGAAACCCATTATCCCGAAAGGCCGTCTCCTATTTTATCCAAATAATCTACATTTTTTAAAATGATTTCCTTTTTCTGTGTAATAATAAAACAGTAGCTTGTACTTGATCCCAGCTAAGATATAATTAATCCTTATTGGAAGCAAAACCAGACTATTGGGTTTATTTAATGTTTACGTGATTTTCTAGTAGACTTAAGGTATGAAGATCCAAATTACAGAAAGATCTGTTATCCAGAAAGCCCCAGGTCCCATACCTGTACTACTTTTCTTTATTCTGCACCCCACTTTTTTTTAGCATAATTTGCCAATTCCGGTACAAAAAGCAGATTTTGTAGAATACCCATTTATTTAAAAATACAGCTGTAATCTGCTTAAATTCTTTACTCTCTGTTTTTATTTCATGGAGAGACTAAAACAACAGCAGTTGGAATTAGCTCTGCCGAAAATTAAGCTCATTTAGTTCAAGTTCATCCTCCACTGCAGGTTAATGCGTCCCTAATTATGTCGGACTTGTAACCTACATCCTTGATATTTATATCTGTAAATCAGCAAGGTATAATTAGAGCTAATTATGTGTATCTAATGAGTAACTTTAATCCACAGATACAAGTTGCAGCATCGACGAGCAGAAAATAATGACAATTCTGATTATATTCTGATGTATAAGTGCCACACTAACACTAATGACTGTATATAAACACTGTCAGCGTTAGGACTTTGTTCTTTGGTGTAAGTAATGATATAGTTAGAAAATAAATTAGATGGCAGAGCATATTCTGGTTTAAGGAGGCATTATCATAAAAAATACAATTTTGTGTGCTCCAGGCATTACTAATCAACACTATAATTAATACGGTACTTATAATTTATATGTTTGGATTAAAGGTAAATTAATGAACAGTGAACTATTGCCGTATCAATATCCCCTCCCCTATGTGCCAATGTAGGATGAATATTTCTAAATTAAAATATAGGAAGATAATAAATAGAAAGTGGAGCCACATTCCTAGTTCTAGATGGATTAGAATAAAATTGATTACCCGTGGGGTGGATGGAACTATAATCATGCAAGCTGTCATCTAAATGATATACAGGTATAGGACATTTTATGCAGAATGCTCGGAACTAGGGATGTAGCGAACGTCGGAAAAAATGTTCGCGAACATATTCGCGAACTTGCGTCAAAAATGCGAACGGTTCGCGAACGTCGCAAACCCCATAGACTTCAATGAGAAGGCGAATTTTAAAAGCTAGAAAAGACATTTCTGGCCAGAAAAATGATTTTAAAGTTGTTTAAAGGGTGCAACGACCTGGACAGTGGCATGCCAGAGGGGATCAAGGGCAAAAATGTATCTGAAAAATACATTGTTGACACAGCGCTGCGTTTTGTGCTGTAAAGGGCAGAAATCACACTACGTCACTCAGGTGATGTTTCTGGACACGGAATGTGAAAAAGCTCACACAGCTAGGTGGCACTTGGTTAAAGACTGGGCAAACAATGCCTGCAAGGGCAACGTATACAGTAGTGGATACGGAATATATTATTGCTGCTGTAAAAACATCACTCAGGTGATGTTTACGGACACGGAATTATTATTGTTATTTAGACAGAATGTGAAAAAGCTCACACAGCTAGGTGGCAGTTGTTTGAAGAACACACTGGGCAAACAATGCCTGCAAGTGCACTACTATTGGTGCACTACTATGAAGAACAGCAAACAGCACTGGACACGTTAAAGAACAGTAAGATAAGTAAAATAAAAATATATATATATATATATTAAAAAAAAAAAATACTCTGGTTGGTGCTGAACTAGTAGGAGCAGGACACCAGTCCCACTCCCCAACACAGCTAGACTAATAGCACTGGGCTCTTATAGTACTAAAGTAAAAAAAGAAAAAAGAAAATAAAAGCAGTCCTTACAAGGACTATTGGGTTATTACAGCAGTCAGCAGATGAGATCAGAAGCAGTGCCCACAGCAGCTACATACAGAGCACTGCAGTAGAAGGTAGATCACTAGTCAGCAAAGCTAACTAACCTAAACTCACTGTCCCTCAAATCCCTGCAGAGTTCTGTCCCTACAATACAGAGCAGTATCAAGTAGATTACTAGCCAGCAAAGTTACTATCAACTGTCCCTCAAATCACTAAACAGCTCTCTCCCTACACTAGCTCTTGCAAGCACACACAGGCAGAATGAAAAAACGCTGCAGGGCTTCAGTTTATATATGGAAGGGGAGTGGTCCAGGGGGTGTGGGGGTGGTCTAGGAGGGAGAGCTTCCTGATTGGCTGCCATGTATCTGCTGGTCTTGGGGAGAAATGGCAAAAAAAAGCGCCAGCTAAGGTGAACCCAAATTGGCGAACGTCGTGCGACGTTCGCGAACATTCGGCGAACGCGAACAGTCGATGTTCGCGCGAACTAGTTCGCAGGCGAACAGTCCGCGACATCCCTACTCGGAACCTGGGGTTTTCTGGATAAGGGGTCTGTTAGTTGGATCTCCATACCTTAAGTCTACTCACAAAAACATTTCAACATTAAATAAATCTTAAATTAAATTTAATAAAATCTTAGCTGGAATCAAGTACTAAGTGCAGGTATGGGACATGTTATCTAGAAAGCTAATTTGGATCTTCATACCATAAGTCTACTAGGAAATCATGTAAACATTAAATAAACCCAATAGGCTGGTTTTGCTTCCAATAAGGATTAATTATATCTTTGTACAAGCTACTGTGTTATTATTACAGAGAAAAAGCAAATCAATTTTAAAAATGTGCATTATTTTGATAAAATTGAGTCTATGGGAGATGGCCTTTCCGTAATTCGGAGCTTTCTGGATAATGGGTTTCTGGATACGGGTCCTATTCCTGTACTTTTTTTTATCATTACAGAGGAAAAGGAAATCAGTTTTAGTTCATTAAAATGGAATCTATGGGTGATGGCCTTCCTGTAACTTGGAGCTTTCCTTATAATGGGTTCTTGGATTTTCCCATACCTGTATGTACAGCACCATACCCAAACAGCACCCTATCATTAAGGCCCCCATACATGGGCCGATAAAAGCTGCCGACAGACCCAGTGTGGGGCCATCCAATGGGCGTCCTTGATCGTTATCTGGCCGAAAGTTGGGCAGATGTTGATCGTGCAGGGTAAAAAATCCCGTTGCATCTGCTCATTGATGAAGTCTGACCACCCGTTTGGCCTCCATTCTGATCCAATCATTGGGCCCTAGGGCCCACGATCGGATGAGCCCAATATCACCCACCTCAATGTGGGCATATCGGGGAGAGTTCCACTCGTTTGGCAACATCGTCGACACACAGCAAACTGTACCCCCAAAAAATATATAAAGATTCTGTTAAACCCTTGAACATTCAATAGGTTATATGTAGTGATGGGCGCATTTGTCTTGCTTCGCCGAAAAACTCGCAAACTTCCCGCTAAACTGCGAAAAATTTGCGAAACACCCGGTTTCAATTTGCGGGCGACAAAACACGAGCCTATTTAATCTTATTAAAGTCAATGGGCTTGCGGTAAACTGTCGCCAGTGTCGAAATTGTCGCGTCAGAATTTTCACTGCAATTTCGTGAAGTTATTAGCCGGCGGCGAAACTTGGAAGTTATATGTTTGTACACATGTTTATGCAATATTTATGCGCACAATGGCTTTATTATGTAATGAAAGGGAGGCGCATTTTGCAGGGCAGTATTCATAAGGGGGAGGGGGGGAAGGGCATGTAATTCCCCAGCGCCCCCTACCAGCAACAGGAAGCTATGGCAAGCATACGGATCCATGGGGTCTTCAAAAATATTCCTATGGGTGTGCTACAATTGCACACTGAATTGTCAGACAGGAGCCAACGTGCCGAGTAACTAAACAGAAATGTAATAAAAACACAAAGTTCTCTGGAGAATAGTGTAAATAGGGCAGAAACAAATCCAGGCTCAGGCCAGGTCTGGTAAGGCAACAAAGAATCAATGTCCATATAACAGGTCATGATCAAATGAAAAGGTGCAGGCTGCTGCAGAATTAGAAGAGACATCTTGCCGCCAATTTGTTATGTTTTGGTAGTTGAGGCTGAGTAGAGTATAACAGTGCTTTATTAGCAGGCTCATGCAGCCATTACACAACAGTAAGCAACTCTAACACCACAAGCTGCATAGAAAGTATGCACAGTATAAGTCTTGAGCTCAGTGACATCTACAGGCCATTTGTATACATACCAAACAAACCAGGAAGTCAGATCAGAGAGAACCAGGGCAGGGCAGGGACAGGCCTTACAAGATGGGGTTCTCAGGAACAGGAACTCCGGACAAGAACAGCTAGGAGACAGCAGAAATGGGCAAACCCAGATATATGCAAGCTGTCCCTTAATTGGGCTATTGCCTGCAGCTGGATTTGGCACAGGACAGGCAATACAGACGGGGGAGAAGAGCAATTATATAACGTGCCAAAAACCATTAAGGGGCACATTTACTTAGCTTGAGTGAAGGATTAGAAGGAAAAAAACGTCGAAATTCAAAGTATTTTTTTTGGCTACTTCGACCATCGAATTGGCTACTTCGAACTACGACTTCGACTTCGAATCGAACGATTCAAACTAAAAATAGTTCGACTATTCGACCATTCTATAGTCAAAGTACTTTCTCTTTAAAAAAAACTTCGACCACCTACTTCGCCAACTAAAACCTACCGAGGCCAATGTTAGCCTATGGGGAAGGACCCCATAGGCTTTCCTACCAATTTGTGATCGAAGGAAGGATTTAATCGTTCGATCAATTAGATTTTTCCTTCGATTGTTCGGTTGTTGAAGGAATTGCGGTAAATCCTTCGACTTTCGATATTCGAAGTCGAAGGATTAAACTTCGATGGTCGAATATCGAGGGTTAATTTACCCTCGATATTCGACCCATAGTAAATGTGCCCCTGAGTAAAAATTTTAGCTTTTGGATAATTACTGGAGAAATCCCCCCCCCAAAAAACCTTTAAAGTTTTAAGATTTTTTCTGAACAGGTTTTTAGAGGGGAAATCCCCGATTTAGTAGAGGAAAAAAAAACTAATTTTTTTTTAGAGATTTATTATACCCCAAAGCTGCTAAAAATCCAAATCCCAAAATACTTCAGCTAAAACCGGTCATGTAGAAGTCGATGGCGAATGTCCCTGAAGATTCTTGACTTCGGGAAGTTTCTTGACTTGTGATCTGCGCTGGGTTTTCACTCTGGATACATTCGAGTTGTTGCTGCGACAATTCGTTATAGTCGAGTTTTGGAGCGTCAATTCAAAAAAGAAGCACAATTCCAATCGACTCACGATTTTGTTGTGATGTTTTTTAGCACCAACTTTTTTGAAAAGATTTTTTTTTTTAATTAGAGTGAGAAAAAGTTGAGTTTTAGTAAATTCTTCCTAAAAGTCTGAATGGTTTAAAATAAATGTCCAATAGACTCACTGCAGCTCCCATTGACTTCTATGGGACCTTGACTGCTTTTACTTGGACAAAATTTGTATTTGAGTTTTTTAATACATCTCTAATTTTTAGGGTTTTAGAGAAAATTTAAAAGAAACTCAAATTTTTAGAAGGAAAATCATTCATGAGAGAAAAGGAAATACGAATATTAGTAAATCGGCCTCTAAGGGGCAGATTTTTCACTGCTTTATACCACTTTACCAGGGAAAAAAAATTGCAAATTTTAATTCAAGTTTCTGAAACTCAAAATTTTTAGATCTATTAAACTCAAAAAAACTCAAAAACGTAAATATAAAATTAGGTGGAGTTCATACAGATGTAAGCTATTTTTCAACTAGAGTTTTCGAGATTAATTCAAAATTTGTCACACTCATTGAAAGCGAATGGTACAAGGTGATTTTATTTTTTGAGATTTAGCTTTTTTTTTTGAGTTATACCCAATTAGAAAAAATTTGATTTTTGATAAAACTGCCTCAAAAATAACCAAGAATTTTTAATTAATATGTGTTGAAAAGCTGCCTAGAATTTAATTCTCCATTCCTGATTTCATTTTACTGGAGGTTCCCTTTAACCACTGGCGTAACTATAGAGGAAGCAACGGGGGGACCCAAGGAAAAGGGGGGCCCAGACCGCAGGGTCTGTTTCCTAGATAGGGGTAGATTTACTAAAGGGCAAAGTGACTAACGCTTGCATTACCGCTTTCAGGGACTTTGCAGATTTACTAACGGGCGCAGGCGCTTCGTTAGCGAAAGAGACAGACGCTAGAGGTCATTCGCACTATACAGCCGGCAAAAGTCCTTAAAATTATTTTTGGGTGACCGGTTTCCCCCCTACATTTCCTAACATATGGAACATTAACCATACACTGGGCTCATGTGTAGGGCATTATAACAACTCTATTTTATTTATTAAGGTTTATTTATTAAGGTTCCCAGGGCTTGTGTAGTCTAATGTATTTCCATTCAACTTTATAATTTCCCGCGGTATGCAAATTAGCCTGAGCGAAGACCTCTAATGAAGTTGCGCTAGGCAGAATTGAATGCTAGCGCATCTTTGCTTTGATTGCCAAAGTAAGGCTAGCGAAAATTCGGCAGTGTTTGGCGCCCTGGACGCAACTTCGCATTTGAGTATATTAGCGTTGTCTGAACGAATTTTCGCCTGCCGAAGTGTAGCGATGGGGGCGAAGCCATCACTGGCGAATTTTCGCAGGTTAGTAAATTTACCCTATAGTGTTTAAATCCCCCTCCCCTATGCGTGCCGGGCCCTCCGAATATTTTTCTGGTGGGGGATCCTGACGCACTGTTGTTACCCCTGCCTTTAACCCTTTCCCTGGTTGGCCAATCACATTCCCAGCTAAAGACATGGGGCAACTTCGGATCTTCGTGAATTAGCGTTGTCCAGGCGAATTTACGCCTGGCGAAGTGTTGCGATGTGCGCGAAGCCATCGCTTGCGAATTTTCGCCAGTTAGTGAATATGCCCCACAGATTCAGTGTAGTTGGCATATGGTTAACCCCCTCAGCACCAATGTAGAATCTGCATGCTTAGCAGGAAAGGGTTAATGGCTATTGAATTGATTTTTCTTCGGCATGTAGGATCATCGTCTCCTTGTTGGATACTGAAACTTGTAATTTTGCTGTTTCTCTAATTTAGCCTTCCCACATTGATCGCTCAGGTGCTGAACAAAGGCTCCTCCACTATAAAATGAGACAATGCTTTTAGCACCTCTGCAACTTGCTTTTCTCTAATCAATGTGTTAAATGATGTAATTATCAAATAGAATTTCCTCCTATTTAAACCAGTTTAAAAGTTAATGGTTTGCTTCAAATTAATTCCCACCACTTTGTGTGCAAATTACATATCAATTTTCAATCACTTTCCTAACAAGGATAATACCTTTAAATGCTTCCCCTTTTTTTTTTTGCAACAGATGGATTTAATTATAAGAAACTGGGTTTTTATTTCATAAATGTTAAACCTTCTACAAAGAGGCCTAAAGATTTAGATTTATTTTTTTTAGGATCTATAAAATATTGAAAACCCCCCACAATTTGAATTTCTTTTTAATCAATTCTAAGGGCGGCAGGGAAAGTGTAAGGAATGGAAGCGCACGTAGTTCTTTCTGGGCAGGTAAATAATCACATACAACTGACAAACGTCATTGGTCAGTGCGGTGTTTCCTTTCGGCCAATGAACTTGGCCGAAATCGGTAATCCGTTGAATTGCTATACGGAAATATTGATTGAATTGTAATATCTCTGCGACAGACAAAGGCAGCTTAATGCCAAAATATTGCTTATAGTGAAAAAAAAAATAACTATTGAGGATAGAAATGGAGCCTGGTCTGTTCAGTCTCAATTAACCATTTTTTGAAATCACAATGGGAATATTTAAATATCAGCATTGAGCATAAATACCTAATTTACGAATTTTGGCCTGCCACACTTTGCTCCTCCATAACACTAAACAGCTAATACTTCGATTTTTGCAGCAGCACTAGAGATGGTACAGATATGGGATCAGTTATCCAGAATGATCGAGACCTGTGGTTTCCAGATAGGGGATCTTTTTGTAATTTGGATCTTCATACCTTAAGTCTACTAGAAAATCATGTAAACATTAAATAAACCCAATAGGCTGGTTTTGCTTCCAATAAGGATTAATTATATCTTAGCTGGGATCAAGTAAAACCTACTGTTTTATTATTACAGAGAAAAAGGAAATCGTTTTTAAAAAATTTGGATTATTTGGATAAAATGAAGTCGCCTATTCCATAATTGGAGCTTTCTGGATAACGGGTGTCTGGAAAGCGGATCCCATACCTGTACCAGAATAACTGTTTAATAGTTGGCAGGAATAGGCATAAAACACAAAGAGACCCCATTTGCAATAAAACTACAAATCCAGCCATTTCATTTTAAGTTGGGCCCCAGTGCCAGGATTCACTGCACAAAGCTGGTGATACTATGCTGGTGTCATACAATAATATCACAATGTATTCACATGTTTTTAATTAGCATGAGTATATGGAACATAATTTTAATTATCGTGTCCCTCCCTTAATCACACTGGTAAAACGTTTGATGGTAGGGGTGCTCAGCTACTTTAGTACTGGTGTAAATAAAGTCTTCGGGCAGGACCCCACGCCCTGCCCCTTCGACTTTCTCCCTCCCCCAGTTGGTCCATTCTGATGCCTCCCTGCGTCCTTCCTTCCCGGAGTGTACACTCAAATGTAGGAGAGCTCAGGGTCAGACTGGGCCAGCGGGATACAGGGGAAAAAACCCGGTGGGACCCGGCCCACATGGGCCACCTCCAGGCCAGCTCCCCTCCCCCGATCTGCTGGGCCTTCCAAAAAAAACAAACGGTCGTGGCATGCTCCAGACTTTGCACATGCGCACTGGCATTTACATGTCACTCCAGGGTTGCACATTCGTTCCGCCATTCAGGCATGTGCACCAGGGCCCAGAGTTTATGCATGCGCGCGAGGGGGCCCCAGAGGTATGGAACCTGGTGGGTCCCCCAATCTCCATTCCGACCCTGGATGAGCAGCTGCAAAGAGAGAACTACAGAGGAAGCGGACTATATGGTTCAGGCCCCCTGTTCCCCAGGTCCTCCCTGCACCCACGGGATCTGCTTCTTCTATAGTTATGCCACTGCCCCTTAGCCCTTCACCAAAGATTTTAGGGCTCATTTACAATGCCATATGCAGTGTGCAAGGTGCAAATAAACAATTATTTTGCAAAGAGCAGCTAGCCCAGGGGCACAAGTTCTTAGAACTAAACATTCTTGCACCCCTTAGTGCTCTAGCACTTGCTCCCCCAGAGGTCATGAATGATCCCATTTGTGCTTTACAGTAGGGAATACCTGAACAAGAGCAAGAGTCTATTTTGGGTAAAAGAAAGGAATTCAATCTTTGATGTCTATTTGCCTTCGCTACTGAACCCATACATAGTGGGATGAGGTGGATTACATTGGAGGGGTCCCCAATACCCCTACCCATAGTTGGTGGAGTGGAATTAAACTTCTACCAGGTGTGAGTCGGCCACAGGGGGTGCAAACCCAGGGCTCGAGGGAACAGAGGGCATTGGGGAGCAAACTATTTTTGAGGGGTGGAGGGGCAGCGTCTCCAATGTTTTGCCTCTTTTTTGCAAAGTCATTATATGCAGTTTTAGTGGTGCCCAAGTGCCAACATTTATTATAAATATTACAAGAATTACAATAACCAAAACGATGACTAAAAAGGTTCACAAATAATTTCCCTCATTGAGAATATGAGCATCTATAGCCCCTGTTCCTGGGCGGCTGCCTTCCATGCATTTCAGACGCCGTCAGGAAAACACTTGCTGGAAATTGATTGAAATGGTAGGAGAGTGCGCAGGGTATCGACATGTTCAACACAAACCCCTGTAAAGTTGCTAAGCGTACAGTGTGTCTCTGATCCCATCACGAGATGCGCCTTCAATTTTTAGGCAATAGAGAAAGGGATATGTGAAGAGATAGAAGAACCAGCGGGAGCCACACAAGGGTGTCAGAACAGAGCACTGGCTCTGCCTTGGGACCCGGGGAGGCCAGTAAATCAGTGCACGCTTGTCAGCAGCTCCATGCTCCACGAATTACTCGAGCGAAAATAACAAATGGCTGTCATTGTGCAGCCAAAAACCTGTGATTATAATTATCACATCCCCAGTGACCTTGCATAAACTTTAATCCCTCTCCAATGGAGCATTTAAATAGCCTGCATAGACCAGCAAGGGAGTGTGGCCCTTCACTAGAAAGGAGCCGGCAAAGCAGCTACAAAGGAACCGCCAGCCCACCGCTTACTAAAGCATGTACCAATGATTAGTACAGGAAAGGGAACACAGCTATCATTAAAAGCCACATGATTACATACGGCTAGATTAAGAATTTCTTGTCTCTTTCAAATGATGTTGGCCAAAAGGGGGGTTTTCTAAAAGAAAACGAGCCATTGCACTTCTCCAGGCGATCGAATCATACACAGATAACGTAAAACAAATTTCGATTTTTTTTGGGGTTATTTATTAAAGGTTGAGTTGTGAAATCTCGAAAAAACTAATTTTTTCACTAGAAAAATTATTAGTGGAAAAAAAATAGTTTTTTTCTATATTAATTACACTCCGATGCTGCAAAAAGGCAGAATCCGAAAATCCGCCATCTCAGACATGTGGGGGTCCTGTATAAGTCAAGCGGAGAGGCACCTCCGTTTATCAATTTGAAGTTTTCGTGGTTTGTGCTGGGTTTAGCCCGTAAATCCGACTTTTTGGGGTTTTCGAGCAAAAACTGGAAAAATTAAAGCAATTCAGGAGAAAAGCCTGAAAAATTCAAACAATTCAGGGTTTTGCTCTATTTTATTAAGTTTTTCCGTGATCTGATTAAACTGAGGTTTTTTTTTTTTATTAATAAATAAGCTAAAATTGGGCATGGGAGCTTGGTCATGTTTTTTTAAATAAAATACGAGATAAATTCGGATTTTAGTAAATAACCCCCTATGTGTATGTGTTGGTCATAGAGACAAAACTCATAGAGATATACAAGGAAATGAGAGATGTTTAGACATAAGTGGGGGAGAGACAGAGCAAACAAGAGAAATACAGAGTGTAGAGTCTATAGTAGAGTGGAGCTGAGGACAACAAACTATTGGTGTATTGGTGAGGGAGGCATTGCTCTACTGTTACTATCCTCTTCCTACAGCTATTTCATTTTAACTTTGTATTTTACTACACACTCCTCCCAACACCCAGCACCTGCTTGTGAAAGTGGCTGGGGAGAGGGGATTTCTTAGAACTATAGAAAAAGAAGGACCCAGGGCCCCCTGCGACCATAGGGCCTGCTTCCTCTATAGTTACACCACTGGTTTACACAGAGTTTCAATATCCCAATCATATTAATTAATCATTAATAATCAGCAGCCAATAAACCTGTAGGTTTTAGGAGCTTGGTAGGAAACTAGGGTATCAAGAGGAACCCACACAAGCACAGGGAAAAGATTCAGACCCCTTGCAGTGTTTTGTCCATAAATAAAGAGAATATGATGTAACGGCCATTCCAAAAAATTGTCATTTTCAGCTATAATATTTTTTTGTAAAATTAATATATTTCCAATGGTGGTGGTGGATTGTCTTTTATTTATTTTTCTTCAAAAAGACTGCCCACTGCCACCTGGAAATTAATAGCACTAAAAAGAGATGCAGGTTTGGGACTCCCTGACTGGGACACATAATTGAAAGCAGCGCAGATAAACAGATGTATAGATTGGGCGTTTCATGAGTCAGATAAATTATGGATAAGAATAAAGCAAGAATCAGCTCAGACACCGTTATCAGCTTTACCCTGGCTATCACATAAAGAAAGACTAATATCTGACAAGACAGACAGGAAGCTAGCATACACCCTCCAAATCTGGGACAACTTAGTCAAAACAGGTAAATGGATAAACACCCCTTGCAGATTCACCCCCATATTCGGTAACCCCAATTTCCCACCTGGATTAGATCCTTGCCCCTATGTCAATTGGCCCATAAGGAGGCATCATGGGATTTCATCTTTCCTCTCTGGGTCCAATGTCCCCAAACTGGAATATCCAGTTCCCTAATGAACAATCCACGGCATTGGATAGGTTCAGACTCAATCAAGTCAGGCACTTCATAATCACAAAAGGCCTACCGTATATACTCGAGTATAAGCTGACCTGAGTATAAGCCGAGGTACCTAATTTTACCTACGAAAACTGGGAAAACTTATTGACTCTAGTATAAGCCTAGACACAACTACAGCCCTCTCTCCCAGCAGCGCACATTCTGCCAAAGCGACCCCCCCCAGCGATCAACCGGACTTCTTTGCAAAGTTGATGGTGACAGAGAATTGCCAAACGGATTACTGTGTGCATTGTCCCACTGTCCCACTACCATGTGCAGAGGGTGCTGTTTGATATTGCCATCACTGTTAATCTTTCATATAACCAACAGAGGGCGCTGTGTGATATTGCAGTCACTGTTATTCTTTCATATAACCAACAGAGGGTACTGTGTGATATTGCAGTCACTGTTATTCTTTCATATAACCAACAGAGGGCGCTGTGTGATATTGCAGTCACTGTTATTCTTTCATATAACCAACAGAGGGTGCTGTGTGATATTGCAGTCACTGTTATTCTTTAATATAACCAACAGAGGGCGCACTGTTATTCTTTCATACAACCAACAGATGGCGCTGTGTGATATTGCAGTCGCTGTTATTCTTTCATGTAACCAACAGATGGCGCTGTGTGATACTGCAGTCACTGTTATTCTTTCATGTAACCAACAGATGGCGCTGTGTGATATTGCAGTCACTGTTATTCTTTCATATAACCAACAGAGGGCATTGTGGGATATTGCAGTCTCTCCCCAAGTGTACTGTTGGTATAGGAATGATTAAAAGTGACTGAAATCTCAGCTAGTCAGGTCTGGTACCGCTGACCCGGTAGACTTTTTCAGCACATTTTGGATGCTGAAAAACTCGGCTTATACTCGGGTATATACGGTACACCTCACTTCAAAAATTCCACTAACACAAACAGGATTGCTATGGGAATCAAAAGATACACCCAAAAGAACCATTTCCTATATCTACCAAAGTATTCTAAGTATTAAGGTCTCCCCAATAAACACATTTAAAACCAAATGGGAGGAAGAACTGGAAATCACATTCTCAGACGAAGAATGGCAGAAAATAGTATTAACACATTCCGCTTTGGTTTGCTGTGAAATTACAAGAACTTAATTACAAGCTTTTGAGTAAATGGTATAGAACGCCAGCTAAATTAGCCAAAATTTATAAAACACTCCCGCCTACGTGTTGGAGATGTAACAAAGAAATAGACATGTTGTTGCATATCTTCTGGGGTTGCCCACTGCTTACAGAATATTGGTCAAAGATAAGGGAAATTATCAAAGAGATTACGGACGTGGAGATTCGCAATTCATCAGCACACCTACTTCTACATCACACTTTTAAACTGGTACAAATTTACCAGAAATCTATTAGCCCGCTTATGCTAGACGTAGCTAAATCTTTAATACCTCTACAGTGGAAGCAACAAAGGTCTCCCAGGATTACGGATTGGTTACATAAAATTTCTGAAATAGAAAGATTTGAAAGTTACAAAACATCCAAAGTGCAAGAGATGAAAAAGTTTCATCAAAAATGTTTTTATTGGATAGGTTTTAAGGACTTGGATCAATATAAAGCTCTAATTCTTTCTAACTCTTGAATACCCCTGAAAGCAATGTCGGACTGGCCCACCGGGATACCAGGAAAAGTCCAGGTGGGCCAGGTGTCAGTGGAACCTCATGCTGCTAAATATTTGGCCTATTTCATGGTCATTCCCTATTTTTATGAGAACAAAGTGGCTTAATAAATGGAATAACAGGTTATAATATTATAGTATGTAAAGTAAAGAAACTAGGAGAATAGAGGTTGAGTGAGGAGAGGAATAATAATAGTACTTAGAGTGGGCCCCTGGTGTAAGATTAATTGGTGGGCCCCTAGTCAAAGGTTTTTGGGTGGGCCCCTGGTGTCCCAGTCCGACACTGCCTGAAAGGGAACTCATGCAGCCTCTCCTGAGCCAGCCTAACTCTGACACGACAAGATTAGACCACTACTAACCCAAATTGTTTATAGAGGGTTTATGATTGGGTATTTTAGACGCTTTTGGGTAGCTCTCATTGCTGGATGCCTGAATGGAGGCCGGATAACCCCCCCCCCTCGCATCCGCCACCGCAGGAAACAGGATAGGTTAGGGACTTTATATTGTGATGTTTAACCCTTTAAGTGCCACAGAACGTAGAATCTACGTTCTGTGGAAAAGTATCTTGAAATGCCACAGAACGTAGATTCTACGTTCTGCAGCATAAGCGTGCGGGGAGCTCAGGAGCGGCTTTAAATGCTGCTCGCTCCTTCCCCGCTCGCTCACAACCCCCTAGACAACGAGCGGAGCGGGTGGGAAAGGGGCTCCTGAGGCGCGATCGTCCAGGGGCCCCACAAACGCAACAGACGCACGTGGCTGCGCGCTGCTGCTGCTGCCTGCACTTCCGGGTCCCTCCAGCGACGCCCACGCATCGGATCAACGGATCTGGCGACTCCCTCCTGCTTCTCCACTCCTCCTGCCATCATGGACACAGATCTGCAGCTACACACCCCAGGTTAGTGTAACACACACACAAAATACACTTACACACACTTTATACACTAATACATGCTTAGATTTACACTTACACACACTCACATACATTTTTTGGGGGATCAGGGGGGTCACACACACTTGGGGGGGTACATACACTTGCACACACAAACACATGCACATAACATGCAATTTACCAATTGTACACATGCGCACACACATACACTGTTGTGTAGCTTTTTTTTTTTTTTTTTCCATATTGCATTGTTGTGTTTTTGGCTCAAAAAAATGTTTTATTGCCTTTGCGAATAGCGTATTCGCTAACCGTACTGTGCAATACCTTTTGTATGTTATTTCGGTGATTATTTGGAAATTTTAGGGATTTTGGTGCATTGTTAGCCATTTTATTGCATTTTCAGCGCTGCATAACTGTTGCTTGCTTTATTCTGTCCGTAAAACCTATTTTGCCAAGCTATAATATTCAAACTGTAATTCTGATGTCTGATTACACTAGTCTGAAAAAAAAAAGCATAGATTTTTGTGGTTTTATTGGATTTTAGTAATTTTATTTGAATTTCACACTTTCTGTATTATTTTGTTATGTCTTGTAAATTTTATCTACTATATATCCAATTGGGCGTCTCTGTGCGCCACATAGTTTGGTATATCTATGCATATTGGGCATCAAAGTGTTCAGTAGACCCCTGGCGTTCATATTTAGAATGTTTTATGCTGATACGTTACGAAATGTGGGGCATATAATGGGGTAAAATTCAAGCTTTGTGACGATTTTCAGAAATTTGATAAAAACCGTTATGTTCAGCATTGCTTTGCAGTTTGGCAGTTTGCAGTAGAAACATTTATTTGCCCATATTGGATTCGTCAGAATGTGTACTTTCTAAAAATATATGGTTTTCTGGGGTCTCTGTACTGTTAGGGGGGTCTAATGTCGCATAATACACACACCAGGTGCTCATATTGCAGCAGCCAGCGCGTCAGCCGTGAAAATGTATAAACACTATTGTCATTTGGGGGTCTCTGTGCGCCACATAGTTTGGTATATCTATGCATATTGGGCATCAAAGTGTTCAGTAGACCCCTGGCGTTCATATTTAGAATGTTTTATGCTGATACGTTACAAAATGTGGGGCATATAATGGGGTAAAATTCAAGCTTTGTGACGATTTTCAGAAATTTGATAAAAACCGTTATGTTCAGCATTGCTTTGCAGTTTGGCAGTTTGCAGTAGAAACATTTATTTACCCATATTGGATTCGTCAGAATGTGTACTTTCTAAAAATATATGGTTTTCTGGGGTCTCTGTACTGTTAGGTGGGTCTAATGTCGCATAATACACACACCAGGTGCTCATATTGCAGCAGCCAGCGCGTCAGCCGTGAAAATGTATATACACTATTGTCATTTGGGGGTCTCTGTGCGCCACATAGTTTGGTATATCTATGCATATTGGGCATCAAAGTGTTCAGTAGACCCCTGGCGTTCATATTTAGGATGTTTTATGCTGATACGTTACGAAATGTGGGGCATATAATGGGGTAAAATTCAAGCTTTGTGACGATTTTCAGAAATTTGATAAAAACTGTTATGTTCAGCATTGCTTTGCAGTTTGGCAGTTTGCAGTAGAAACATTTATTTACCGATATTGGATTCGTCAGAATGTGTACTTTCTAAAAATATATGGTTTTCTGGGGTCTCTGTACTGTTAGGGGGGTCTAATGTCGCATAATACACACACCAGGTGCTCATATTGCAGCAGCCAGCGCGTCAGCCGTGAAAATGTCTATACATATTGTCATTTGGGGGTCTCTGTGCGCCACATAGTTTGGTATATCTATGCACATTGGGCATCAAACTGTTTAGTAGACCCATATGTTTATATTTAGGATGCTTTATGCTGGTAATGATACATGGACAATACGATGCTGGAAAGTTGAAGCTTTGAGGCAATTTCCAGATATTTCACCAAAACCGCCAAATTTGGCAAAGCTTTGCGACTCAGTAGTTTGGAGCAGAAAGGCATGGGTACCCATTTTAGATTCTGTAGAATGTGTACTTTCCAAAAATATATGGGGTTGGGGGGTAAAGATATATTTCTGTGTTTTTACCCCACAAAAATGCAGTCAATGTGTTGATTTTTCATTAGCTGAAGTTACCCACAGGACAATTTGTATGTGCTAACTTCATTTTGGGGCCTCTAAATGCCATATACTTTGGTAAACTTATGAACAATGGCCACCAAAATGTTCAGAGGAACCCTGGCAATCATATTTAGGGTGCTTTTTCTTAGTACGTAATGACACATGGGTGATATGGTGCTGGGAAATTGAAGCTTTGAGGCAATTTTCAGATATTTCACCAAAACCGACAACTTCGGGAAAGCCTTGCGACTCAGTAGTTTGGAGCAATAAGGCATGGGTACCCATTTTAGATTCTGTAGAATGTGTACTTTCCAAAAATGTATGGGTTTGGGGGGTAAACGTATATTTCTGTGTTTTTACCCCACAAAAATGCAGTCAATGTGTTGATTTTTCATTAGCTGAAGTTACCCACGGGACTGTTTGTATGCGCTAACTTCATTTTGGGGCCTCTAAATGCCAGATACTTTGGTAAACCTATGAACAATGGCCACCAAACTGTTCGGAGGAACCCTGGCAATCATATTTAGGGTGCTTTTTCTTGGTGCATAACGATACATGGGTGATATGGTGCTGAGAAGTTGAAGCTTTGAGGCAATTTTCAGATATTTCACCAAAACCGACAATTCTGGGAAAGCCTTGCGACTCAGTAGTTTGGAGCAATAAGGCATGGGTACCCATTTTAGATTCTGTAGAATGTGTACTTTCCAAAAATATATGGGTTTTGGGGGGTAAACATATATTTCTGTGTTTTTACCCCACAAAAATGCAGTCAATGTGTTGATTTTTCATTAGCTGAAGTTACCCACGGGACTGTTTGTATGCGCTAACTTCATTTTGGGGCCTCTAAATGCCAGAAACTTTGGTAAACTTATGAACAATGGCCACCAAAATGTTCAGAGGAACCCTGGCAATCATATTTAGGGTGCTTTTTCTTAGTACGTAATGACAAATGGGTGATATGGTGCTGGGAAGTTGAAGCTTTGAGGCAATTTTCAGATATTTCACCAAAACCGACAACTTTGGGAAAGCCTTGCGACTCAGTAGTTTGGAGCAATAAGGCATGGGTACCCATTTTAGATTCTGTAGAATGTGTCCTTTCCAAAAATGTATGGGTTTGGGGGGTAACCATATATTTCTGTGTTTTTACCCCACAAAAATGCAGTCAATGTGTTGATCTTTCATTAGCTGAAGTTACCCACAGGACTATTTGTATGCACTAACTTCATTTTGGGGCCTCTAAATGCCAGATACTTTGGTAAACCTATGAACAATGGCCACCAAACTGTTCGGAGGAACCCTGGCAATCATATTTAGGGTGCTTTTTCTTGGTGCATAACGATACATGGGTGATATGGTGCTGAGAAGTTGAAGCTTTGAGGCAATTTTCAGATATTTCACCAAAACCGACAATTCTGGGAAAGCCTTGCGACTCAGTAGTTTGGAGCAAAAAGGCATGGGTACCCATTTTAGATTCTGTAGAATGTGTACTTTCCAAAAATATATGGGTTTTGGGGGGTAAACATATATTTCTGTGTTTTTACCCCACAAAAATGCAGTCAATGTGTTGATTTTTCATTAGCTGAAGTTACCCACGGGACTGTTTGTATGCGCTAACTTCATTTTGGGGCCTCTAAATGCCAGATACTTTGGTAAACTTATGAACAATGGCCACCAAAATGTTCAGAGGAACCCTGGCAATCATATTTAGGGTGCTTTTTCTTAGTACGTAATGACACATGGGTGATATGGTGCTAGGAAGTTGAAGCTTTGAGGCAATTTTCAGATATTTCACCAAAACCGACAACTTTGGGAAAGCCTTGCGACTCAGTAGTTTGGAGCAGAAAGGCATGGGTACCCATTTTAGATTCAGTAGAATGCGTACTTTCCAAAAATATATGGGTTTGGGGGGTAAACGTATATTTCTGTGTTTTTACCCCACAAAAATGCAGTCAATGTGTTGATTTTTCATTAGATGAAGTTACCCACAGGACTATTTGTATGCGCTAACTTCATTTTGAGGCCTCTAAATGCCAGATACTTTGGTAAACCTATGAACAATGGCCACCAAACTGTTTGGAGGAACGCTGGCAATCATATTTAGGGTGCTTTTTCTTGGTGCGTAACGATACATGGGTGATATGGTGCTGGGAAGTTGAAGCTTTGAGGCAATTTTCAGATATTTCACCAAAACCGACAATTGTGGGAAAGCCTTGCGACTCAGTAGTTTGGAGCAGAAAGGCATGGGTACCCATTTTAGATTCGGTAGAATGTGTACTTTCCAAAAATATATGGGTTTTGGGGGGTAAACATATATTTCTGTGTTTTTACCCCACAAAAATGCAGTCAATGTGTTGATCTTTCATTAGCTGAAGTTACCCACGGGACTGTTTGTATGCGCTAACTTCATTTTGGGGCCTATAAATGCCAGATACTTTGGTAAACTTATGAACAATGACCACCAAAATGTTCAGAGGAACCCTGGCAATCATATTTAGGGTGCTTTATCTTAGTATGTAATGATACATGGGCGATATGGTGCTGGGAAGTTGAAGGTTTGAGGCAATTTTCACATATTTCACCAAAACCGACAATTCTGGGAAAGCCTTGCGACTCAGTAGTTTGGAGCAGAAAGGCATGGGTACCCATTTTAGATTCAGTAGAATGTGTACTTTCCAAAAATATATGGGTTTGGGGGGTAAACATATATTTCTGTGTTTTTACCCCACAAAAAATGCAGTCAATGTGTTGATTTCTCAGTAGCTGAAGTAAAGTCCTGATCAATTTGGATGTGCTAACTTCATATTGGTGTCTCTAAATGCCAGATACTTTGGTAAACCTATGCATAATGGGTATCAAACTGTTCAGTGGACCCCTGGCAATCATATTTCAGGTGCTTTTTCTTGGTACCTAATATAGTTTGGGATATGCGGAGCAGCAAAATAAAACCTTTGAAATGATTTTTCAGAATTTTGAATTTTTTGTTGAAAAACCGCTATATTCAGACAAGGTTTTATGTTTGGTAGTTGGGAGTAGAGAGACATAGTTACCCATTTTGTAATCGGCAGAATGTGTACTTTTCAAAAATGTATGGTTTTCTGGGGTAAACCTACAGTTTCAGGATTTTTTGCCTTGGAATCTAAAGCATGCCGTTTTCTGCCTTAGTGCTTTCAAAATTCGGTAATATACTGCCGGGAGTTTTTGCTGTACAGAAATCCGAAATCTCCCTAAAACTATACATATCTGGTATTGGCACGTTCGAGAGACATAAGGCTTTCCAAATCAGTTGGATTTTCATCCGTAAAATGAAATATTTTTCTGGTATAAATTGATATACGATGAAAAATGGTAATTTTTCATTTTTTTTTGGTATTTAGCACTATAAATTTTTTTGCACAGGTGGAAATACATGAAAACTCAGGCAGATTTAGAAAGCTCAGTTTCTACCGAAAAAAACAATGTATAGTTTTCCTAGGTAAACTATAGGTTTCCCCTCAGAAAATGCCCCTAAAGTGAGAGAGCACAAAATGTTTCAAAAACGGCTGGCATTTCGCGTAACCAAAATGTGAAATTCTGCTGGCACTTAAAGGGTTAATAGATGTTGTGTGTTTTTATTTTTTTTTGTAACTGCAAAATCGTTTGTGATATCAGCTATTTGTTTAAAGGGCACCTATCACAGCCAAAATCAAACACATATTAACAATCTGACCAGTACAAGCTAAACACGTTTACTCAAACTACATATATAGTTTTTTGAAAAAACTGCAGGTTTTAAAAAAATCCCTTACTTTGTCAAATGGGTTCTTTCACTGAGGGAGGCCATATTGAGACTCTAACAGAGACTCTAATGTGCAAATTTCAGGAGCATGCTCAGATTGTAACACTGCTTTGAGTATTCTACCCAGAATGCCTTGTTTTAGTAAACTCCTCCACTAGAAGTGCTGCCACCTGCTAACTTCCAGCAGGTGGCAGCACTACTGTACAGCAGCTAACACACAGGTCTGGCTGATTTGAAAATAGCTTAGAAGGGTTGATAAGCAAACAAGGAATTTGAACTGAGCATGTGCGAGATTTCAGAGCTACAGTTGGCTGGGAAGATATAGGTAGGAGGAGCCAGTGAAATCCAAGATGGCTGCCTCAGCTAGAACTGCAGGGGAGATAGGGGAGATCTTGCAGAAGGAATAGTGAGCTGATCATTTACATTATACAAACAATTCTAACTGTTTTAAAAATCGGATTTCTTGAACTTTCACATAGTGTATTTACTTAGTAAATGATTTTGGTCATGATTGGTGCCCTTTAAGATAAACATGTCCTTTGCCTTTCCTGGAACAATTGAAAAAGGTATAGAGGCTTGCTAGAAGCATTTATTCTCTCACCTCTCTATTTTCCCTCCTTTTTCTTTTCCTTTTTTTATTCTAAAATATCCATCTTTCTTCCTTCTTCCTTCTTTTTTATTCATGAGGGTAAGAAGACGACGAGTGTTTTGTGACTTACACATTTTTACATACAGTATGATGTGCATATTACTTGTGAAAACTTTTTGTGAACACTCCCTTATATTTATTTTTCCTTTCTGTACCCTGTTAAAAGGCTCTAATAAAAATTGAAATTTAAAAAAAAAAAAAGACTGCCCACCTGTTGTGAAACAGGAAATAATACAATTAGAAATGTGCCTCAAAAGTGGAAATGCTTCTTGACTCTTGACCTTCTTGACAAAAAGGGTAAAGAGGCCGGATGAGCCATTCTTGTTCTCATAGTATAATGATACAGCACATTCCTTCTGTACATTTGCATTGGAAATGACTGAAAGCTGTCATATAGCTTGCTTTTCCACAAACAGCCATAATCAGTTTTATGATAACTAGGGTTATGAACAGTAACTTGATCAACAACAATAAGGTGACCTATGCAACAAGGTGCACAATGAGAGGAGTGCCGGAAAAAAAGCCTCCTGTTCCTTTTTGTCTGACAGTTTTCAACTCCTTCCTTACCCTGTTCTATGTTGGAGTGTTGGTCTTGTAGTCCCTTTGATTTCCAGAGTATCTGTGCACCACCCACCATGCGAAGCAGAAGGACTTCAAGTCCCAGAATCCATCACTTCATAATAGAAGTAGTTGAGGGAAGGGTTGCTTTACCTTATGAATCTAAGGGGGTGAGGAATTAGATTATCATAGTGTTGATCAGGTATGTCTGTGTAAAAAAGAAAACATATATATTTATTTCTGGAGGTCCAGGTGATTAATATGCACCTTTTCTACAGAAGCCCAACTGAATGACTTCAAAAGAAGGATATAGTTTCCCTTTAAGCGGCACAAGGGGGAGGAGAGCCGTGCCCAGCTCACATTTGGTGGGTAGGAAACAGGCACAGGCATTACTTCCTTCATGGCAAGACTGAATCAAATGTTATGTCAGGGCTCCAAGAGCTACGGGTTTAATTTCAAAGAGATTCAGGGACAGAAATGCAGAGGTGAGGAGCAGCAGAGGGAAAGTTTTTGAAGCATAATACCCTAATGGATTTGGTTGGCACAAACTGGCTCTGAGAGAAAGAAAAAAAGTCATACAGGATTACATGGAGACATAAGTTAGAGTGGATGTAGCATGTTGCAGTAGTCTAGGTGGGCTAGGATAAGGGCATGGATAAGTATCTGAAATGTCACTTGAGACAAAATAAGAAGGGCATTTGGCAATATTGTGTGGGACAAGTTTTGACGGTGGTGTTGATGTGATTAGAAAACAAGAGGAATAGTAAAGGATTAACCCCAGACTTAAATGGAAAGAGGATCAATTCAGTGTTATTAAGGTTCAGATGTCTTGGTTCATATAGGAGGCAGAAATCTGAGATCTGAATTTTAGATATCATGAGCATACTGATGACATTTAAAGCCAAATTAATGACCAGGAGATCATTTATAACTTTACTTCAGGTCATCTCAGCAGAGCATCCAGGTCTCCAAATTCAAAGAGGCCAGTGCTAAAAGGGAGATGGGACAATCATTAGAAAGATGGGATGAGTCAAAATCAGCCTTTTTAACAATTACCTTCTTTGAAACTGGAGTGCATCCCTCTATACAAATATATATATATATATGCAGGTGTTGGATCTGTCATCAGAAACCCGTTATCCCGAAAGCACTGAATTACGGGGAGGCCATCTCCCATAGACTCCATATTGTCCAAATAATCCAAATTATTACAAATGATTTCCTTTTTCTGTGTAATAATAAAACAGTCGCTTGTACTTGATCCCAACTAAGATATAATTAATCCTTATCGGAGGCAAAACCAGCCTATTGGGGTTATTTAATATTTACATGATTTTCTAGTAGACTTAAGGTGTGGAGATAAAAATTAAGGAAAACCTCACGTCCTGAGCATTCTGGATAACAGGTCCCATACCTGAATTTGCAAATGTTTTGATTTGGAGGGAAGCTTCATGCTTGGTGAAATTATACAGCCATATAATGTATTGTTTTATAGTTATGACATATATATATAAATATATAGTTTACAGGTGTTTTTCTACTGTATATATAGAACACATAACTGTCTTTGGGGAAAATAAAATAGGGGAAACATTAATTGGGGACAGCAAGTAAGGCAACATATTGATAGCAGGATAAATGGAGAAATTAACAATTTAGGCACTCACCATTTCAGTTTTTTGTAGGGGAGGTTGATCATTTATTCCGGCTCTCACAGACAAATTGTTTCTAGAGGCCACAAAACTCCACAATGACAAACCCATTTCACAAGAATACATTAGGACTCATTGACAAAGGCAAATGCAATTACAATTTCAGATGCAATTCACCATGTTTTTTTACCCAGAATACCCAGTTTTTCCCCCCACAATCTGAGAGTTATTGAGGTCTTGAGGGTGAGCTGAGTTGCACACAATTGTGCTGAAATGTTGGAATTGTGTCATTGCTGGTGCAAAGATTATTGAGGTGCAAGTCTGCTGAGCCAAAAGCAGGGAACCTGGAATTACCATGGCGGTAGCTCCTGTGTCAACAGGCTCAGGGTATTTATTGGGTGCAGTTATTCTTATGCAAATATGGGGAACATGTTTAAGAAAATAACTTAAATATGTGGTGTCAACATGTGCAACAACTCCAGCCATTTTTGCTCCTGCATTTGGAAATAAGCTTTATTGAGTCAAAGCCACATTGGGCCCTCTAGATTCCTGGGCCCCCAGGAGTTGCGGGGCCTACTTCCCTTATAGCTATGCCCCATGATGTAGGGTTCATTGTTGCATCTCTAGAAAGTTGTTCTATTTCTTTAAGCTCAGAGCAGATTAATACAGAAGTACAGATAGCTTAATACAAAACCGCAAATAGACCCTGAAATTCTTTTGGGTGTTGGGATCCCCTGGAGTCACTCACTTCAATTATAAAACAGTCTAGCCACAAATTCAGAATGTGTCAATGTCACATGCACCCATTGTATGTCATTGAAAATGCCTCTAAAGTTTGTAAATTAATCAGATGGCAACGCCAATCTTTTAAGCCAGGCATCTGTGAACCAGAATGAATTACACTGAAATCATATAATTGCAGCCTGCCATTCAGTCACCCTTGACAATAGATGACTCGAAAATTGGAATGTTTTTTTTTTTTTTTTCCTTTTCCCTTTTTCTCCTCTGGATTCTTGCTTCCCGACATGACAAATAGAGAAGGCGCTGAAGGCTTTTAAATGACCTAAAAATCTACATCTTTCAAACAAATGAGCAAAAAAAGAGTGCAATTTAAGGCCAAATCATTTTGTGTTAATCCTTGAGAACTCAAGGAACGCCGATAAGAAGAAGGGAAAAAAAATGTAAGTTTCATTTTGCCCATTACAGCGCATTGACTTTCTCCCTAATCGCATGCAATTAAAATTTTTCCATGAGATTTCCTTATTGAAATAAGAAAGATAGCGGTTTGGCGAATGCAGTGATGGATTTGACATAAACGTGCTTCCTGCACAAACTGATTTATCATGAGTCATTCCAGCAGTGCGCCGTGCCGCTCGCCCATTTCTCATCTTATTACTGTGAAGTTGTAATTAAAGAGGATCCTCCCATGGCAGTGGAGCTCGCTCGTTCCAGGACAAGCTAAATTATAAATGTGCAGTTCTTTCATTGAGTTTAAAGGGGCAGAGTCTGAAAAAGGATGAAACCTTAGAATCTGGAGGTGGGGGGAGCGGTTTTGAAGAATCATTAATTACACTGACACACCTCTGCTCACTGACCCACAGCAAAAATTAAATGGGTGCAAGTAGGTGTGGAAAAGAGGCACTTTAGTGCACATGGACCCTGGTTATAATGCAATTAATGTTCTCAGGCAGGGATAAAAAATACTTCAATAAAATATAAACATGTCTAGGACAAGATGAGTTCTACCAAAGACAAAGGCAGTGGCAGGTGAAAAGCATCTCAAAAAAAGACATTGTATGGAAATCTCCAATTAGTTTGCCCATTGTGGTATAAAACGAATAAAATAAGCACTGAACGCTGATGCACAGAACCCTGAGATAAATCAGAACAGAAAGGCCTCCACTATTTGTAAGAACAGTAATCCACCCTGGTGGAGAAAACTAAAGCAGTAGCAGGGGGGCTCAACCTGAAGGACAGTTAGGGTGAAATTTGGAAGTAATGTCTATTTTCTCTCCTAGATATGTCTTAAATGTTCTCTCTTAGATGAAAATACAACCTGAGGGTCTTGTTTGTTGTCCTAGATAGTCTTGTAACGATGTCTGAATGGCTGTAGTACTTTATTATAATTGTTTGTTATGAGCTAAGAAGGCAATGAACAAATATTGGGCCTCCAAGAGTGGCTTTACCCATGAATGAGTATTATACCATTAGCAAAGAGTCCCAATGGCATAAAGTGCAGCACAAATGGCATAAAGTGCAGTCCAAGGTACTGTCATTGTATCTGATGAAGATAGGCTAGTGATGTTCTTAAATGTTATTCTTTATATCTAAGCTTATGTTAATAAATGGCTTAATGCTCTCTTATACTTCCTATCAACTGGACTTTGACTTTTGATGTACTAGTCATAAGTATGAGAAAAGAAAGGAGAACCTTTATTGGACATCCAACCTATAGTAAGTTAGCCTACAAGTGAGAAATAACCATTGATCATTAATGACTTAGGGGAAAGTATCGTACGTAATGTATCAGTGTTTGCAGATGACACAAAACTATCCAGCCCAATTAATTCCCTCCAGGATGTGGCACTTGCAACAGGATCTCGACAAACTGGCAATCTGGGCAGCTAAGTGGCAAATGAGATTCAATGATGATAAATGTAAAGTCCTGCACCTGGTATGTAAAAATATCCACTTATACCCTTAATGGGACTGCACTAGGCAAATCCATTATGGAAAAGGACCTTGGAGTCCTTGTAGATGATAAACTTGTCTGTAGCAAGCAATGCCAGTCAGCAGCATCAAGGGCAAATAAGGTCTTGAGCTGTATTAAAAGGGGCAGTGATTCACGGGAGGAGGGGGTCATTCTTCCACTGTATAGAGCACTGGTAAGGTCCCATCTAGAATATGCCGTACAGTTTTGGTCTCCAATGCTCAAACAGGACATTATTTATTAGAGAGGGTACAGAGAAGGGCAACTAAGCTGGTGAAAGGGAAAATCTTAGCTATGAGGAAAGACCGGCCAAATTGGGGATGTTCACAATGGAGAAGAGGCACTTAAGGGGAGATATGATAACTATGTATAAATATATAAGGGGATCATATAATAATCTCTCTAATGCTGTATTTACCAGTAGTTCTTTCCAGGTGACACAAGGTCACCCATTCCGATTAGAAGAAAAGAGGTTCCGCCTAAATATTGGGAAGGGGTTTTTTACAGTGAGAGCTGTGAAGATGTGGAATTGTCTCCCTGAATCAGTGGTACAGGCTGATACATTAGATAGGGATAAGAAGGGGTTGGATGGTGTTTAGCAAGTGAGGGAATACAGGGATATGGGAGATAGCTCATAGTACAAGTTGATCCAGGGACTGGTCCTATTGCATCTTGGAGTCAGGAAGGAATTTTTTCTTGAAGAGGCTTCAAATGGGGTTTTTTGCCTTCCTCTGGATCAACTAGCAGTTAGGCAGGTTAGAATAGAATTAAAAGGATGGACGTGTGTCTTTTTTCAACCAAACTTACTATGTTACTACAGTATGTTACATTGTACTGTAAATTACTGTAAATGTGACACCAGTTGAAAATGTGTTGTACACTTGTATCCAAGTACATGAAAACCCTGGTTGATGTGAACACACATATTAGAAATGTATCATAATTATTGATGGGCAAATTTATTTGGCAGGTGTGAATTTGCGGTGAATTTCCTCGTTTCGCCTTTGGATAAATTCGCAAATTTGCCTCCAAAAATTGCCAATGATTAATGGAAGCCCTTTGAATTTAATGGGCGCCGGCATCAACTATGACTCCGGGGCCAAATTTGCACACCAGTTTTCTCCTACCCATGAAATAACTGTTTGCCTGGATATATTTCCTCCAAATCTTCCAGCCCGCACAACAGCACAAAGATTCTCAAATATCTGTTAAAAATTCATTTTTGTGCATTCTGTGTTTTGCTCTCCAGTGAAACCTTTCTCAAGGCCTTTTCAAAAGAGACGGAAGTGCTGTAAGTGTGCAGCCAGTTTGTAGCTTTTACTCTGCAGCAGTGATTCTCTACTAGTGGCTTGTGAGTAACATGTTGCTTTCCAGCCCCTTGGATGTTGCTCCCAGTGGCTCGTGCTTATTTTTGAATTCCAGGCTTGGAGGAAAGTTTTGGTTGCATTACAACCAAGTGTATTGGCAGATAGAGCCTCCTGTAGGCTGCCACATAGGGGCTACCAAATATCCAATCACAGCCCTTCTTTGGTACTTACAGTGTCAGGAACTTTTTTCATACTTGTGTTTTCCCCATCTCTTTTTACATTTGAATGTGGATCATGGTTAAAAAAGTTTGGGGACTCCTGTTGTACCAGGTCCAATTTTAATTCTTATAGTTGTAAAGCCATAGTCTAAGGCTCTCCCAAATAACCCCATTTATTACCTTCTTTCCTATTATTATATCCTCTGTATTTATTTCTCCTTTCCTCTTCTGGATTTTCATCAGCTCTTTCTATTGATATTTCAATGTTGATTCCTCTCCTCCTTTTTCCTTATTATCATTTTATTTTTCTTTCTCTTATTCTACATTTCTCCTCTTCTCCTCTTATGTAGGGTTGGCACACCTTTAAAATATATACGGGGGAATGTAATAAAAATCGCTAAACGGAAAAACTATTCGCAATGCGAAAAGTTATGCCTTTGCGCGAACAAATTTTGCTTTGTGCGAATTTAATATAGCTTTTGCGAGCCCGGAAACTGTTTAGCGTCCACTTCCGACAGTGAAAGACCGTTTGCGAATTTTATAGTTTGCGCCAATGCGCAGTCAATGTAATAAAACTTCTTACTGAAAAAGGCGTTATGTTTGCTCCAAAAGATTACGACACCTTCAAGCACTTATGAGTGCGCAATTACAATTCGCAATGCGCAATTAAAATTCGCAATGCAATAACAGTTTAAGGAACAATATTACATTGCGAGATGTGGATTTTTAGTCTTATTGGTGCGAATTGTTTTGCTTTTTGCGACTTTTATTACATTCCCCTGATAGAGTGCAGGGCGCTCACTGTAAGGGAGTTACAGAAAGAAGAACGGCATTAGTTCAAGCACAGGAGGCCAAATGGATGTGTAAATGGTAAATCTGGGATACCACTGTCTATAAATAATGATATTATATTTTTGTCTGTATTCCCATCTACTCTCTCTGACAATGGTACTGTTTATCCATTCATTTTTATCTCTTTTAATCACTATTTTCTTTAGTACGGCCATGTTTTTACTGTGCAGTGTTGCTGCTAGAATGTCAGTCTGAAAGGCAATATGCCATCCTCCAGTCACAGCCCATGTTTACCTGCTCCATCAGAGAATTCATTTCTCCAACACCATAAATTTGCTGCGCATGATTAGGCAAGTCATGGATGGTCAGAGCTGTGCTAAAGGTCATATGTGCATTAACCTACCACTAAGCCTTCAACCCCTGCCAAAAGATCTTTATAGTAAAAAAGTGATTTAAAAGGTCTTTATAAAAATGAGCTGACATATTTTCCCTAGAACAGAGATGTACGACCGATGTACAAAAAGCGGTTAAACACAACACAGGCAGGCTTTGCTGTTGCTCTTGAATTAATCTTAATATGAAGACCTTTAGAAAGGACCTGAAGGTTTATCTGAAATCACGAAAGCTTTAGCAAGTTTTCAATTGGTTTAACAACTCTTGGTATTGCAAGAAGCTGCATGAATGATCCATCTTGAAATGTTATTTGCTCACCAGTTCTAGACCTCCTTTTAATAGACAAGTAGTGTGTTCTGTAGACTCTATGGGGCAGATTTACTTAAAGGAAAACTATACCCCTCAAACAATGTAGGTCTCTATTAAAAGATACTGAGTAAAACAGCTCATGTGTAAAACCCTGCTTCATGTAAATGAACCATTATCATAATAATATACGTTTTTTAGTAGTATGTGCCATTGGGTAATCCTAAATAGAAAATTGCCATTTTAAAAAATAAGGGCCGCCCCCTGAGATCGTAAGATTCACTGTGCACACATACACACCACATGTAAGGTCACATGAGCCAATTAACAGAATTCTGCCTTTTGCTTCCTCACTTCTTCCTGTTACAGTTAGGGGCCGATTCACTAAATCCGAGTGAAGGGTTCAAATTAAAAAAAATTCGAATTTTGAAGTTTTTTTGGGCTACTTCGACCATCGAATGGGCTACTTCGACCTTCGACTACGAAAATCGAACGATTCGAACTAAAAATCGTTCGACTATTCGACCATTCGACCATTCGATAGTCGAAGTACTGTCTCTTTAAGAAAAACTTCGACCCCCTACTTCGGCAGCTAAAAGCTACCGAAGTCAATGTTAGCCTATGGGGAAGGTCCCCATAGGCTTGCCTGGGATTTTTTGATCGAAGGATTTTCCTTCGATCGTTGGATTAAAATCCTTCGAATCGTTCGATCGAATGAAAAATCCTTTGATTGTTCGATCGCAGGATTTGCGCAAAATCGTTCGACTTCGATATTCGAAGTCGAACGATTTTAGTTCCTAGTCGAATATCGAGGGTTAATTAACCCTCGATATTCAACCCTTCGTGAATCGGCCCCTTAGTGTTGTAGTATTTCTGGTCAGGTGATCTCTGAGGCAGCACAGATAGAGTCACGAAATGGTGGTTCAAGGCAAGAGATGTAAAAGGGCAATATTTATGTAAATATATATTCCAGTTTGGTAAGATTCTTTAATATGTCATTCAATTTGATATAAACTATCTGTTGCTTAAGTATTCATTTTGGGGGTATAGTTTTCCTTTAAGGATGAAGTAGCTAACATTAGTGACTTGCTGCCAGCGTTGCCACCCGCAGGGACTTTACAAATTCACTAACAGGCACAGACGCCAATTCGCTAGCGAATTACATCTTCCTCAATCTTCTGTCACTTACATCATATCCTGTGAGCCGAAAATGCATTAAAGCTCAAAAAACTCTGGCGACTTTTCCTTTTTTGAAGCGGAATCACCTACAAAACATACTTTTTTGGGTAACCGGTTTTCTCCAGTCATTTCATAACATACGGAACATTCATTTTACAGTGGGCTCATGTGTAGGGAATTATATTAACTCTCTTGTCTTTATTAAGCTTCCCTGGACATGTGTAATATAAACCACTAACTTAAACCATTTGCACCAACATTTATAATAAAGATGTCCATACAACTTTAAGGGGCATATTTATCAAGGGTCGAATTTCGAATTGAAAAAACTTCAAAATTCGAATTCAAAAAGACCAACCAAAATTAAGTCAAAGTTTTTTTTTTGGTCGAATAGGTCCGTATTCGGCTGAATTCTAATCATACGAATCGAAGGAAAATCGCATTCGATTAGAATTTTTTCCCAAGAAACACCTCAAAGATTTTTCAAAGTCCACCAATTGACTCCAAATAGGTTCTAAGAGGCCCCTCATAGGCTATAACAGCAATTCGGAAGGTTTTAGATGGCGAATGGTTGAAGTTGAATTTTTAAAGATACAGTACATGATAAATTTCAATATTCAAATTTTAAAATTTTTTTCAAATTCGAATCGAATTCGGACTATTCCCTAGTTGAAGTACACAAAAATAGCTTGAAATTCGATTTTTTTTCATTTCCTTTGATAAATCTGCCCCTAGATTTCCCGCCGTATGCAAATTGACCTAGCGCAAGATCACTAGTGAATTTTCGATACGTACATATGAACGCTAGTGCATGTTTCCTAGAAAATGGGCGCACAGGCCGAGGTAAATCTGGCTAAAAGTCGCCAGCGTTCGGTGCCGGGAACGAAACTTTGCACTCCAGTAAAGTGCAGTTTCTGTAGCACATTTGAGCCTGGTGAAGTGTTGCGATGGGTGCAAAGCTGGCGCTGGCAAAAAGTCGCCCCTTAGTAAATCTGCCCCCAAATCTTTAGCAGTACAAAAAGACATTATTTTCTGAGGACACTAAACCAGATTGGAATTAGGTTAAATGCTAAGATTTACACATAGAAGCTTGTATATACATACTGTATCAAGAGAAAAGGGGCTTAGTCATCGTAACCATAATATTCATATTATCCTTTACACTATCATATATCCTTCAGACTACCATTTTATTCGGGTGTCATGTCAGTAGAAATCTCCATAATTTCATTGATAAATAATACATGAGTAAAGTTCATGGACACGGTTAATAAAGGGAAAAAATAATTAATTAAGAAAAAGAGAGGGGCAAAAACCAACTGAAAAATATTTATCCATAAATTAAATAATTAAATGCAATTAGGCATAAAGAATTCGATAAATCAATTAATGCAGATATCTAATTAATTCATCCATCATATCCCAAAAGAAAGTCCTTATTTGTTTGTTTCCATACTCATTTACTTGATTTACAGGTAAAAAATACCTCTGCTGGCAACTTCATATGATAAGATTAACAAAAACATGTCAGTTCACATTCGCGATTGAGTCCACCATAAGTGTCTATTGTTTTAAGTAGGGATGCACCGAATCCACTATTTCGTGAAAGATTCGGCCGAATACCGAACCGAATCCGAACCCTAATTTGCATATGCAAATTAGGGGTTGGAAGGGGAAAACATTTTTTACTTCCTTGTTTTGTGACAAAAAGTCACGCGATTGCCCTCCCCACCCCTAATTTGCATATGCAAATTAGGATTCAGATTCATTTCAGCCGGGCAGAAGGATTCGGCCGAATCCGAATCCTGCTGAAAAAGGCCGAATCCTGGCCGAATCCCGAACCGAATCCTGGATTCGGTGCATCCCTAGTTTTAAGTTGATACATCCAGTATATCTCCATCCTGGACAGGATCTTATCTCGGTCTCCTTGTCTCACATATATTTGAGTTTGTCAATTATCTGAAAGGTTATTCTAGAATCACCATTATGCTGTTCTACAATATGTTTGGAAATAGGCGATTTTTTATCACCTCTTATAAAGTCTGCTCCCTTGTTTCTCCTTTTGCTATTAACCACTTTCCACTTGGTTGAATGAAGCACAAGTTAGGGGATGAGAATAGGTGCCTATGTGCCTCTCCCGTTCCTTATAAATAAAGTGCTAAACGGAGGGAGTGCTGTATTTATTGGGGTAGTCACAGGTCTCTGTGCTGTGAAATGGAGTGCAGAGACCTGTAGCTATTCAAAGAGAAGTGTATGAAGTGCAAACAATTAGGGATTGCAGCCTGCCTTCTACAACTTAAATTACCCCTTATGAATTCTTAATATACATTCAAACTAAATTAATTTGCAGCCTGCTGCTGTCCACAGCTCCTATAAAGGTATGGCTGACTTAGCTTGCAGTCGTAGCATTGTGTAGGGGGGCATTTTCTCTGATCACAAGTTTCATTATCCCATAGGGTTCCTACTAAAATATAAGCAGCCGAGGGATGGGGTATAATGACAAGCCAAACTGAGCTGTAAATGACACTGTCTGTACCAGAGACCCCAACCTATGTTTCTTTATGTCTTGCATATAAAAGTGCTATAAATCTGTGCTTGTCGCTTGGCTTGTAGTAAACAGAATTCTACAGAACAATCTGAGGGTAAAGGGGTCCTTTAAACACTTACATCTACAGAAAAAAAATGCCATTGCAATGCATAAATAGTTTAAGATCATGGCTAATATCCTGGGATATCACTGAAGTGGTAACAGACAGACTACCTACTTTCTCTTTATTGTTGGAATATAGTGATGGGTGAATAAATTCGCCAGGCGCGAATTCACAGCGAATTTATGCATTTCGCCGCCGGCAAATACATTCGCTAAACTGCTGCTGGTGTCAAAAAATTTTGGACGTGGGTTGGAAAAGTCACTCGCGTCAAAACTGTCACGCATCAACATTATTCGGCTTTTGACGCAGACGGCAAAATTCACATTTCCAAAAAAATTTTCCGTTTCAGGAATATCGCGGGACAACAGGACATATTCGTCCATCACTATTGGAATATTCTCCTACTAGAATAGCAGGTACCGTGATACTTACATGGTTATTTAGTCACCTTATGCGCTCTTTATCCTCATATAGTTAATGCTTCGTACATGTGTACCCCAGACACCCTGCTATCTCCATCATAAACCAGTGAAAAAGTGGGTTTGCAGAGACACCTAACTAAACGGTTCAGCAGGGCTATATCTGTACTTGAATCTGGTTGAGAAGATTTGTTGTACTTATGATGGAAAGACCTGTCCTGTAACCTTTCCTTTATCAGTGCATGACTTCATCCTCCCATCACTGTAATAACCACTGAAAGTGCTTGTGACATAAGTAGTTCGGCTTTATGATTTTATCATCAGATATATTGGATCTAATCTCTCATTTATGGGTAGATAATACATCACATCACAATAATCAACCCCTTTCCACGTTGCCTGCACCTCAGAGGACTCTCATAACAGGTATTTTCTTCAGCCTTAGTCGTTACCTCCCACATGAATTATGGTCTATTCTGTTTGACCACATCTAATTTGCTTCTCTAATAATCTGCATAGTTGACTCCATCTGAGACCCTCCTGTACAGATAATGTACTTCTAGGAGCTGTTTCTCAATGCCCAGCCTAATATCCAGCCAGCCTTATCCTCTAAAAGATCTAGCAGATGAAGGAATTTTGCAGGACTCCATATTGAGAAGAATTATGGCAAAGAAACAGAATTGATATGTAGATGGAGGCATGCAATGACTAATGTCTACAACAGGAGCAGAGAGCAAGCAACCAATATTTTTTAATGGGGGGCCCTGACCACAAATTTTTTTTTATGGGGGCCCTGACACCAGAGGCAAGTACAACAGGAGCAGAGAGCATTAAAACATATTGGTTGCTTGCTCTCTGCTCCTGTTGTACTTGCCTCTGGTGGTCCGGGCCCCCATAAAAAAAAAAAACATTTGTGGTCAGGGCCCCCCATTAAAAAATATTGGTGGCTAGGACCCCACACTGTGGCCAGGGTCCCCCCCCCACACAATATCAGGAACCACAAAGGGTTAACTTTAGGGGGCCCTGCACTTACTTGATTCTAACTGTGGAAAGGAGGGGGAGCACATGTGGCTGCATCTTCTTCCAGTGACAGCATTTTGTTCCCTTATTGGTCACAGAATTTTAAGACCCGCTCAGCTATCCAATCCCTGGGCAGCTCAACCGGGAATTAAACTGTTTTTGGAGAATTCAACCCAGGGTGGCTCACCGCTGTTCTAGCTTCAGAGCACTGTGAAGTCATCCAACCTCCATGGAGAATTTCAGAGGAGAGATGAAACGGAGAGCTTGAGATCCCATTGCGGTTCCAATTTATCTCCAATGTAATTAGCTCTACTTAAGCTTTATGATTAAATTGCTAACAAATTTACTATTCTGTTAGTTTTCCTCTGATATTCTGCCTGGCATGTGACCTTGATTTTGTATGTTTGTATATTATATTTCTGGAGTTTGATAATTTTTCATTAGCTATATGGAACCTTTGTACCAGGGTTTATATAATATAGGTCCCTTCTACTTTGTGACTACTCATCGGGATTGCACACCTAGTTCCAGATTTAGACTTAAATTGCAAGAAACAATACGTTTTTAGTTAAAAACACATCTCATTCTCACAAATATGAGGCCTCCCCTCTGCCTGAAACCCCCCACCCCTTATTTACATCAGTCAAATGATACTGTTAACCTGAGATGGAAACTGGAAGCCCATTAGATTGCCAAGGACCGTGAAATCTAAAAGTGACCCATGGGACACGACTGATTGAGACAAAGAGTTGGTCAATTATCTCAGAAATGTGATGTCCTTGCTAAACAAAGCCAGGGTACAAAGGGAACCTTAAGAATACCAATAAAATGTGAGCCATTGACAGTATTGAATCAGTTGTAGCAATACCATTGATGCACTCCTTTGTATTTAAACAAATATAATAACACTTAATTATTCTTCCTTCACACATCAGACTTATGGCCAGGCCTAGTAACACCCATATCAACTCCCACATCTACTGAGGAAGGGTGTCCGTAATGGCATTGGCACTACCTAACTGGTCTCTGCACCTAAAGTGATTATAGAACGTAAAATAAAGCTTGGGTAGCTAATATAGAAAATCAATTCTTCCAACATGGTAAACCTTATATTAAAACTTGAGTTTTTATGGATTAGTAAAAACCAGGCTGATAATAATAACCAATGAACATCCCCATAGCAGACTGCAATTAAATCACATTCATTTAAGCAGAGGGAAATGACAATAGGCCACATGTTGGATAAATAAATTGGCCCACAATATGTGCAGGTAACATGTCTCCAACATGTTTGCTTATTGGAACCAACAAAGCATTCTACCATTTTTTTTATTATGATATGGCCACTTGGGGGTCCCTTTGGGTACACTTTTTTTTGTCCAGTTAATTTTTTATGTGAACCATCTCTATACAGAAAGTTCTATATGTTCTGTAGGGAGTCAGGAGGTTCAGGCTTCTGTTTTTGTACAGGTTGGGATCTGGGCTCAGTCCTAGCAGTCACATAGTTCTGTAAAGTCCTAATTAACCCCTAACATTATGAAGAGCAGAAAGCACATTCAGTCATGGGAAAACATGTTTATACATCCTGCGCAATTCTGCATTGAAATCCTTTTTTCAAACGAGCATTTTTTAATATTCAATTTTGAAATCTCACTTGGGGCTAGACATGTTGTTATGCTGTTAGTTTCCCAGGCGTCATCAGTCATGTGACTTGTGCTCTGATAAAATTCATTAACTCTTTACTGCTGCACTGCAGGTTGGAGTGATATCACCGTCCCTCCTTTTTCCTCCAGTAGCCCATCCCAATGGGAAGGTAACCAGATCACAGCAACTTGAACCTACATTGCTGAAAATGCTCCCACCCCACCTAGTGGTAGATATAAGAACAACTCTCAGTAACAAATGCTCCCACCCCACCTAGTGGTAGATATAAGAACAACTCTCAGTAACAAAAATCCAATTCTGGCTAGCCCAAGTCACCACTCCTTTAGTTACATTGAGGAGGAGAAACAATAGCTTATCTGAAAGCAGTTCCATTGTGAAGTGCCAGCTCCTACTGAAAGCACCTAACCAATGACAAAATGACCTGAGATGGCTGCCTATACAACAATATTACAACTACAAAAATACATTTATTGGTTCAAGTATACCATTTTGAAATGGTAGAATTAATTACTTACAATCTACACTGTAATTTAGCAATAAAAACTATACCATAAAATAATACCATAAAATAATGACAGAATCCCTTAAAATAACTGCACCAATCCGACATATTTTAGGTTAGAAATCCAATGCTGAGATATAACAACATGTTTCTCAAGGATGAGACAAGTTTGCTGTCTGGAGAACCCGAGACTCAGCTTTGAGAACACTGAACTGCAGGGATGTTCACAGCTGAAAGGAGATCTCTGAAGAGCATTATCTTTGTCATAAAACAATCCTCTAAATTGTTTCTAATTAGTCCCTCATATTTCCAGACCTAACAATTAAATGAATGAGACTAATTAGCATAACACCAGATACATTGGCTCATGAAATACAAAGAGGATTGTTTTGTTATAATAACCTGTTTGCAGCTTTATATCAAATCTACTTTCACTTTTGTGCAGAGCAACGAGACAGAGATATTGAGGGGATTGTGGGATCTGACTCAGCAAAGTTCTGCACAGACCCAGGCTTATCAACTGTCAATAACCAAACCTCAACGATGCCAAAAATAAATGTCCTGCGTTTAGAGCTGTTAGTTCCCAGACTTGGCAAAAGGGAACGGTTCTTTGGGATGTCTAGAACAGAATTGCTTTCCCTTATTCCTGACAGTCGTTTATCTTCTATCAATAATTATCTGAGCACTAAATGCTGTGGGTTTTACAAAGCTGGAGATAGTCATTGTGTGGTTGTGCTGTATACTGATTGATTAAAATGTATTTCAGCTTGGAATATACTTCATAATCTAAACACGAGGCAGGCAAGTGTAGGCATTTACAGTGTTGAAGGAACTCAACTCCTACACTGCTTGTTGGCAGGAGATTTAAACCTCTTCTGGTAGTGGACTTCTGGTAAAGTCCACTTCCAATTCAGTGAACATCCTGTTCCCCGTTATACTACAACGGAAAGTCCAGTAAAATGTTTTTTCTCTACAGCCTTGAAGCTCTCGGTTTTTGATTCCAACCATAACACTGCCTCCAGGAGTTTGTATGTTCTCCCTGTGTTTATTTGAACGCTCCAAAAACATACATGTAGTTTAATTGGCTCATAATAAAACTGACCCTTATATAAGTAGAGAACCAAACTAGCATATTAATGCCACATGATCTTCCATGTGTACAATAAAATCAGACAATATCTTACCATTGTACCCATGGACCTTTCAGTCAGACTTGGACATCAGTCTATGTATCTTCATCATTGCAGATAATGGGCACATTTACAGAAGGCCTTGAGAAGCTCACAGACTTCCTGGGAAGTCTACTTACAATTAGTTACTCGTACAATACATATTGCCGTCTGGAACTTCAGGATGACTGGGGACTACAAAAAAGGCACAGATTGAGCATGGTTTGTAGATTTCATCACATATGTCTCCCCGGGAATCATGATTAAGTTCCTTCTTTATGGAAAATATGGTTAAAAATAAATGCCATACCAAAGCAGAATCTAAATGTTTATATTTCATTTTTTGTATGTGTTTTGTGTGTATGTGATAGGGATTTTAGATTGTAAGACCCACTGTAGCCAGGGACTTATCTAAATTATGAATCACTGGAAAGCCCTGAGTAAAAGGCAAGGCTATAGAGATGGAGAATTATAACAATGGCTTGAGGAATGCAATGTAATTGTTCTGGCTACACACACACATGTAATGTTAATATTTGTATAATGTTGAGTCTAATTGTAACATCAGTAGTGAAGGGTCAGTCTAGTGTTGAGTAGGATAAGTGCTGCTTTGGTGAAAACTGTTTGAGATTAAAGTTTCTTTGTAAAATAACATTTTACAGCAGGGATCCCTCAAAGTTTCTTATCCATAAAGCACATTCAAATATAATGGAGAGCAACACAAGCATGATATAGTCCCAGGGGACACCAAAAATGAGCTAAGATTGGCTATTTGGTAGCCCCTATGTGTATTGGCAGCCTACAGCAGACTCTGTTTGGCAGTACACCTGGTTTTATGCAACCAAAACTTGCCTCCAAGGCTGGAATTCAAAAATAAGCACCTGCTTTGAGGCCACTGAGAGCAATATGTTGCTCGAGAGCCACTAGTTGGGGATCCCTGTTCTAGAGCAACAAACTGTAAAGGAGAAAGCACTCCACCATGAATCAGCAAAGGTGAACATAACAACAACACAACATGTAATGTTAAAGTGAATATTCCGCCCATTGTTATCATCGTCTCCAGGACTGCCTATCCAGAGTAGATGTATTCCCCTGGTCATGCTCATATGCCATATACAGGATTACCATGACTATGCCAGTACTCTGAGACAGACAGAGCAATATACCACCTAATAGCGACAGTATATGTCTGTAGAGAAGACATGTACAGTACCTTTTTCCAATAAAAAAACTTTTATTCAACATGCCAAAGTCCCTGGATTACAGCAATGCTTTCAGCCCACTCTTGGCCTTTTTCAAGCTTTATAGCCATAAGCCTACACCATTTTCATTACATTGAATAGGATTGATTTGCTTTGTGCCTACATAGTCTTCATGGTCATTAAGGATATTAACGCTCCATATCTCTTTCTGGACATCTCCATAAAACAGTTCAGGAATTGACGGGAACCCAACAATGTATGCACTATATTTATTAGACCTGTTGGATCAACATTTGATTTTGGAATCAAAATCCAGTTTAAGAACAGTTGGCAATACATGAAGTAAATATGATGTTGAATCAATTATCTGTCTATGCCCAGCTGAAAAGGAATTGTTTTGAAGGGGCTGAAACGGATCAGATGTGCTCATCCAAAGTCTTGTACGAAAAGTGCAAAGACAACACCCATTTTTGTTATCTATAATTCTGAATGGCTTCCCATGGACTTGGTCTACTGGTGCAACAAGTGTGGCCATATTACCCATTATTTCACTGATTTAACATTTTAGATATTCTGATCAGTCACGTGGGTGTGATTACATTGAAATGGAGTGTGGCTCTATACAAGTACTCTGAATTAAATCTTAAATATGGAGGATTGTGGAGGATGTGCATTAATGATATTTTTCATATGGCCTAAAATTTTTGTGGCTAAGAAAGTTTCATTTAAATTCCAGTGACACAAGAACTGGTTGCTTCAAAGCATTTTGAGATCCCCAGAAGGAATATACAATACCAATCAGGTTTATTTTGTATTTTTAGTTTATATTTCTATGCGATTTATTGGCTTCTTGAAAACATCAATAAAGTCTAAGCACAAACTTTAACAGCAAAATCTTACTTCCAATCTGTAGTATATAAATAAATGATTTGGTAATTGATATGGAAGATTGCACCCAAAGAATTCTGCAGAACATGCTCGTGCATGAAAGGTTTAACATCTGTTATGCTGAATAAATTGAACTAAAGAGACTTTTATAATTTGTTTTGGTATCAATTACAGTTCTATCTAGAGATACAGTGCTCTCCCATTCTATTGCTGCCGTGTATCTCAATTTAATCATGTCCTGTTTAATAATCTCACTAAAAGTTTTATACTCACTATCATGCCTTTGTGCTATGCAAATGATTACTTTCTCAGTAAGAGGGTATTCAGGTAGAAGAATAAGATGTAATTTCAATACACTTAGCGGGTTCTGCTTGTGAGGGCAATGGAAGTCGAGGAGGAAACACTAGAGAAAATTGAGTAAATTGATGATTATGTACTTGAGGTCATTTGGTAAAGAAGAAAATGTTTTTCAGTACAGAAATGAAACAATACTATATATCCTGGGATTGTTATTTTTTTAATGTACAATAAACTGTAAATATGTCTTATTTATTGACATTTCCTTTTGCTACTTTCATTATGGCTTAAATAAAAAAAAGAGGTTTTTGTTTTTGAATTATGATGAAAGATGTTGTTGTGTGAGCTGCATATGGGAAATCTTCTAATGCAATGACTATGGTTGCTCCGAAGCATTGTCTGTTGACAGTTTGGCCAATTCAGTCTCATCTTTTGTACCAATGCCTTCCATTGGCGATTTTATAGTCCATAAACAGAGCTGGCACTGTCCACTCCCCATCCAACTGAACCAGCATATGATTGCCACCTGACCATCCATGTATACAATGAAAGCAGACCACTCTACCCATGGATCAGGAGACTTGGACTTCAGTCCATCATTGCAGATAATGAGAATGCTGACAGAAGGCCTGGAACACCTCACTGTGGATGTCCTGGGAAGTCTATTTGGAATTGGTTACTTTTACAAGACATAATGCTGTCCGGAACTTCAGGATGAATTGTAACTGCAAATTAGGTACCGATGGGGAATGACTGTAAGCATGCCTTGCAGATGTCTCCCAGGGAACCATGAAAAAGTTGCTTCTGTAAGGAAAATAAGGTTGAACCCTGATACCAAACCAAAGCAGAATCCAAATGTTTATATTAAAATTTGAGTACAATTGGTTGTTGTTAGTGATGGGCTTTGCTGCCTGCAAATAAATTTGCGAAACTTCAGCGAAAATTCGATGGTGTCAAAAATTTTTGTCACGCATCAACACAATTCAGACGCCCATTGACTTCAACTCCGGCATCAAAATTTACTCTATCATCAAAATTGCCGCGAATGGACACGGGCGTCAACATTTTGCGTTTTGAAATTTTTTGCGAATTACACGGGAAATTCACTAATTTTTCGGCGAATCGAAATTGGAGAAATTCACCCATCTCTAGTTGTACTTCTTGGAGTAAAATATGTTGTTTTGTAAAAAAAAACTAAGGTTCAGATATGACTATTTTTCTAAAATCCAGAACTGAAGGAGGGGTCAGTGAGTTGCCCATTTATGAATAACATGGTGAATTAAGGGGCCTAACCCTAACATTCAAATTTCTATTTTTTTCTGGATAAATTTTTTCCCCTAAAATGTTTTTTTTTATTTCTCTAAAACTGTAAATCTTCATAGTCATCTAAAAATAAAAATCTTCATAGTCATCTAAAACTGTAAGATTTTCGAATTATAAAAAACTTTAACACAAGACTTTAACACAAGACATGACTTGACTAGTAAAAGTAGTCAAGGTCCTATAAAAGTCAATGGGAGCTGTGCTGATCCTTCTGGACTTTTTTTTTAGAGGTTTTAGAGATATTCTTTTTGGGGGGGGGTTGGTGTCACGGTCGGCACCCTAATTCAGAACTAATGCCAAGCTCCCTGGTCTCGGTTCGGCTTCACCAGTAGTGTGACCGCCTTTGGCTTCGGGAGGAGCCCTTAGCGTACTCAGATGCCACCTGGACTTTTCGAGAGGAGCAAGGCGAGGAGTTCTGGCAAGCAAAGGGGCACGACTGTTGTTAAAGTCAGTTAGGCCGAAGGTCGTGGTACAATAACGTAAGAAAGATTCGTGGTCAGACAGGCCGGGTCGAGGCAGGCAGATAGCTAGAGTTGTCAGGCAGGCAAGGGTCAAACTGGGTAATCAATCAGATGGGCTGAGGCAAAATTGAAGTCAAATAACAGGCAGAGGTCAAACCAGAATGTCAAACAGGAGGGTTAAGCAGAGTCAAGGTCAGTTTCAGGGAAGGGTCAGGTTCCAGAGATCAGAATAGTCAAACAGGCAGGCAAGGGTCAAAACAGATAATCAGGATCAGATTCAAACAGAATAGCAACAGCTAATAGCACCAGGAACAAATCCTATCACGGGCAATGACAAACAGTGGGAATGCCCCTTTAATACTTTTGAATTTGGCGCCTTTGCATGCTGACGTCATTACTTCAGCGCGCATGCGCCTTTAAATCCAGAAGTGCGCATGCGCGCGCGCACTAGGAGAGAGCCGGCACAGGAAGATGGACGGCACAGCGCGGCGGGCGTCCCTGCCAAGGGGACGGCATGCGCCCCTGACGTCCCCCCACTAGACCACCAGGGTGAGACTTCATTACAGTTGGATCATTCAGCATTTTTTCTGTTCGCACTTTAGATTTGGATTTTTTAATAACTTTCATGAAATTCATGGTTTTAGAGAAAAAAGAGTTTAATTGTGGTTTCAAAAAGCTCCCCGTACCACGAAAAGGTAACCTTTAATAAATGGGCCTTTAGGTGTAACATGAATATAAAAAAGTCAGCGATATTTCCCCTAAAAATCTCCTCAAAAAAAGCTTTGTTGATCTGATTTCATTGAAATGATCTTAATGATGGGACTTAAATGGTAGAGAATATTCATAATGGCGGCTCTTAGTAGGTACTTTTTCAATTCACCTTGTGCCACTGGCCACCATTCAGAAATTTTATTTTTATATCCTATTAAAAGGCACCTCCACCCAAAATCTCTTCTTTTTGCATACATTTCACATACATAGGAATGAGCTGCATACAATTACTAGCTGGTTAGTTGTCATTGCTGTGCAAAAACCAGAAAAAGTTGCAAAGAAAAAGAAGTTTAGCTCCTCCCCATCAGGCAGTAATCAGTATCAGTGACCAGTAATCCATGAAGGCTTCTAATAGAAATTTCCATATTCCAAGAATGCACAAAACAACTTGATTTAAGCAAGTTAAATGTTTCAATAGCATAATTAAGCTGCTGCTTAATGAGGTATATATTTCATAGACAAATGCTGATTATGTTTTGTTGCTTCATCAATACTTTTGACCATTTATTGATAACACACTCTCTGTTATTACGTCCCTATTAGTGTGAAATACGCCCGTATTGGATTGTTTATTCTACATTCTAAAATGTTGCCAGTACCATCTAAAGGCACCACATAGCCAAAATAACTTCCTCTAGACAGGCTCCTTTCCACGTTTCGCCGCTGGCGAATACATTTGGGAAACTGCAGCGGAAATTCACCGGCAAAAAATCCACTGCGTCGAAAAAATTTATGCACACAACAGAATAGTCACACGCATAAAAATTGTCGCACGTCAAGATTATTCGGATGTCCTTTGCATTTGGACAAAATAGTTGAGAGTATAAAAATTGTCGCGGGCATCGAAATTGACGCGTGTCAAAATTATTTTGACGCTAATTGACTTCAATGTGTTATGCAGATTTTTCGGTTTCGCCAATTTCTTGGGAAATTCGCTAATTTTTCAGCGAAACGGGACAAATATATATATATAAACTGTATATATAGTTTCTTTTGCCTTTTCTTTGTTTTATTTTAATTTGAAATTTGAAAATCCAAATTTCTTATTTTACTATTTAAGCTTCTAAATATGAAGTAAAAAGTAGAGTGGAGTTAATGAAACTATGCCTTTAGCTTTTTGGAGGTTTCCCCTAAGCAAAATCACAGTTTTTTTCTTTTGTTGGAGATTTGTGTTTGAAATAACCCCCTTTTATATTTTCTATTAAGTTCAGAGCTGGGTTTAAATTTACATAGACTAAACAAAGTGTATAACAAGATTCTGCTCCTCCCATAAATCGATTAAAACCAGTCGAGGGCATGTACAGTAGGTATGACTTGTTCTTATATATATGTATTTTTTTTTTGTTATTTTTTTTTTTTTTTTTAAAAATTTGAAATGCAAAGCCTGGTTTAAATTGTGAATTTTATATTTTACAGGAAATAACTATTTTTAGCTTCTAAAAATGGAGTCAAGGGCAGAGGGAGTTAAATATATAATGGCAGTGTTTTGTTGCCAACACTAATAGCCATAAAGCTTGTGCTCTTCCCTATGTCCAAGGTAAGCGTCATGGTAACTCCTTTTTATATGTAAAAATACGAAACAAAATGATCTCCGTCCGCAAAAATTTTAAATTATGGACGGGGGGCAGTCCTATTCAATAATTACAATATATTTCCCTGATGTGAACACTATCAGTACAAATGTTCCAATAAAAACTTTTTTTGTTTTGTTTTTTACATGTTTTTGGCCCTAGTTTCTAAAGGATAATCCGGAAACCCCTTTATCAAGACAAGCCGCTGTTTAGGCACGGCCGGCGCCTGAGGAAGATGAAATATGGCGTGCGAATGAATAAGTAAATTCATTTATATCTTACAACGTTTTAACTCCGGCCCCTTATTATAACATTAAGGGACAAGCGTTGAAATATTACTTATAACAAGGTGAAACAATTGTGTTTCCGTATCTCGGAGTGTAAGGTAAGAGAAGTTAATTATTTTCCTTCATTTAGATATAGCGGTCGTGGGGTATCGAGAGAGGAGACTATGTAACCACCGAGCTAAGCAAGAAATCTATTCTAACGCCCCCCTCCCTTCATCTTTAAAAAGAAATGATTAAAACACTACAAATGGAAGATTTTCTGCCGTACATTTATCATCTTTTTTTTTTTTAAGGAAAAGAAGCACATTTTTCACTTGCGTTTTAGATAACGGCCGAACCTATTTTTTTAATGAAAACGGATCCATCTGTAGGTGGATAAAAAGGTTAATGTGAATTTATATTTTTCCCGTATTAAAGCGTATAAAGAAAAGGAGTCGGTTGTAGCACTTTAAGTGGCCAGCGGAACAATCAGTAACCCTGAAGAACGTTCTGCAATCTTCTTTTTTTTTTCTCTCTCTCTCTCTTTTTTTTTCAATTGCCCACCACAGCTTATATTACAAATACATAAATCATAATGTTTCAACAGAAGCAAAATTTAATTTTCTCCTTTCAGCCGTTATCTGGGCTGGGTGGTATATGGCAAGCGGCGACCGAGTCATTTATTACACTCTGTGAATGGATAATGGCAGGAAGAGTCTATTATAAGCAGCTTTGTTAGAGCTTTGAATGTGCTCCTGAAATCTGTGGCAGTCTAGATCTCTTTACATCTGTAATAGATACAGAAGTACTCTATTATTTAATGCCAGAGTAGAATTAAATGCACTCCGTGAGTTTGTGTGTGTGTGTTTCCTTGAAGATGCGTGTGTAGTAAAAAAAAACACAGGTCTTTTTCCGCAAGAAATACACAAAAAAAGACGTATTTTTGGTCCTTCCTGTGTTCTGTTAAGTTACATTTCAATGAATATATAGCCTGTAAGAAAACGATAATAAAGGCTATTTGTGAAAGATATTAACTCATAATCCACTACTGTTAGGAAGACTTTTTAAAAGAGCTTGGGGGTAGCGCATGACTTGTACAATATACAAAGACCTCTAAGACCTAAGAAGTTGGAGGATGTTTTTTGGGCACTGTTGTACTGGAAAGACATTGGTGCCCTTGTCATTGTGCTCATTAATTCCATTGTGAGGGCACATCTCAATATTTCATGGTTGCCCAAAGCCAGTATTGCTGCTTATACCCACATAGTACAACATGAACATCATGCTTGGGTTGCTGCTTAGGTTGGGTGGGTGCCAAATTCCTTGACTAATTAAGATTCCTGATGACCCTAATCATTACTTGGTTGTCTGGATCTCTCTTGGCAGCCTAGCAAATTTGCTGTATTGTGTTGTGACTTTGTCTGAGCTGAATAAAAGTTTGCACATACAGTTCCAGCAATGCTTCACACATTAGAGAGCTAGGGCCATCAAGAGCAAGGTGGAAGGGCAGGACTGCAAAATTATGGATCTTAGTGTCCCATACAAACACCAAGCACTTGCAGCTAGCCCTCCCTTCAATGTGCTAAAGAATAAGAATCAGAGGGCAGAACTGATGGCAAAATTAATCCCTCTACTTAATGCCTGCTATAACACTGTCCATAAATATTTCCTAGCACCTTGTCCCACCACCCTCCTAGAAGCATGCACATTATCACACCACCCTCCTATAAGCATGCACCTTGTCCCACCAACCTCCTAGAATCATGGACCTTGTCCCACCACCTTCCTCGAAGCATGCACCTTGTCCCATCACCCTCCTAGAAGCCTGCAGGTTGTCCCACACACTTTTAGAAGCATGCACCTTGTCCCACCACACTCCTAGAAGTATGTACCTTGTCCCACCACACTTCTAGAAGCATGCACCTGGTCCCACCACCCTACTAGAAGCATGCAGCTTGTCCCACCACCCTCCTAGAAGCATGCACCTTTTCCCACCACACTCCTAGGAGTATGCACCTTGTCCCACCACCATCCTAGAAGCATGTACCTTATCACATCACCCTCCTAGAAGAATGCATGTTGCCCCACCACCCTTCTAGAAGCAAGCACCTTGTCCCACCACCCTCCTAGAAGCATTCACCTTGTTCCACCACACTTCTAGAAGCATGCACCTTGTCCCACCACCCTCCTAGAAGCATGTGCATTGTCCCACCACACTCCTAGAAGTATGTACCTTGTCCCACCACACTTCTAGAAACATGCACCTTGTCCCACCACACTCCTAGGAGCATGCACCTTGTCCCACCACCATCCTAGAAGCATGCACCTTGTCCCACCACCCTCCTAGAAGCATGCACCTTATCACACCACCCTTCTAGAAGCAAGCACCTTGTCCCACCACCCTCCTAGAAGCATTCACCTTGTTCCACCACACTTCTAGAAGCATGCACCTTGTCCCACCACCCTCCTAGAAGCATGTGCATTGTCCCACCACACTCCTAGAAGTATGTACCTTGTCCCACCACAGTTCTAGAAACATGCACCTTGTCCCACCACACTCCTAGGAGCATGCACCTTGTCCCACCACCATCCTAGAAAACATGCACCTTGTCCCACCACCCTCCTAGAAAACATGCACCTTGTCCCACCACACTCCTAGAAAACATGCACCTTGTCCCACCACCCTCCTAGAAAACATGCACCTTGTCCCACCACCCTCCTAGAAAGATGCTCAGTTGATGCCCATGTCTTGCCTATATGCACTAATGCCAAGAACAGATTACAAGTGAAACAAATTAATTCTGGAAGACAAGTACAAACTGCAAAATCAACTTTTTGAATCTGGGTTTTGCATTTAGATACTAACTTGGATGACAAAGGGCTGATTTAATATAAAAAGTCTTATGTTGCACTAATGTAATTACCTATAGCAACCAATCATACTTTTCTATCATTTTTTTCAACATGTAGTAATATAAAGAATAATAATAACGCACAATGGTCAGTTTCAGATCCTTAGCACTAAATTAGACAGGGCCAAATAGAAATGATATGGGGCCCCTTGCAATCTAGGGAGGTTGGGGCCTGCTTCATCTTTTAGTTTAGTTCTGCAAGTTGTATATGAAAAAGCAGCTGGGAGTAGCGTAGCTACTGCGAATGAGTTGGGTGCAACTGCACTAGGATTCACCCTAACTCAGGGCCCACTGGGACACTCAGGTGCGGTGCAAGGGGGCTGGGGTGCAAGTTTCAGAAGGCTGCAGGCTTTACCTACTTGGTGTATATATTAAAATTATTGCACAGTATATAATGTCCCATCTTAAAATGCCTATTCACAGCCCAACCTTTTTTGCTGTTAGACATTGAGACAAAGGAGTCAACCTTTGATTATTAAACTCTACAAAGAATAGAAAAATAGCAGAAAGTGTGAAAAATTACAAACACAAAATCTTTTGAGAAATAGGGTTTTTGGTGCACATCAGTGTGGCAGCTGAGTAAGTGCCCCCGAAAGAGCATTCGTTAGAATCCATAATATCCATATTACTGATGGATGCGCTCTGTACCTGCGTCGGATAACGCTACATAAACTTTGAATAACCCTTTTGTTCTGACACGGTTGTCTCTCCCTCGTGTCGGCAATCAAACTCCATTTCATTACTCACAGGCCCCTTAATGCCTGACGGTAACACGGCTCCGTTTGTGCCTTTTACGCATAACTTATCTTAGCATAAAGATTGTACTTATCACCGACCACACGTGTATATCTGTTACCAAGGTTACCAAGGTGGTATCGGAATTTTTTACCATGACAAGTGTGTAGTTTTCCGGCTCCGTTGGAGGATGGACTTATTTGTATCTTGTAGAGAGTCGATGGCATTAAAAGATTAACTGTGTTTTCCCTGCTGTTTGGTGGGAACATTATCATAGAGGAGCAACGGAATTTCAACCGACAACTGATTGTGGCCCCTTGATTTCTGTTTGTTATATGGATTTCTATGATAGAGGGAGGCAGTTGTTCTGAGATTAAACTGAGCGGCGATTGTTAACAAAAGATTTTTTATTAAAGTAAGTGGAAGTAAAGGGGATTTTCATCATCAAAGTAATTTTAGGGAGCAGATTTATCAAAAGCTGCGATGACAAATGTAGTTTGATCGCAACAACAACAACAAAAAACCTGATCTCTCCCAACGATCAAGGTTTTCCAGATATTTATCGATCTTCTTCTTCCCTTTTTTCATTGAAAATATTGGGACATCAATGCAGCTGAAATCCATTCAAACCAATGGGCCCAACTTTCCACCAGTCTCCTAGAAAGACTTGAGAATTCTTGAGCTGCTTTCCATCAAAGTTTATGGAGACTTTCATTTGATTTAACGGAGACCAACAAAACTGACTTTACACTCCCCCAAATATAAAAACAAAATATGGAATATTGCTCTAGGAAAAGCAACCCAACACTTTCTAGGGGCATACAGTTCAGAACAGCATTTATGGACAACTGGTCAAAGTATTGGCTCTAAATATACTTCTTTATTCAGGCTTTGTAGAGGGGAGTCCTGGCTTTTGATTAGATGATATTTCAATATAGAGTGTATATAAAACCCTTGAACATGCAGTATGATCCATAATTGCTTGGGTATTATCTGCAAAGCTGCCATACACTATGAACTTCTTATTTAGCATATGGTTCCTAATATGGACTCACTCCTGGACAATCCATGGTCTGTTACCACATGTATATGGACTACTACCTACACAAAGGACTTCCACATTTTTCATTGCATTAATTCAATTAATTCCCAGGGAGGTCTACCCTCCTGAAGTGGTATTTTGCGTGTCATATTTACAATTAATGTGTAAAACCCATTCAATTTGTGAATGGGTCTCATGTAGCTCATTTGGCACATTTACATCTTTCTGAAACCACATCATATTATCTGTGCTGCTGAAAGACCTGGGATCACTGCTACTATCCAAGGAGAACCCTGTGCTGAGTATTGAACGCATCAGAGCTGTGCCACCTGCCTGCTCCACTCTTTGTATCTGCACTGTCCCAGAGGAGCTTCCATTTCAATGGGGAAGAATTTGCAACCATAAAATACAAGGTTTTTGTCAGAAGAAACTGACACATGGGGGTCAAAGGTTACCATTTTCTGAGCTATAAATGTTTCTTTAATTTCCAACCAATTAAGGCAAACTTCTACTCGGAGACCTTCGAGGACTATCTCCAGCATTGACTGTTGACCATATCAATGAATCGGAGGCTCCAGAGAATTTTTCCTTCAATGTTATTTCTTCAGTCGAATGACCAGAAGAAAAGAACTCACTGAAGCATAGGCTTCTTTACAAAATAAAATAAAACCAGGGAGAGAGAGGAGAGGCTTGCTGAGATTAGCAGCCAAAAATAGAAAAAGATACCATTTATTTTTTCATGTTAATTTCAAAGCTACACGTTCGGAGACAAGTATTCCATTGCATTTCCATTAAGCTGTATAGAAATAAATTTGCCATGCAGATTTGTAATTATAGCTCTCACCTTGCTGGGATTTTAACCACAGACATCCAATAACTTTTTTTTTAATAGGGAGATGCCCCCTTTAATAAGTAAGTAGTGATGGGCGAATAAATTTTGCAGGCACAAATTTGCGAAACTGGTGCGACAAAAACAATTGTCAGAATAGGTGCGCGCATTTTCACTTACGTCAAAATTATTCGGACGGCCATCGACTTTAATGCATTTGGACAAAATAGTTGCGCGTATAAAAATTGCCGCTCGCGACAAAAATATTGTGTCAATATTATTTTGATGCCCATTGACTTCAATGTGTTTTGCTAATTTTTCGCAGTTTTGCTAATTTTTTGGTAAATTCGCACATTTTTTGGTGAAGAGAAATGGCACAGATTTGTCCTTCACTATAAGTAAGGTTTATTCTCCATTATACTGTATATTTGACTCACTAAACTACTAGGGGACCTAGGGCCCTTGAGAATAAAGGAGGTCTTCAAATCCAGTCTGAAAGACTAATGTGGGTATATATACTGTATGCAGTAGTGATGTAAGGCATTGTAAGGTTGCAGGCAGGGAGAGCAGGCAGAAGAACTCAAACCGGACCCACCCTCAACCTGGAAAGTGGGGTTCCAGGTCGGCCAAAACCCAACCGACCAGCGGGTAAACCCCTGGGTCCAGCAGGTATCGGGCCGGCCCACACATCACAAATATCTAGATTTATCAGGCAATTGCCTCTGGGCACCTTGGGAGAATAGCTTCAACTATTGGTCTGTCGAAACAGAAAATGTAATCTGCCAATGCTCATTTTCCATGAGTAGGTGGGGCATACTCAGATTTGACGAGCTGGTGGAACTTTAGGATCAACAAGATCTTTACCAGCTCTACAAGGAACCCTAGATTTTTGTTGAGATCAGGAGATCAATGTGCTGCTGGCTTGGCCATCTTGAGCCCATGGTGGATGAGTTTGAAGCAAAGGCTGTCTATAGGTTAATCTTATGGGCAGAGGATCCACAGAAACAGTGGCAGGAATTGTATGGAAGAGGACCTATGAATGCTGGAAATTAGGGGATGCATACGTTATGCCTTAAACCACATTGAATCAATAGGCATAGTGGAACAGCCCAAGGATCTCCATGAGCTGTAGTGTAGCCAGGATGGATGGTCTAGATGTAGCCATACAAAGGTAACTGTACAGTTGCCCAGCTGTAAGGCCACTTTTAGGGCAGATGTTCCACCAGGGCAGGGATTCATATGAATGATGAATAATATCGGTAATTCAGTACATAAATAGATTTTATTCACAACATACATAATATTAGACAATCTTTTTAAGGGTTAGTAAACACACTTTTACTGTGCTGACAGTAACAAACAAAATGTACAAAGCCTTTGTGGCATGTTTATAACTAGACTTATGAGTTGGTGAAACTACTAATTAGTGTCCAGAAAATAATTTTAAGATTGATTGTTCTATCATTTCTTTTCTTCTTCTCCCATCGCTCTCCACCATCTCATCTTACTACACATCTGATTGTCTTTCCCAGGTTAAACCTGACCTTTTTTTTCCCTCATTTTTTTCAAGTTTCAGATTTGTTCTAGGAACATAATAAAAGTCAAAAAGATATAGTAATAGGATGGAATTGAGCGCGCGCAGTTCTGATGAGCAGATAGCAACTTCTACTGAGGTCATAAAGATGTTACTGAGGTGCTGAACAAGAAAAGAACAAACATTAAACAAAGCAAACCGTTACCGAGGGACTTCATTAAAAAAAAGCTGCTTTAGGATTAGTTAAATTAAATATATGTCCAAGTTATAAGAAGAAATTGCCTTTTTTATTGTCCTTTAAAGAGTCACTACACCTTCATTTGTTATTTTCCCTTTGTATTTCGAGACGTTGAGCGGCAAATGTATAATTATTTTCCCATTGTTTTCTTTTCTTCTTGGAGGATGTCTAAACCTGCAATTTTAGCCGAGCCTTGACTTCCAGTATTTCAAGCTGGCCATATCCTTTCTTATCACCTGCTGTTGCCCTTCTGTAATCTCAATGGCCATCAGGCCACTACCCAAGTATTGGTTTGGGCCCTTAATTAGCTCAGCACCTTAGTTTTAAAACCTATGATTAAAGAGAGAAGATCTCAACAATTGGTTCATGCAATTTGCATCAACGTGTCTAATTTGCATGAACATGTCTAAAGACATTGAATAATGGGAGATAAATGGGGTTTATTCTAATAATGGTGTGCTGTACTTAAGGAAATCATACCATTGGACAATAAATGAAACAGATCTACCGTAACAGGTATCCCCAACCAGAGGCTTGTGAGTAACATGTTGCTCTCCAACCCCTTGGATGTTGCTCCCAGTGGCCTCAAAGCAGGTGATTATTTTTTCATTCCAGGCTTGGAGGCAATTTTGATTGTAAAAATACAGGTGTACTGCCAAACAGAGTCTCCCATAGGCTGCCAGTCCACCTAGGGGCTACCACATGGCCTTATTTGGCACCCCAGGAACATTTTGAATGCTCATGCTGCTCCCGAACTCTTTTGACAACTGAATGTGGCTCACAGGTAAAAAAGGTTGGGGACCACTGTAAATGTCCAACTATCTAAGGCCCTTCAGGAATAGGAAAACTGCACAATCCTGGAGTACTGGAGGTTTTAACTGCAGCTGATAGACTTTCCAGTAAGGTATTTTATAAATAGGGCCAATACTGAACTTATTATGACTCATTTATGAACTCAAGTCCAGTGTGCAAAGTGGATTTTTGGATGCAAACTGCTATTTTTTTTATCCATAATGTAGTGTTTTTTCCAATTATTCCACGATAATTGAGGTTAAGTTCCAAGCTGCATTAGCCAATTAGTCACAAATATGGCTGTTGCATCAAAATTAGTGATGGGCAAATTTGTCCCATTTCACTGAAAAATCGGCGTATTTCCCGCGAAATTTGTGAAACGGCGAAAAATTCACGAAAAGTGAACTCTTTGATGCACGCGTCAATTTTGACGGTCTCATTAAAGTCAATGGACGTGCGTCAGAGTTGATGCGTTCGACTATTCCGTTGCATCTTACCTTTGCAGAGTTGGAGTTGTATCAGGTGAGTGCAGGGGCTGTGCCAATGAGACATGTAGCCTCAGGCTGCAGCCTAGAACAACGTGGCAAAAAATGCTGCTCCTGGTACCTTTAAGAGCTGAAATGCAGTTGATTGAGTATTTGAGTATTGTTTTCATCTGATTCACTGATCTCAAGTCTGATGCAACCTGCTCTAGGCATTCTGGAGTTACCGGCAGGTTCAGGGTTGCAGTAGTTCCAGGGTTCTCAGCTTCAGTAGCCACAGCTCATCAGTCATCAGAAGTGCAGGAGCATGTTTGGACACAACTAACTTTCTGAATTGCATCAATATTTGCTCTCCATTGTGTTCATTTCAGAGCAGCGCAAAAGTGTTGGTGTGGTTGAACAATAAATTACCCTTTTTACACCTATTGTTTCCACAGTTTAATGTAAGTGCTGACAAATGAGCATAATACAATACACCAATCCCTGTAAATGTACAGAAAAATAAAGTCAATTTAAAGCATTAATGATAAATAAGTTATATATTTCCTTTTATACATTTTCAGAAAACATAAAGGTTCCCTATCCTCTGTGCTGTGAGGCATATTCCTATCAGTGTCCAAACGCCAGTCTACAAATAAATGACTTTTTCTCCAAAAGTTTAAGGAATTTATTGGATTCTATTTGTTTTCCTCCCCTTTGCTTAGATATAAGCGCTTTCTCATAGTCACAGATATATCTCGCTGCGTTTAACCCAGAATAACTCAGACTGAAGAAAAAAGTATTTATTATATTTTTTTTCTCATACACAGGGAGGACAAAATATTGCTGTGTGATTTAGAGCTGAACTCTATTTCATTGCCAATGGCCTTTTTATCTGTTTACTACCAGAATTCTATATGGGCTCTTTTTCTTCAAATGACTTGAAATTCAGCTTCAAGGAAAGTAAGGCTTAAACTAAATCACTATAGTCCTCTCCTAATATATATATATATATATATATATATATATATATATATATATATATATATATATATATATATATATATATATATATATATATATATATATATATATATATATATATATATAGGAAAGAGAGATTGTGGCACAGTAGCTCTAAAAACCTAAAGGGGATATATGTCTCCCCCAGAATGTTCGCATAGGCCCGGGCCTAGGGCGGCAAAAAAATAGGGGTGACATGCCGCCCAGCGGCGTCCCCATTCAATTACAGCAGCTGCGCCGGCGTTTTTTCGCCGGCGCGCTGGGAAGGGGATGTGAGGTGGGCGCTAGGACCGCGCGGCCGCCTGGTCGGACCGTGCGGCCTAGGGGCGCCCCTTATTGAGATCCGGCACTGGTTCTATGAGACACAGACAATGTGGAGAAGAGCAGGGGCTGTATTCACTAAGGCTGAAAAAGCCAGAAGGGATCATGGAATAAATTAGTCATAATCTGTGGGAAAGGAAAGGGGTGTTAAGGAAGTAGGGGTTGTGTTGTTCCGGGATACAGTATACAATGTCATTGACATAAGATTGAGGAGGATATAGCTTCTTCTTATCTTACCTACCTGTGGAAGGAAACTCTGGCAAAATGACTAATGTAATGGAAAAATCACACTTTAATAAATTTGTGATGTGAAGTAACGACCATTTAGGAAAAATTCTCCTAGTGATAGAGTGTGAAACTTTGTTAGCAATGTACTCTTTTGCTAGCGCATTGTCCTCTACGCCTGTTATTAAATGGGAAATGTCCCTGTGGATTTGATTTCTATTGAATTTTCAATAGGGACGGACACTTTGCCCTTTAGTAAATTTGCCCCTATCTGTTCTGGAGTCAAAAGAATGAACTTATTTTCCTGCATTGTGTGAATTCAAAAGTGCTTGTTATGAATGAATAATGCACAGGCAGATACCTGCTTGAAGTTACATTGGGCGTTGCTGTCTCTTCCTTTCGAAAAAGCCCTTGAAACGGTGTGGAGGCAGGGTGTAGTGCAACTGTAATAAAGTGCTTGGGTGCCAGTTTTTCTTTATGCTTAACCAGAGAACATTGTTTATGCAACAGAATAATCCACATAGGCGTACATAGAAATCAACAGGAACATAGAGCACAGAGGATATCATATACTCACAAGCAGCAATGATCAGCTCAGTCCTGCTCGATAGGGAACATGTACATCAGCAATTGAAAGTACACTCAGCTTTCAGACTTTTCCCCAAGTGGAACCCAGGGGAATCTCTACATCCCTAAATCCATGCACTTACTCCCAACTTCTGGGCAATTAGTAACCGGGATCTTAATCCCTCTGACTCTCCTTGTCGAAGCCTTAGGCTGCTCAACTAAATATCCGCCTGTCTCTCCTAGAGTGACCTATTACAGAGTATAGCTTATCCTTTACTAGGCCTAATGTACATAGGTTTCACTACCCATTCCCTTCCTGCCTGCTTGGTAAGGTCTAAAGCAATGAACCTCGAGCACATGGTTACCCTGACCTTCATACGATAGTACAGTGCAATCTACTGTACACTGTGAGAACACCAAGAGCATAGCTTAAGGCAGAATAATGAAATAGATCACCCAGTAGGACCCATTTAGTCATCTATAACACATGGGATTTGCCTGCCAAGGGTGGCTAATTTACCAGAACCCTGCAACACTAATACTTGGGATCCTTTAATAGTAAGGAATAGGTAGGGCCAGATTCCTTTTGTGGGTGTCCCTAAGCCGCACTGTCCGATCAGGCGGCCGCACGGTCCTAGCGCCCGCCCATACTTCCCCCGCCCGGTGCGAATATATGCGCACCTGAGAATAAGCGCCGGCGAAGGGTGCCATTGAACAGGGACGCACAGGTCCCCATAATGCGGCTGGGCGACATACAGTCATGCTGGCGTGAAACTCAAACACTATTTAAGGGCAATTCTGTGTGTGAGTCATTGCTGTTATAGGATTGTGTTCCTGGTGCTTCTGAGCTGTTTAGCTATCTGTAATTCTGATTCCTGTTGTGACCCTTGCCTGGCTTTTTGACGATTCTGACTTCTGTATCCTGACCCCTGCCTGATATCCGACTTCGCTTTTTCTATATCCCTGCTGATTGATCTCCTGGTTTGACCCTTGCCTGCCTGACTCCATTTTGTACTCTGCCTGCCCGGCCCGGCCTGATCTGACTATGATTCTGTCTACGCCTTGTACCGTGACCCTCTGCCCAAAAGACTCTTGCTTTACAGTTGTGCCCCTTAGCTTGTTCAGAACCCCTCGCTTTGCACCTCTCTTAATAAGACCTGGTGGCATCCGATTAGCCGATGGCTCCTCCGGAGGTGAAAGGCGGAAACAAGACCTGAGAACAGGGTGCTTAGCATCGGTTCTGAATTTAGGGTGCCGACCGTGAGGTATGATGAAATGCATACAACCCAATGCCAGTTACATGGAGGGCAGGTAACTGGAAACAAATTAATGTAGAACCAGCTCCTTTTACCATTTTCTGTATATACCACTCACCGGTGTGCGCATCACCCACTATGGCATTGTCTTACTCATTCTGTATATAGATATCACCTTCCCCTTGGACAGGCTACTCATTCTGTATATACCACTTCCATTGCCTTTTGTCTGGGCAAGATACATTTGTTGTTACATATTCCCATTAGGCGGTCTGTTTAGCTGCACTTAGTGAATAAATCAGTTTATTTATATAGATAGATAGCCTTGTTTTTGGAAGATAGTGACGAGTAAGAATGAATTCCCAAATAGCAGGGGTGCAGTATGATGGCAATCACTGGGAGTAAAGCGGCAGAGTGACGTATATTAGTTCCTGGACTTTTAATTTGAGACTAATTTGTCGCACAATGAGGTTGCAATTTTCTAATTGTGATTGCCATTTTAATTTTACTCATGGCTGTGCAACTAACAATGTATGGACTGGTAATTAAAATTAATTGTACTTTCACCTGCATATTTCTATTAGGCTTTTCAATTTAGTCGGGAGGCTCGACGGTTTCACTCTTTGAAAGATGCTGAATACGTTTAAGTGAGTCTAATTAAGCCACAGTGACTAATCCCCACATAAAATAGGCATTAAGCTATTCCTAGATTTAACTTGCATTCATCTACGATTGTTTTTCCGTTAAACAGATGAGTTTAAAAACCACTACAGAAAATGCAATCAACTCATCTGGGAAAAGGGTGCAAATTAACCTGTTCAGCCTCCAGAAACTGGTTCCGTAAGCACTTTGAATTTGGGTGGTGGGATATTTATAATAACAAAAAGAGTTTGCCTGAACCAAGAAATACACAGCAACTTATTAGTGGCATCATTATTCTAATAACCTTGGACCCAGTAAAGGTTTCCTACTGATTGGCTACAATGGCATTTTGGGTAGCATCAATCAGGTGCGACTTGATTTGGTTATTCACAAGGGAGATCCTGGCCCATTTGTCGCCTGCTGCTACCACCACCAGAGGGGGGGGGGGGGGTCCAACACACTAGCACAGATAAACACAATTTCAATGCTGGAAATTCGGCTATTAAAGTCACAAGGAGTGACATTTTTGCTGCCCCTGGTCACCAGTGGGGCGCTACTGCTTGAGGTGAGTTTCTGGCACAGCACCCCTGATTATTCACAAGTGAGGAGACCCCCTACAAGTTAAAAAAATAATTGGTGACCAGGGCCCCCCTATAAGTCAAAAAACAAAACATTGGCGCCAGGGGCCCCCTTACAAGTTAAAAAAAAAATTTGGGCCTCAGAGAATATTTTTTTTAAAAAAAAAATCGGTGGCAGGTCTTATAGACTATTAAAATGAAACATCGGTGGCTGGGGGATTAAAAAACACACATTGGTGTTCAGTGGAATTGAACTCATGGCTTCAACGTCACCTCTTTTAGTGACTTCAAGTCTTTTCGTATCTTCGGGACTTCAGTTTTGGCTGTTTTCATGACTTCTGGTCTTTTTACCACTTCAGGACTTCAACTTCGGATGTTTTCATGACTTTGGGTCTTTTTGCGGCTTTGGGACTTCAGCTGTTCACAACTTCTGCATTTCGGCTGTTCGGGACTTCAGGAGACGCAGCACGGCTTCGGCGCTGTCAAGGGGAGCCCGGCTATTTAGAAAAGTACAGCACAGCCGGGCCCCCCTTCAGGCCCGGGCCTGCTACAGCAGTACCCTCTGTGCCCCCTGATGGTGGGCCCTGCTCACGCACATCAAGTATTTACGCCTGTGCGTCAATTTCGGATTTGGTATGATATTCGGCCAAATCTGTATCCCTGCATTTGGGGATTTGGCTGAACCCACAAAAGCAGGGTTCAATGCACCCATAAATCTTCGACCACCATATGTGTGGGTTTAAGCCGACTCTTGTGCACGCTCCATATGACATTTCCTACCCTGCAAATAATCACTTCAGTTGGATATCAAACACTGTCAACGGAATATGCAGCAACTATACCAACACATGCAGCCTGCCCTTGAACCTTGGGTTCTATCATATAACACATAAACACAATCTATTGATATAGGATCATATTGTATACTTTTTGGGAGAGGACCACAACGGACCTACATGGTCTTCTCTCAACAGAATTTTCTAACCTGGTTTTCAGCCAGATATCAATCTGGCAGGTGATTGAGACAACCCAATACAAAGGCTAATAGGCTGCTCTCTGGAAAGGCTTATATCTGTCCATGCATGGTCAACTTAACTCTATATAATAAGACTTTCTCTTTCTTTCTCTCTTTAAGGGTCTCCCCCTGGGCTGGTATAATGGGCTCCAGATATCACATTGAGCCATGAGCCAAAGCTTGGCATATTTTGTTTTCAAAAAAAAAGCCACCATCATAATACATTACTCAACCACCAAAGCCAGAGGCCTTAAAGTGTACAAAATAAAAACAATTTAAAAAAAACAAATTTAGTGTTGCTTTTTTATTAGCGGGCTTAGATCAATATTCTAAATAGTCGTAATTACTCGCTCCCTACATGGTCTTTGTAAGAGAATCCCTTATTAAATAAATAGTCGTTTAGAAGCCCCTCTTGGGAATGAATGTTTAGTATTCCCAGGATGTTCTTATGGGGGTCCTCTGCTTTGATTTAGATCATTCAGTATTTCCCAGACCTCCATCTCCTCTTCTTCCCAAGATGCCATCTGTCCATATCCACCGTAAAGGTCTCAGCTGATTTCCCTTGTCTCGCTAATGGGTCAACCCCTTCATGTTTAGAATGTAAACTCTAATCACAGGGTATCATTGGTAGCATTCGCCATGGCAGCCGTCCAAATTTCTTCTAATTACAGAATATTCATTCCTGCTGGCTTTTAATAGGTTTACTAATTAACGTTGTAATTAGATAATTGAAATAAGTTATTTCTAGCCGGGGCTTTTTGCCTTTTTGTCTTAATTAGTCAAAGTAAAAAAAAAATAGATATATTTGGGATCTAATGATTCTGGCGGAAGCTAGATTTTAAAGGGACACTGTCATCCCAGGAAAAACAAACAAGGTTTAATTGTATCTGGTAATACTGTAATAATTAGTAGATATGGGTTTGGAAGAAAGCCAATTTATAAACAGTCAAAATAGAACTGAAACGAAGGCCTTTTTTTTTTAGGGAAATTGATTTTTTTTTTTTAAATATTCAAATATCAGTTGAAAGGGAAATAATGTTAATTTCTTAATGGATATGAACCTTGGGGAGAAGATTTATTAATTTCCTATCAATTGCAGGGGGGAAAACTTGAAAAATTTTAACTAAATACTATAAAGTTTTTTCACAATCGAGTTTTTGCGATTATTTGGGTTCTTTTATTTTTCCATTTAGATTTTTTTCCAATCTAAGTAAAATCTGGAATGCCATCATTTCTATCACAGCAACAAAATTGCAGTTCCCATTGACTTCTATGGCATCTTGGCAAGTTTTAGGTGGCGAGATATTTATTTTTTTATTTGATTTGAAAAACTGGAAAAAAAGACAATCACTAAAAAATTAGCAACAGTGAAAATTTGTTCCATTTTTTCCATTGCCGCAATTTCCAGGGAGAGAAGCAAAAATCACAACCTTGAATATTAATAAATCAGACCAATGAAGGAAGGAAAACTGAATCCAAAAAACTGGGTTCTGAATACGGCTGAATTATTTGGTGCAGGAGTCAGTATTCGGCCATTTTGAAAAAAAATGGATTTAGTGCATTAGTGCTGTAAATTAGTAGAATATTACAGGTATGAGATCCATTATCCGGAAAGCCGCTATCCAGAAAGCTACGAATTACAGAAAGACCATCTCCCATAGACTTCATTTTATACAAATAATCCAGATTTTGAAAAAATCATTTCCTTTTTCTCTGTAACAATAAAGCCTACTGGAAAATAATGTAAACATTAAATAAACCCAGTATCCCATATCTTGTACTTGATCCCAACTAGGATATAATTAATGCTTATTGGAAGCAAAACCAGCCTATTGGGTTTATTTAGGGGCATATTTATCAAGGGTCGAATTTCGAATTTGAAAATCTTCGAAATTCGTATTCAAAAAGACCAACCGAAATGAAATCAAAGGTTTTTTTTGTCCAAATAGGTCCATTTTCAATCGAAAAGATCCATTTTCGATCGGATTTGAATCATAAGAATTGAAGTAATGGTGCATTCGATCAAATTCGATTCGAAATTTTTCCAAAAAAACCTTTGATTTTTCAGAATCCAACAATTGACTCCAAATAGGTTCTAGAAGGTCCCCCATAGGCTAAAACAGCAATTTGGCAGGTTTAGATGGCGAATGGTCGAAATTGAATTTTTAAAGCGACAGTAAATGATAAATTTCGAAATTGAGAATTTTCTAATTTTTTTCAAATTCAAATCGAATTTGGACTATTCCCTTGTCGAAATACACAAAAATTAGCTCGAAATTCAAATTTTTTAAATTAGAATTTTCCCTTTGACCTTTGATAAATCTGCCCCTTAAAGGGGATGTAAAGGCAAAAATATTAAATCCCATTTTTACTTTCTTTAATGAAAAAGAAAACTATCTCCAATATACTTTAATTAAAAAATGTCTACTGTTTTTATAATAAACCTGATTGTATGCAGTGAAATTCCCCCTTCTTTTACTGCTGTGGATAGGAATTGTCAGATGGTCCCCAACTGCTGTGCAGGTAAACGATCATACTTTCAAATGGCAGGGGGAGCCCCCCCACCTTACTTCCCAGAACTCGAGCAGCATTGTTGGATTCCCTGTAGAGATTTGTATCCAGAGACTCAGTGCATTCTTTATATTCTGATTATTAATCAGTCTTGCTGTATTGGCTTCTATGGCAGATATAATTTGACTTGTGCTGTTTTGATAATTTATGACGATCCCTAAGCTTAACCTCCCAACTGAAGCCCAGATCACACTGAGCATGTGCGAGTCTTAATATTGCAGAAATGTTTAACAAAGTTACAAGATGACAGCCCCTTGCGCCAACTTTGAAAGCATAAATCATTTGTCTTATTAGGCTGCTGGTGCAGTAAGTTCATGTATATATTTAGTATACATAATACAGCATTTCTAACATTATTCTATTTTAGACTTTAGTTGCCCTTTAATGCTTACATGATTTTCTAGTAGATTTATGGTATGAAGTTTCAAATTATGGAAAGATCTGTTATCCAGAAAACCCCAGGTCCCAAGCATTCTGGATAATAGCTCCCATACCTGTACTGGTTTTAATACAATTTTCCTTGTGCTGGAAAGTTTGTGCAAATTTTGTGCAAAATGTCCAATTTGATGAACTTTAACCAAAAAGGAAAATTCGCCACAACAAGCAATTTACGTAAACCATGAATACAATAAATATTGGTGTATTAATGTTGTGTGTGTGTCTTTTTTGGCAGACATAATTATGGCACTGTGAGAGGACTAATGCATTTTTTCATAAAAAAAATGCATTAGCCGGGTTCAGGCTTTTGAATTACAATTATAAAGACACAGCGTCTATTTTAGCATTTATGTCATATCCTACACAGTAATAACCAGCATACATCATTACTTTATAGCAAGTTATTACCTATTACAATTGCATGGGAAAAATAAGCTAGCAAAAGTTTGACAATGCAAAGTCAGTACAGGTATGGGACCTGTTATCCAGAATGCTCGGGACCTGGGGTTTTCCGGATAACGGATCTTTCTGTAATTTGGATCTTCATACCTTAAGTCTACTAGAAAATCATGTAAACATTAAATAAACCCAATAGGCTGGTTTTGCTTCCAATAAGGATTAATTATATCTTAGTTGGGCTCAAGTACAAGCTACTTTCTTATTATTACAGAGAAAAAGGAAATCATTTTTTAAAGAAGACATATAGGATCAATTAAAAAACACAAATTTTGTAGGCAATTATAAGAAATATATGATGTTGCTTTTACATGGTGCTCAAAATTAATATTAGCTTTAAAATGAGCCCCTTTATTAGACCTCCCTATAGATGTTCAATGGTCCCTGTCCAGTCCCTGACCCCAAATGGTCCCTGCCAGAAGCACAGTAGGAGGGGGACAGCCAATCACAGCCCTGCAGTCACACAAGCACAGACAGGCTTCAGTTCCCTATCAGGTCCTGCTAGCTGCTGATTGGTTCCTGTCCTACAGTGCAGTGAGCTGAGTGCACAGCCTAGGAATTCAGGGAGCAGGAAGTGGAAGAGAAGGGAGGGATTATTAGGGTTTTTGCAAAAATATTCAATAAATCAGCCTGAAACATTACATTTTTAAGCACAATTCTTCTATATCTAAATGAGTATAACGTACTATGTTCTTATTTTTTTACACAAAATGTCTTCTTTAAAAATTTGGATTATTTGGATAAAATGGAGTTTATGGGACGCAGCCTTTCAGTATTTCTGAGCCTTCTGGATAATGGGTTTCCGGATAACAGATCCTACACCTGTACCGGTAATGCAGGTATCCCCTTATTTACCCGTGAGCCACATTCAAATGTAAAATAAGTTGGAGAGCAACACAAACATGCAAAAAACTCTGAAATTTCCAGTTATGGAATGGCTATTTAGTAACTCCTGGCAGACTACAGGAGACTCTGTTTGGCAGTACACCAGAACTTGCTTCCAAAAATCAAAAATAAGCTCCTGCTTTGAGGCCACTGGGAGCAACATCCAAGGGGTTGGTGAGTTACATGTTGCTTATGAGCCACTGGTTAGGGATACTGGATCCATCATCCAGTAACCTAGTATCCAGAAAGCTCTGGAATGACCATCTCCCATAGACTCCATTTTAATCAAATCATTCACATTGTTAAAAATGATTTCCTTTTTCTTTACAACATTGAAGCAATACTTTGCACTTGATCCCTGTATGCCAACACTTTTTATACTTGCTTCTTTACATTCAATTACTGAATTTGTGGCAATTTTTTTTTTTTTGAAATTTGAAAATTTGCACTTTAGTAAATTTGTCTCAGAGACTGCTTGTTACAGACCCCAAGCACTTACCCCTCGCCTTGCCGTGAGAAATACCACATTGTCTACACACCTGTTGCCCCTACTGAAAGCCCCCTGCCAAGATATAAAAAATAGTCACTAGAGCCCATGTATTACAAGTCATATTATTCAAACAGGTCACATGGTATGATGGACTCGGTGAAGGCAATATATAATGAGATATCATTTTAATACTTTCTTATGATATCCCTCCCTAACCCAGGATTTAGGAATATTCCATGACCTATAAGTAGTGATGGGCGAATTTATTCGGCAGGCACAACAAAAAAAAATTGGACAACATCGAGGACAACAATTAAACGGATGGCCATTGACTTTAATGTGCGTCAAACGAATTATCGTAGACGTCAAAATTTGCATTTGCAAAATTTTACACCCATTTCACATATTTCACAGGAAATTTGTGAATTTCGTGGCGAACCGAAATGGGACAAATTCGTCCATCAATACCTTGGTGGCGTTACAGCTCCATAATACTACATGTAATACATACAAGATCAACGTTGGCTCTATAATTCCAGTAGATGAAGCTGTATTGGGGGTACAGTCCCCCTTTAGCCAAAGGCTCAGCAAATAACAGAGAAATGGAAACAGTGGGTTCAACTGTATCTGTCACTATGGGGGAAATGACACTCACTTATCAGCAGTTTATTCCCACTCGTGTGCCTTTAAATCCCCAGCTCTGTTTCCCTTTTTACAATTGCGCTGTAAATTCTCATTCCACGGACAATTACTTTTTTTATCGCCCCGAGCGCTGCTACTGTTTGCCGACTGTTTATGGTTATTCTCACATGTACATTCGGTTACAGGGGAAGAAATGTGGTGTACATCTAAATGACAGAGCCGGCCGTTTGTTAAATAGTGAAGAGAGTATCCGAGCTGTACCGTGAGGCCCATCAAAGGGAAATATGCCGTTTGCGGGAAGGGTTTATTGGCTGTTTATTTGCACTTAAAACACAGAAGGTCTCATTTACTAACAGAGACAAAGGAGTAAAAAAATTTGGTGCAATCTGCCATGTTTTTCCCAGAATGCAAGGGTAACTAGGATTCAAGGGTGTAACTCTGTACCCCGGTGGTCCCCTATAAACTGGTCCACTCCGCTGTAGGTGCAGGGAACAGTTACTTTTTCAATATTCTCATGTTAAGGGCTCTGATTGCTTGTGGGAAGAAGCTTTTGCAGTGTCTAGTAGTTTTAGTTTGAATGCTGCGGAACCTTCTTCCAGATGGTAAGAGAGAGAACAGAGAATGAGATGAATGGGATATGTCTTTTGCTAAGATATTTTCTCGTCGTACGAGAAGTTTCTGGTAGAGTTGGGAGATGGGTGGGAGAGGTTCTCCTATGATCCTTTCTGCATCCCATCCTGTTGTGTATGCAGCCCACAATCCCTCCACAGGGGATCACAGGTGACACTCTGGGTAGTGGTGGTGGGAGCCAGCAGGTGGGGTCTGGCAGGGGAGAATGCAGGAATCGCAGAACCAAAGCAGGTACAGTTTCCCCCCAAGAGACCCCCAGCAGCCAGTAGATCTCTACCCCCTATACATATGCCAATGCAAAACCAGTGCAAAGGGATTCTTTTGCTGGGTATAAATTTCATACAATTACGCCAACAAAAAAAATGATGAAACCATAGAGGGACATATATTTTCATATACCCTCAATTGCATGTGAGTGCAAAAACTTAGAGCATACTGTAGTCATTATTCTCAAGGGGAACCCTATACATGGGGGTCCTGCAGCTGGTCGGGTACCCACGGGTTACCTACAAAAAAAAACGGGCTTATGTAATATTGTTTATATTTTACCCCTTTTAAAGTTTTACAAAACTTGTTTCTGTCCCCGCCCACTTTTGATAGCAACACTTCCAGTTTGCAGCACCGTCACTTCCTGTTTGATGGTGGTCGGCAGGTTGTGGGTCTGGTTGCGGATAAGGCGGTTGTGGGTCAGATAGCGGATCAAAGTGGCTAAATATGCGGGTTGCGGTTCTGGTCGCAGGCTGCGGGTTCAGGTTGGGTCCGGCCGTCCAGGTCTTAGACATCAGTTCCACGCACAGCTCTACTATACCGAATCAGAATCCTAATTTGCATATGCAAATTAGGGACGAGAAAGGAAAACGTGGAAAAAATGTTTTACTTCCTCGTTTTGTGGTCACGTGATTTCCCTTACTGCATCTAATTTGCATATGCAAATTAGGCTTCGGATTCGGTTAGGCCAGGCACAAGGATCTGGCCGAATCTGAATCCTGCTGGAAAAGGCAGAATCCTGGCCGAATCAGGAACCGAATACTTGATTCAGTGCATCCCTATAGCATATAAAGCTCAATATTACTGGTGAGTACACAGTGGATAATTGACCTGCATTTATACATAAGCAAAGGAGTGGCCATTTACAGCTCCATTCAACTTGTGTATTTTCTATAAACTCCAGTCTAATCAAACGTGGGCCTGTTGTGTTGATGTCCTTGCTTCCAACAACACAGCTCCCACTAATGTACAAGTGAAATGCTCCCTTTAAATGGTACTGTACTTTATGGTCTATTTAAAGTGGCACAAAGATGGAGATTTTGTAAGTTTTGGTTCAGGCAGGTGAAATAGCTTTTCTTACCCGCCTTAGTAAAAAATATATTACCTTACGCCCTTATCAACTCTATTCTCACACTGATGCACGTCCTACTGTGTTTCCAATCAGTGGCTTTGTGCTATGTATCTCCAAGGGACAGCAAGCAGTTATAATAAAATGCCTTTATTCAAGCCTCACGGGCTCTTTGTCAAGCGTAAAAGTCACACCATTCAGAACTTCCTATAAATATCTAAATGCCCAAGGAAGTTACCAATGTGTGAATTTTAAGATTGACATGGAACTCCTAAGGCTTGAAACGACGCTAGCGTGCCTAGATGCTTCAATAAAGGCTTTTTTATTATAACTAATTCCTGACCCTTGGAGATACTTTACCCACCCTAGATCCCAGCAATACCCCTGGGTGTCATATTCTGGCACCCAGTGTACAACTACAAGACCTGCATATTTCCCCATCATGTTGGGCTGATAGTTGGAGTAATAAGCTGACTGATGGAGTAATAATCTGATGGAGTAATAATCTGATGGTTCCATTTGTAAAATATCCACCAATCTCCAGTATTAAGCTGACGCAAAGATCCGATCATACAAATCCTCGATTCGTACGATTTCCGGACGGTGTGTGGAGAGTCCCGACATTTTTCGTCTCATGAAGATCGGTCATTTGGACAATCGGCCAGGTTAAAAGATTTCTGTCAACTGGCGATAATATCTCTCCGTGTATTGTCCACCTGATATCGCTGTGAGCTTCCCAGTAGAATTTGTCGGGCATACTTTCACACAATTGCCTCGACGGGCAGGACATCGGCTGGTTTGTTCTCTTTGCTGCTTTATTTTATCTGAATGGTTAGTGGCAGGTCGGGAAAAGGCACCGATATTCTGCTCGTCTATGGCCAGCTTAATAGAGAAATGTGTTTGCGTTATTGGGATCCTAACTCGACTAAGGACATGTCAAGGTCATGCTCGGGTGAGTTAAATAAAAGCTTATCCATATAATTATACAGAACTTATCCCTTCAACAATTACTAGCACATATATGTTCTCTAATACTCAATACATAGTCCAGCCAGGGTAACTGACTCTAGCACTCAGCTCTGGACCGCAGGAGAACCCAGTGAAGAAGATATGACCACCATCGGGTCAACAGGAGTCAGATAACTCAACAAGAACCAATGTTCTCTGACAACTGTATGGGGTCTGTAAAGAGGCAGGCAGCAAATTCAAGAACCTGCAAAAGGTTGAGGTTGGTGACAATTGCTCTGTAGCTACATAACAGGGAAAGTTGTAGGCACAAAGAAAACATTCCAGAAGGGTGGTCTTTAGAAGATTCCACAATCAACTATGGCGGGATTGCACCAGCACTTCATTGAAAACATTGCTCATTGACTTGGACACAAACTTGTTGGAAAAGGCTGAAATGTCACTTTATGTGTCACACAATGGTTCAAGCTTGGGACAGGAACGGAATCACAATGGAAGAAAGTCATATTAAGAATTTTTATATTAATGCCTGGATTGTTAAGGTTGAAATACTATTCCCTCTAAAAAATACTGCAGAAAGCTTGTCTTGTCCTTTAAATTTAAAAAGGGAAAACTTAAATACCAGCTGAGGGCAGCAAGCAGAACACAAAAAGAAGATTCAGCCTACTTGTATTATTTTTCAGCCAGAGCTGCAAGTATTTGGGAATCTCTACTCCAAAGCTTGGCCAATTTAAAAAATCTATATTCGATTGACCCTGAATTCTTTATTCATTGACTCATTAAAATGCAACTGTATATTTGTTTTATGGCCGTGCGGCTTTTTATCTCCGGCTACACAAGAGCTCGACAAAACATATCGCCTACGGTGAAATATCTGTATCAAATCTGATAAATACATTTACAACGTATTGCCCGTCTGCTTTGCATTTTGTGCAAGCGTTTCGCTGACACTGCGGTATGATTGCAGCCAATATACTAAACGTTTACTCTTTGCAGGCGTCGTGCAACCGCGGGCAATTTATCTAAGTCTCACCTCTCTTAAAGCACTTTTATCAAAATTGGCGGTCAAACACTGCTGATCCATGGTGGCCTCAATCTTAAACACTGTGCTACAGATTTTAATTTAGGAAAGATTAATGCTTTCTCCAGTGTTAATGCCACAGAGCCCTGTTATCTCCGGTGAAGGGTGTCAGCTAATTTCTGCTGGGAGACGGTAAAGTGAAGTGCGCATGTTGATGGCTGAACAACAAGCTAAGATGCAAGAAGCTCTGATAATAGAGAGGAGAAAGGTTCATTTTCTCAAATTTCCAGTAAATTACAAAATGTTTCCCCAGTCTTTTACAAAGAACCTTAGCCAATTCAGTTCAGTTTAGACCTGTTTATTGGCGCAAGAGGGACTCGTTCAGCATAAATAATCCAATCTACAGGGTTCGCAGGCTTTATAATGTAAGGCTCATTCATTAGAATAGTTGCTAAATTGCATCACAGCAACAACCAATCAGATATTTGCTTTCTTTTTCCAACTTGTGTTACAATGTCCACACTAATTACATATTGGTAAGTGCTCTTGTGCAATTTAGCTCAATCAGCTCCAATATAGATTATTACATAAAGCAAAACTTTGTAAAGATGTAAATTCTCTATTGTACCTATAGTAACAGTGGGATAATAGTCTCTGGGAAGGGAGTGCGACTGTGGGATAGCAGGTATAGTAGGGAGAGATGGTGTCTATAGTAGCAGTGGGATAATAGTCTCTGGGAAGGGAGTGCGACTGTGGGATAGCAGGTATAGTAGGGAGAGATGGTGTCTATAGTAACAGTGGATAATAGTCTCTGGGAAGGGAGTGTGACTGTGGGATAGCAGGTATAGTAGGGAGAGATGGTGCCTATAGTAACAGTGGATAATAGTCTCTGGGAAGGGAGTGTGACTGTGGGATAGCAGGTATAGTAGGGAGAGATGGTGTCTATAGTAACAGTGGGATAATAGTCTCTGGGAAGGGAGTGTGACTGTGGGATAGCAGGTATAGTAAGGAGAGATGGTGTCTATAGTAACAGTGGGATAATAGTCTCTGGGAAGGGAGTGTGACTGTAGGATAGCAGGTATAGTAGGGGGAGATGGTGCCTATAGTAACAGTGGGATAATAGTCACTGGGAAGAGAGTGTGACTGTGGGATAGCAGGTATAGTAGGGAGAGATGGTGCCTATAGTAACAGTGGATAATAGTCTCTGGGAAGGGAGTGTGACTGTGGGATAACAGGTATAGTAGAGAGAGATGGTGCCTATAGTAACAGGGGATAATAGTCTCTGGGAAGGGAGTGTGACTGTGTGATAGCAGGTATAGTAGGGAGAGATGGTGCCTATAGCAACAGTGGGATAATAGTCTCTGGGAAGGGAGTGTGACTGTGGGATAGCAGGTATAGTAGGGAGAGATGGTGCCTATAGTAACAGTGGATAATAGTCACTGGGAAGGGAGTGTGACTGTGGGATAGCAGGTATAGTAGGGAGAGATGGTGCCTATAGTAACAGTGGGATAATAGTCTCTGGGAAGGGAGTGTGACTGTGGGATAGCAGGTATAGTAGGGAGAGATGGTGTCTATAGTAACAGTGGGATAATAGTCTCTGGGAAGGGAGTGTGACTGTGGGATAGCAGGTATAGTAGGGAGAGATGGTGCCTATAGTAACAGTGGGATAATAGTCTCTGGGAAGGGAGTGTGACTGTGGGATAGCAGGTATAGTAGGGAGAGATGGTGTCTATAGTAACAGTGGGATAATAGTCTCTGGGAAGGGAGTGTGACTGTGGGATAGCAGGTATAGTAGGGAGAGATGGTGCCTATAGTAACAGTAGATAATAGTCTCTGGGAAGGGAGTGTGACTGTGGGATAGCAGGTATAGTAGGGAGAGATGGTGTCTATAGTAACAGTGGATAATAGTCTCTGGGAAGGGAGTGTGACTGTGGGATAGCAGGTATAGTAGGGGGAGATGGTGTCTATAGTAACAGTGGGATAATAGTCACTGGGAAGGGAGTGTGACTGTGGGATAGCAGGTATAGTAGGGAGAGATGGTGTCTATAGTAACAGTGGGATAATAGTCTCTGGGAAGGGAGTGTGACTGTGGGATAGCAGGTATAGTAAGGAGAGATGGTGTCTATAGTAACAGTGGGATAATAGTCTCTGGGAAGGGAGTGTGACTGTAGGATAGCAGGTATAGTAGGGGGAGATGGTGCCTATAGTAACAGTGGGATAATAGTCACTGGGAAGGGAGTGTGACTGTGGGATAGCAGGTATAGTAGGGAGAGATGGTGCCTATAGTAACAGTGGATAATAGTCTCTGGGAAGGGAGTGTGACTGTGGGATAACAGGTATAGTAGGGAGAGATGGTGCCTATAGTAACAGGGGATAATAGTCTCTGGGAAGGGAGTGTGACTGTGGGATAACAGGTATAGTAGGGAGAGATGGTGCCTATAGTAACAGGGGATAATAGTCTCTGGGAAGGGAGTGTGACTGTGTGATAGCAGGTATAGTAGGGAGAGATGGTGCCTATAGTAACAGTGGGATAATAGTCTCTGGGAAGGGAGTGTGACTGTGGGATAGCAGGTATAGTAGGGAGAGATGGTGCCTATAGTAACAGTGGATAATAGTCACTGGGAAGGGAGTGTGACTGTGGGATAGCAGGTATAGTAGGGAGAGATGGTGCCTATAGTAACAGTGGGATAATAGTCTCTGGGAAGGGAGTGTGACTGTGGGATAGCAGGTATAGTAGGGAGAGATGGTGTCTATAGTAACAGTGGATAATAGTCTCTGGGAAGGGAGTGTGACTGTGGGATAGCAGGTATAGTAGGGGGAGATGGTGTCTATAGTAACAGTGGGATAATAGTCACTGGGAAGGGAGTGTGACTGTGGGATAGCAGGTATAGTAGGGAGAGATGGTGTCTATAGTAACAGTGGGATAATAGTCTCTGGGAAGGGAGTGTGACTGTGGGATAGCAGGTATAGTAAGGAGAGATGGTGTCTATAGTAACAGTGGGATAATAGTCTCTGGGAAGGGAGTGTGACTGTAGGATAGCAGGTATAGTAGGGGGAGATGGTGCCTATAGTAACAGTGGGATAATAGTCACTGGGAAGGGAGTGTGACTGTGGGATAGCAGGTATAGTAGGGAGAGATGGTGCCTATAGTAACAGTGGATAATAGTCTCTGGGAAGGGAGTGTGACTGTGGGATAACAGGTATAGTAGGGAGAGATGGTGCCTATAGTAACAGGGGATAATAGTCTCTGGGAAGGGAGTGTGACTGTGGGATAACAGGTATAGTAGGGAGAGATGGTGCCTATAGTAACAGGGGATAATAGTCTCTGGGAAGGGAGTGTGACTGTGTGATAGCAGGTATAGTAGGGAGAGATGGTGCCTATAGTAACAGTGGGATAATAGTCTCTGGGAAGGGAGTGTGACTGTGGGATAGCAGGTATAGTAGGGAGAGATGGTGCCTATAGTAACAGTGGATAATAGTCACTGGGAAGGGAGTGTGACTGTGGGATAGCAGGTATAGTAGGGAGAGATGGTGCCTATAGTAACAGTGGGATAATAGTCTCTGGGAAGGGAGTGTGACTGTGGGATAGCAGGTATAGTAGGGAGAGATGGTGTCTATAGTAACAGTGGGATAATAGTCTCTGGGAAGGGAGTGTGACTGTGGGATAGCAGGTATAGTAGGGAGAGATGGTGTCTATAGTAACAGTGGATAATAGTCTCTGGGAAGGGAGTGTGACTGTGGGATAGCAGGTATAGTAGGGGGAGATGGTGTCTATAGTAACAGTGGGATAATAGTCACTGGGAAGGGAGTGTGACTGTGGGATAGCAGGTATAGTAGGGAGAGATGGTGTCTATAGTAACAGTGGGATAATAGTCTCTGGGAAGGGAGTGTGACTGTGGGATAGCAGGTATAGTAAGGAGAGATGGTGTCTATAGTAACAGTGGGATAATAGTCTCTGGGAAGGGAGTGTGACTGTAGGATAGCAGGTATAGTAGGGGGAGATGGTGCCTATAGTAACAGTGGGATAATAGTCACTGGGAAGGGAGTGTGACTGTGGGATAGCAGGTATAGTAGGGAGAGATGGTGCCTATAGTAACAGTGGATAATAGTCTCTGGGAAGGGAGTGTGACTGTGGGATAACAGGTATAGTAGGGAGAGATGGTGCCTATAGTAACAGGGGATAATAGTCTCTGGGAAGGGAGTGTGACTGTGGGATAACAGGTATAGTAGGGAGAGATGGTGCCTATAGTAACAGGGGATAATAGTCTCTGGGAAGGGAGTGTGACTGTGTGATAGCAGGTATAGTAGGGAGAGATGGTGCCTATAGTAACAGTGGGATAATAGTCTCTGGGAAGGGAGTGTGACTGTGGGATAGCAGGTATAGTAGGGAGAGATGGTGCCTATAGTAACAGTGGATAATAGTCACTGGGAAGGGAGTGTGACTGTGGGATAGCAGGTATAGTAGGGAGAGATGGTGCCTATAGTAACAGTGGGATAATAGTCTCTGGGAAGGGAGTGTGACTGTGGGATAGCAGGTATAGTAGGGAGAGATGGTGTCTATAGTAACAGTGGGATAATAGTCTCTGGGAAGGGAGTGTGACTGTGGGATAGCAGGTATAGTAGGGAGAGATGGTGTCTATAGTAACAGTGGATAATAGTCTCTGGGAAGGGAGTGTGACTGTGGGATAGCAGGTATAGTAGGGAGAGATGGTGCCTATAGTAACAGTGGCTATAAGATTGACATTTGTATTCTATGCTATGTAGTTTGGATAATAACTGTTTTTCTGGGAGACTACAGTACTTTGATGACCTATTCTGAAAATTCCTCGGGGAATTAAATCAGGTTTTCAAGCAACAAGCCATCAAACTTTTTTGATTTAGGATGTAAAACTGGTGCTTTCAGTAGTAGAGTGGAGTGTTCTTCTAGGCCAGGCTGTCCAACTGGCGGCCCACGACCACCCCCTTCTGTGGCCCCCCAGATGCTGTGTCTTTTTACCCTATGTAAACTTTCACTACAGAGATGGCCTTTAATAGTTTTTCAACTTCATAAACCACCTGTTCCAGACAGAATCACTCCCATCTCCCTTTTGGCAGCTGCTGGCACAGGTACATATTTGTGGGCAATATCTTGGCTGCTACTTGCACAGGTAAACACATGATATGATGGATATTTGGCTGCTGCTGGCACAAGTACATATATGGAGGCAATAGTGTGTATTCTTTGGCTGATGATGGCACAGATACAGATTGGGGGCAATATAAGGGATTGGCTGCTGCTGGCTCAGGTACATGGGGCAACATGGTGGCTGCTGGCACAGGTACACAGATGTTTGAGGGCAATATGATGGATTTTTGGCTACTGCTGGAACAGATACAAATTGGGGCAATATGATGGATTCTTTTGGTTGCCGCTGGCATAGGTACAGATTGGGGGTAAAAATATGATGGATGTCTTGGGGTTTGTTAGCAATTGGAAATTGTTGTTAAGGGCCCCTAAGGTGTTTAATCATGTGTTGGGGGGTTGTTGTATTATACACAGGGGAGGATGAGGCATATGGATTTAAGGGTATGTTTTTAACATGACTTCAATTTGATATGAGTGATGAGGGATTTCCCTGCTGTGATCACCAACCATTGGGTTTTTTGGTGTGTTACCACCGTTAATGTGGATATGATCTTAAAAGTTCTTGTGGTAACATGGGTGTGGTTTACAGTGGGTGTGATTTACAGTGGGTGTGGTTTACAGTGGGTGTGGTTTAAAGGGGGAGTGGTCAACACTGACTTCTATTATCGGTCCTCCACCACATAGGCCAGTAAAATTTTGGCCCTCAGTACCACTGAACTTGGACAGCAGTGTTCTAGGCCATTTCAGTGTCCCTAATGTATTATCATTGCATCTAGGAAATATATTATCCAAAAACGCTCTGCCCGCTTGGTTCAGGAAAAGGTGCAACTTTCCTCAATCAGGTCACCGATATCCTGGTATCTATAACTCGATTTATAAGGAAATGAGGAGAGCACTCTGCAAGCAAATCAATGCTGTGGTTATCCTTTTATTAGTCGACTACAAGAAGTCACTGATAAAAGGATAACCACAGCATTAATTTGCTTGCAGAGTGCTCTCCTCATTTCCTTATAAATCGTATTGTCTTTGCTTCTTTTACTGGCACAATCACATGCAGCGTTTGACATTAGATCTGTTTCTAGAAGGTTCCATTATTCCACTTGGAGTTTTAAAACTTAGGGTTCAGTTTTTTATTTATCATTGTTGACTAAAGTAGATGGACTTCTAATTCTGAATTTCTGTTTTCTGGATAATTTTTGTAATTTGGATCTCCATTAGGGATGCACTGAATCCAGGTGTCAGTTCGGGATTCGGCCAAGATTCAGCCTTTTTCAGCAGGATTCAGATTCAGCCAAACTGAATCCAAAAAATCACATGACTTATTTACATCACACAAACAAGGAAGTCAATTTTTTTTTGAACTACGCACTCTCCACAAGGTACTCTTTCCTCCTTTCCCCCTAATTTACATATGCAAATTACGGTTCGGATTCGGTTCGGTATTCGAATCTTTCACAAACGATTCGGCCGAATCCTAAAATAGTGGATTCGGTGCATCCCTGATCTCGATACCTATTAAAAAAAGTCATTTAAACATTTAATAAAACCAATAGGATTGTTTTACCTTCAACAAGGAGTAATTATATCTTAGTTTTGATGAAGTACAAGGTACTTTTTTATTATTACAGAGAAAAAGGATCCTATAACTGTAGTAGATTTATATAAAACTGCCCTAATATATCATGATTGATTAAGCCCTTTACTTGAGACCAGAGGTCGCATTTTCTAAACGAGTTTGTTAATTGGGTCCACATAAACAGCTACATTGTTAGTAAATGGCAAACAATTTAATCAGTGACTGCAGGGCAGGAGGATGACATTTTTGCTGGGGGAGGCTACCAGTAGAAGCCTTTCTATTGGTGAACTTCCTATTCTCCACTTATGATAGGCCGTGTCATGTGTAGGACATGCTATATATTAATATGCCCCTCAGCCGAGTACTAAAATGTAGAACTTTGGGAGGCAATAAGCAAACACAGTCCATCTACATCTGGTCAATAGTAAGGGGCCAATTCATTAACTTCGAGTGAAGGATTCGAAGTAAAAAAACTTCGAATTTCGAAGTGTTTTTTTGGCTACTTCGACCATCGAATGGGCTACTTCCACCTTCGACTACGACTTCGAATCGAAGGATTCAAACTTAAAATCGACTATTAGACCATTCGATAATCGAAGTACTGTCTCTTTAAGAAAAACTTTGACCCACTAGTTCGCCACCTAAAAGCTACCGAACCCAATGTTAGCCTATGGGGAAGGTCCCCATAGGCTTGGCTAAGTTTTCTGGGTCGAAGGACAATCCTTCGATCGTTGGATTAAAATCCTTCGAATCCTTCGATTCAAAGGATTTAATCGTTCGATCGAACGATTATTCCTTCGATCGGTCGAAGTATTTGCGCAAAATCCTTCGACGTCGAAGGATTTTCATTCCCAGTCGAATATCGAGGGTTAATTAACCCTCGATATTCGACCCTTGATGCATCTGCCCCTAAGTGTAAAATATAGTTCCTTTAACTCGCAGGGCCTTATTCACATTAATAAATGCAAGCAGAACTTGGTAGTGGGTGTATGACAGTTTAAGCAAAGCTGCTTTGTTGCGGTTACATTTGCAACAGTAAATAAAGGTGGCCATACACTATAAGATACGCTCGTTTGGCGATATATTTTCCCTGATATAATGCTAACGGCAGGGCTATAACGGGGGTAACCTGAATGTTCGGCCCTATGGCCGAACGATCGGATTACGAAGAGCGGAAGCCTTTTATACACGGGCAGATTAGCTGTCAAATTGATCTAAACGAACGATATCGGCAGCATTATCTGTCTGTGTATGGCCAACTTTATTAGACCCTGAACAAAATCATTTTATTAAGGAATAAAGATGATTATTTGATGTAAGAAGTAGTGATGGGTGAATTTCCCTATGAAAAATTTGTGAAACACAAGTTTTGTCAATTTCATCGCCAGCGACAATTTGACGTGCACCTATTAAATCCAATTGCATTAAAGTCAATGGGGCAAATTCACTAAGATGCGAAGTTGCGCCAGGCGTAACTTCGCCGCACTTCGCCGCACTTCACCAGGCGTATTTTCGCCAGCGCTCCGCAAATTCACTAAAATCCGAAGTTGCGCACAGGGGTAGCGTTAGTTTTTGAAGTTGCGCTAGCGTTAATTCGACCAGGCGAAGCGATGTTTCGCTAGCGATGGTTAATTTGCATACGGCGCGAAATTCAAATTTCAATGGAGGAATACGTATCAGCACTACAAATGCCTAGAAAACCTTCAAATCAGCAAATATAAATTTTACTTTGCCCTACACATGTGCCCACTGTCTAGGTAAGTTGCCATGAGTCAGGAAATGTAGGGGGGAAGGAGGGGAGCCCCAAAAAACTTTTCGATCTTTTTCAGCCTATCACCCATCATGTAGAAAACACGCCAGCGTTTTTTGGGACTTAGAAAAAATATTGACTTTTTTTGAAACAATCCCTATCTACTCTATTGCGCTTCGCCAGGTCTGAGGTGGAGAAGGAAGTCTAGTGTAAAAGGTAGCGTTCAGTACACTGCGCAAGTTAGTGAATTTGCGTAGTTACATCGCTAGCGAAAATTTGCCTGGCGTAAGGATGCGAAGTAACACTAGCGAAAATACGCCAGCGTTCGTTAGTGAATTTGCGCAGTAGCGAAAATGCCAAACGCTAGCGAATTAACACTAGCGTTCGGCGCTTCGGCGCTTAGTGAATTTGCGCCAATGGGCTGCGGTAAATTGTCGCCAGCGTCAGAATTGACGCCGGTGTCCGAAATGGCATTAGAAAACTTTGATGCCGGCGAATTTTTGCGGCAATTTTTAGAATTTATTCGCCAGCGGCAAATAAGCGGCAATTCGCTGCAAATTCGCTCCAGGCAAATAAATTCGCCCATCACTGGTAAGAAGTGCTAAATTGTAGACTACATAGGAGCATTATAGACTCTTCTTAATAGTCGCCTGCCATGATTTTAGCAGATATCTGCTAAAATAAAGATTACTATTGCTAACATTGAGACCTGGTGTTTTCCAGGTAAGGGGTTTTTCTGCAATTTGGATCTCTCTACTTTGTCTGCTAAAAAATTATTGAAATATTAAATAAACCCAATAGGCTGCTTTGCCTCCAATAAGGATTAATTAGATCTTAGTTGGGATCAAGTACCATCTACTGTTTTATCACTACAGTGAAAAAGGAAATTATTTTTAAGAATTTGAATTATTCGATTAAAATGGAGTCTATGGGCGATGAACTTCCTGTAATTCAGAGTTGTACTACATCTCTTGCTGCCGGGATTTGCTGGGAGATTATATTCCTGTAATTCGGATCTTTCTGGATAACAGGTTTCCAGCTAATGGATCCCATACCTGTGCTAATTTTCTAACATCTGGCCAATAAAAGTACATTAAAATACAACCAAAATGATTACAGACGTAAGTCTTCTAAGTATTAAGAAAATGCAATTTATTCATTTATTTTTTACCCACTAATGGAAGCATTGGGTAGAATTTCATCTTAGTTTTGCTTTTCTGTATCATAATGTTTAGGAAAATGACAGAAATAAATCTTATGTATTTTAGCGTTATCCCTCTCCATCAGCAAAAAACTTAAGCGAGCCTGGGGTCAATACAGCCACAGCCTATTCTGATGGGTATCTTCTGCTGCTGATTCTTTTCCATTCTCCATCTCATAAGCTGCCATGAAATTGACATTTAAAACTAATTGTATGGCAACATCCACCAGATTTGGGAGGCGAGGGGAAGGATTTGCGACCAGTAGTAAAGACTGATGTCTGCCCTTGGGGGGTTTTCTGCTTGTTACCTGGCTGTGAAAGAGAGTAAAAGGGGATTATTAGGGGAAAGTGTTTAGATGGAGCTTATATAGCTAATCTGCATTGCTTATCGTGAGCAGACAGTGGTCTGTCAGGAGCTGTCTACCTTGCCCCCATGCCTGTCCGATATCCTGATTGTTTTCCTGACATTGCCTCGCTAGCCACTTGCTCCTTTCTCTTCCTATAAGGCAACCAATTACCGTCACAAGCACATGTCAGTGGTCATGATCAAATAATTTAGCTGGAGCGTAAAACCTTTAAGCAGGTCAATTTTGTGCTGTTAGACATGGTATAGACATGGTATCTGCCTGGAATGGATATATACACAGTAGAACCCCCCATTTTACATCCCCTGATTTTAAGTTTTTCCTTCATTTTACATTGTTGTTTTGTGGTCCCACCTACATGTATATATTATGCATTATACATTTCCTTGATTTTACATTTTCCTGGATTTAAAAGAAACCATTTTTTCTGGTCCTCTGAAAACGTAAAATGGGGGTTCTACTGTCTACAGTATAGTGCAAAATAATTATCATATTTTTTTTTTTAATTTACACTTACAGATCAAGGTTCCTGCAACTAAAGTGTTGGTAGTAATAACATGAAAATTCATATAAATGCTATGAATACAATGAATATTATCTATTGTCAGTGGAAGAGTAAAGCTCTGCGTATGCATACTTTGTACAAACTTCTTTTGTACAAAAAAGAAGTTTATAAAAGTTACAGTTCAGTTGTGCAGAAATGTTTTCTGAGGGGGCTATTTATTGGAGTGCTGGGGTTAACTTGTGTGGTGTATATATATATATATATATATATATATATATAATGAAGGAATGACCAGTGAAATATTCAAAAGTGTATTAAAGATACATGCACCTGAGACAAGTTTCAAAGGCGGCGTGCTGCCCACTTGGAACCACTATATATATATATATATATATATATATATATATATATATATATATATATATAGGTGTATTTTATGACATGCCACTGGCCTGCACATGCACTTTTATGGGGGAATTAGCGTTTGGTAGGCAGGTAGCGTAGGATTTTGGAGCTTAGAGACAGGGACACCAAGCAAAAACACAGCTTTATTAAGCACTGGACATTCCCAACAAAAAGGCAACAGAAAAATGTTCAGGTTACAGTTCAACTTCACTGTAGAACATGCAGGGTACAGTTCAGTAAATACACTGCAAAACATTCAGGGTTTTCCCCCCTCTGGTCGCTCACCATCAAGGGAAACTCTCACCCTCTTGTACCTTGAAGTATTTGGGCTTCACACTCAGCCCTGCTGGCTTACCCTCCTGGGATTCAGACTCACTAGCCTCTGCCAGTCCTTTCCTCTTTCTTTCCCCACAAGGGGTTTAGGCTCCAAGCTCTGGAACTCTCTTGCTGGCAGAAAAGACCCTTCTGCCCAGCTCTGTCTCTCACAGCCCCTCACTTCCCTGGAGAGCCCTGAGTTGTGCTCACACAGCCCTTTTACATGGTCAGGTAGATCCTCTCTCAACTGCCACTTAATTACCTGGCTGAGAGGGAATATTAACCCTACCTGAGCCAAGTATTCCTTTGCAACACCTATCTTGCAGTTTAAATGTACTCTTTTCCATGTACTTTCCTGCAAGACAGTGGTGTTTTCCAAACACCCTGTCACTATATATATGGACAGTGACATCCAGGGTTTCTTGAAACAGAAATCAATCTGTTTTATTCATATAATCCTAATTTGGTTACTGTCTCTTTCAATCCAGGGGCCCTGAGTCCCTTTTGCGTATGAAAAGTACCAGGGACAGGGATTTACAATGCAGTGCCTCCACCTAGGGAACATTGAGGTGCACACTTCCAGGGATTTCCACTAGGAAAAATAAAACACACATAGTTTGCAATAAAACAAATATACACTTTATGTAAAACTGTATTTAGTAACTTTAAATGCAAATCACACAAGAAAGTTGTTACTCTGGGGAACCTGTGTGGACTATCAACTCCTGGCACAGTCTCTCAATGCCACAGTCCCACACTCCACACCGGTTGGATAAATGCAGAATCACTCCTGTCAGTTCAATCTCCCTTCCCAAGCACTCTTATGTCCCCAAGTAGCGCTACCTGCACCAAGGTACCTTTCCCTTTGAAAGTAGTAACAACTCCTTTGTGGCAGATACTCGAGCAAGACCTGTCCTCAATCTGGGGAACACACAGTGGCCAAAGTATCCACAGGCAGGAGATAGAAACTGGCTCTCTAATGCTCAAATACTTTCTCCAGCAGAGCAAAATGCAGCCTTTTCTTCTCCTTCTTCCTGGAACTCCTTTCACTCCTTCACAGATCTGATTCTCTCTAGTTGCTGCAGCAGGGATTTCCCTTTCTAAGCTCTGTGGGAAACCCTGTACATTTGGCTCCAAAGTAAGGCAATCTTCTTCTCCCATGGATACACTGGGGCACCCAGCCCTGGTTCTTTCTGGGGTTTTCCCCCCCACAACAAAATGCACTCAGCCAGCCCTTCATGTTTCTATCTAAAATAAACCCCAGTTCTCATGCTCATTTATCTTTCCCATATACAACAATTAATACTGGAGCACTGGGGTGTCTTATACACAATTTAATGACCATCAGACTTGCTTAGATGTATGTGCAGTGATATGTCAGATTTAAATGAATACAGTAAGAAAAGCTCTTTCAGGGATCGGTTTAATGTGGGGGGGGGGTGAAACACAGCAAGTAAAAGAAACCAAATGAAATGAATGGATCTGGGTTTCAGGCTTGATTCTGATTTGGCTGCAAATAGGTTCTACGTGGACACTTCTGGACCTGCAGATGCCTCATAATTCATTCATCAGACAATACATTTTTTAGCCAGGACAGATGCAATCCAGTTGGATTAAAAGACTGTCTGTCCAATTAGCCACCCCAAGGTGCTATATATGCCCAGATACTTAAATCACAATCAGTAAGACCAAACATGTGCATTTATTGTCGCCTTATGGACCCCTACACCTAGAACTTGGTCACTGGGAAGTGTTGCCCTCTGCACTTTGGCACACCCTCTTATCTATGGTTTAATCAAGAGAATTCAGCTACTCAACTCCATATTTGCAGTAGCCAAAGGTGCTCCAGGTTTACCATCCCAACGCCCTGCATTTTATTGCATCCAGCGATTAAAGGGGTTGTTCACCTTTAAACTAACCTTTAGTATGATGTAGAGAGTGATATTCTCAGACAATTTGCAATTTGTGGTTAAGTTATTTAGCAGCTCTCCAATTTGCAATTTCAGCAATCTGGTTGCTAGGGTCTAAATTACCCTAGCAACCATTCATTGATATGAATAAGAGACTAGAATATGAATAGGAGAGGCCTGAATAAAAAGATGAGTAATAAAAAGTAGCAATAACAATAAATCTGTAGCCAAAGAGCATTTGCTTTTAAATGGAATCAGTGACTCCCCATTTTAAAGCTGGAAAGAGTCAGAAGAAAAGGCAAATAATTTAAAAAAAAAATTAAATTGGCCATTCTATAATATACTAAAAGTAAACTTAAAAGTGAACCACCCCTTTAATAAAGACTCTAAAGGGGTTATTTACTACAAAAAATGGGGTTATTTACTACAAAAAAAAATACAAAATCAGAGTTTTCTGGCATAAAATCCGGAAAAAACGCTAAATTCAGATTTTTTCCTGCAAACCACATTTTCGGGAAAATCTAATAATAAATAAATGGAAAAAATCAGTGCGGGTGTAATCAGAGTTTTTGGCAGAACATGTTGAGATAAATTCAGACTTCTAGAAATAACCCCCACAGTGGGTCATTAAAAATACCTCTTAACTGTGAAATCACCCAACCAGAAACCAGCCCTACCCTGCCTTGTGACTATATTTTAACTATTGAATGTTCATTAGTCTGTTTCAGTCTATTTTTAGTCTAAGCCTTCATTCTGGGGGGCACATTTACCTAGGGTCGATTATCGAGGGTTAATTAACCCTCAATATTCGACCGTCGAAGTAAAATCCTTCGACTTCGAATAAAGTCGAAGGCTTTAGCGCAATTCCTGCAAACGATTGAAGGAATGATCGTTCGATTAAATCCTTCGAATTGAACGATTCAAATGATTTTAATCCATCGATTGAAGGATATTCAGAAAATTGTTAGGAAGCGTATGGGCTTCATTGGCCTCGGTAGGTTTTAGGTGGCGAACTAGGGGGTCGAAATTTTTTTTAAAGAGACAGTACTTCGACTATCGAATGGTTGAATAGTCGAACGATTTTTACTTCAAATCGTTCGATTCAAAGTCGAAGGTCATGGTCGAAGTAGCCCATTCGATGGTCGAAGTAGCCAAAAAAAACATTCTAAATTCGAACTATTTTTCCTCTATTCCTTCACTCGAGCTAAGTAAATGGGCCCCTTAGACAACTGGACAGTTTCTAGGGCTAATAAATGTGGAAACCAGACAGAAATGTAAAGGCCAAACTGTCCATTTTTTTGCATAACAGACCTTATTTCTATGGCAGTTTTAAGGCTGAATACATCTCCCCATGCTGCTGCACACAATACAGCCCCTTCCAGAAAAAGGGTCTGCTAAAATGAAGGGAAAGTGAACAGGTATAATTTATAGCCTGATTGTCTGATACCGGCGCAATAAAATCCCGTTCTGCAGTCAGCCCTTCGTTTAAGATGTAATCTGTCCCCAAGTCCTCCATTCTGCTGGTAAGTAGAGAGGTCATGAACACTCTGACACTATGTACACACACACTAGTTCTGATGGACTGACACAGAGATAATATATTGTAAAAATTACCCCAACAAGGGAAAAGTGCAAGGCTGAACATTTTATAGCAGAGCCGGGCAAACAGATTGGATAACATAGGGATTGGGCGGAAAACATGGAGCCAGAAAGGCTTTGCCTCGCAGCTGTCACTTTTGATTAGATTAGCCGAGGTGGGATGCTCAGTATCAACATATGATTCAACATTTCTCATCTGAATTAACACTTATTCCAGCAGGGAGCACGACGGGTCAGGTACTGTCCAACTGCACCTATCAATTGATATTATGATTGTTATGCACCTCATTAAACTGGGTTATCCTTCCAGAAATATCAATACATACAATGTCCTGGGCTGAAATACATTAGAAATATCCATTTTCTTCCTTACGAGTTTGTTTACTTTGTAGAATGCAGTTTTCTATTTAAAAAAAATATCATTTTACAGGGGATCAATCACAGGCTGATCGTGTGAATAGTTGTATACAACATTGGTGTTTAGGTTTTGCACATGGGTTCTTGTTCCTCCTGCATGTGGGGTTGCACAGCATTAAGTGCAAACAGTCAGCCGCGACTCATTGTACAAGTATGGATCCATTATCCAGAAACCCGTTATCCAGAAAGCTCTGAATTATGGAAAAGGTTGTCTCCCATCCAAATAATCCGAATTTTTAAAAATGATTTCCTTTTTCTCTGTAACTATAAAGCAGTACCTTGTACTTGATCCCAACTAAGATATAATTAATCCTTATTGGAGGCAAAACCAACCTATTGGGTTTATTTAATATTTAAGTGATGTACTACAGGTATGGGATCTGTTATCCAGAAACCCATTATCCAGAAAGCTCGGAATTACAGAAAGGCCATCTCCCATAGGCTCCATTATAATCAAATAATCCAAATTTTTAAAAATGATTTCCGTTTTCTCTATAATAATAAAACAGTAACTTTGTACTTGATCCCAACTAAGATATAATTAATCCTTATTGGAAGCAAAACCAGCCTATGGGGTTTATTTAATGTTTACATGATTTTCTAGTAGACTTAAAGGGCATGTAAAGTCTAAAATAGAATAAGGCTAGAAATGCTGTATTTTGTATACTAAATATAAACATGAACTTACTGCACCACAGCCTAATCAAACAAATAATTTATGCTTTCAAAGTTGGCTACAGGGGGTCACCATCTTGTAACTTTATTAAACATCTTTGCAAGACCAAGACTAAGACTGTGCACATGCTCAGTGTGGTCTGGGCTGCTTAGGGATCATCATAAACAAAGCTGCTTGAGTTCTGCATGGCTGGGAAGTAAGGCGGGGGCTCCCCCTGCTGTTCATAAGTATGATTGTTTCCCTGCTCAGCAGTTAGGGACCGTCTGACAATTCCTATCCACAGCAGTAAATGAAGGGAGAATTTCACTGCATACAGTCAGGTTTCTTATAAAAACAGTAAACATTTTTATATTGGATATTGGAGATAGGTTTCATTTTCATTAAAGAAAGTAAAAATTGGATTTTATTTTTTTTCCTTTACATGCCCTTTAAGGTATGAAGATCCAAATTACAGAAAGATCTGTTATCCGGAAAACCCCAGGTCCCTGAGCATTCTGGATAACTGGTCCCACGGCTCTACAGAACTGCCATGTTGCAATGACATCATATTGATGTCACAATTTTTAACCTAATGACCAGCACATGCACTGTAGCAGACGGACAGCTGAACTATAAATCTCACACATTGTGTCAGTGGACATGGTGGAATATTTAGGCGTCCCGCTGTGCTGGTGATTCTTACCTATGAACTGAACATTCAAATAAAGAATAATTGGCACTTCTTTTGTACAGCGATGAGAAAATAGATCAAGAAGGATCAGTGTGACGGGATATTCAATGTACTGACGAAGTAAAACTCTGACAGCACAGGAGGCAGAATCCTGTGGTAAAGGCTCACCAACAAGTAGGACACCTCAGTGTGGCCATCAGGGGTAATATTACTAGCCCTGGGTCCCTTGGCATGTTATACACCCGCACTATCTCTTACTGGCGCTGCTCAGAACTGCTCTGACTGCCTCATACTCCTATGGGGGAATTCACAAAAGTGTCGGTAGGTTTGCAGTTCTCAAAGTGTCAGTCTCCAAATTGTAAAAACATGTTGTAAGCCCAACAAATTCACAGGAGGAATTTTGTCGTTTTATGGATTTGCTGTAATGGTGACAAATTTTAAAAAAGTGACTTATTCACGGTAAAAAATGGTCATTATTGCACAGTAAAAAGGTTGTTAGTTAGACTTGACAGTTTCGTTATGGCAGAGACATTTTGGCAATTAAAATGTGGTAGTTATGTCTAATTTTTAGAAAGGCTGTATATATGACACAAATATATTTTGAAAATGGTCAACAGAGGCGGAAAAATTACTGTGAAAAGTCAGAAAAATGACATTGTATGCAACGTTTTTATGACATTTACCTATACTGATATTTTTGTGAATTCCCCACCAAGAATGTTCTATAATAGGAGTGAGTCAGCCACTTGCTGTGACTAAGTCATGGGGTCCCTGCTCTGTGTCTGTCACTAGATGGTGGCCTATGGTAGGGTCCTGTGCTTCTTTTCCTTTACTGGGGCCTAGTGATGGGCGAATCTAATCAGCAGGCGCAAATTCGCAGCGAATCTCTGCATTTTGCCGCTGGCAAATAAATTGAATTTGCTGGATGAATTTTCACTGTCACATTTTATTTGACGCCGGCGACAATTCCGACGCTGGTGACAATTTCGACGCCCGCGACAATTAACAGGCTCCCATTGACTTTAATACGGTTCAAATTTTCGCCGGCTTTAAAAAAAATTGACGCCGGTGTGAAAATTCGCATTAAGCTAATTTTTCACCATTAGTGAATTTCACGGGAAATTCTCAAATTTTTCGAAACAGGAGAAATTCGCCCATCGCTACTGGGACCTCCTCTTGGGTCCCTCTACTCTTACACCTCTCTTAAAGGAGTGATTCACCTTTACATTGTCTTTTAGTATGTTATAGAATGGCTCATTCTAAGCAACTTCAATTGGCCATCATTATTTCTTTTTTTATAGTTTTGAATTATTGAATTATTTGCCTTCTTCTGACTCTTTCCAGCCTTCAAAATGGGGGTCGCTGACCCCAGCTAAAAAAACAAATGTTCTGTAAGGCTACAAATGTATTGTTATTGCTACTTTTTATTACTCGTCTCTCCTATTCATATTCCAGTCTCTTATTCAAATCAATGCATGGTTGCTTAATAATCTGGACCCTAGCAACCGGAAACTGGAGAGCTGCTGAATAAAAAGCTAAATAACTCACAAGCCACAAACAATAAAAAATGAAAACCAACTGCAAATTGTCTCAGAATATCAGTCTCTACATCATACTAAAAGTTCATTTAAAAGTGTACAACCCCTTTAAAGGAAAACTATACCCCCCAAACAATGTAGGTCTCTATTAAAAGATATTGAGTAAAACAGCTCATGTGTAAAACCCTGCTTCATGTAAATGAACCATTATCATAATAATATACTTTGTTAGTAGTATGTGCCATTGGGTAATCGTAAATAGAAAATTGCCATTTTAAAAAATAAGGGCCGCCCCCTGAGATCGTAAGATTCACTGTGCACACATACAAACCACATGTAAGGTCACATGAGCCAATTAACAGACAGAGTTGTGCCTTTTGCTTCCTCACTTCTTCCTGTTACAGTTAGTGTTGTAGTATTTCTGGTCAGGTGATCTCTGAGGCAGCACAGATAGAGTCACAAAATGGTGGTTCAAGGCAAGAGATGTAAAAGGGCAATATTTATGTAAATATATATTCCAGTTTGGTAAGATTCTTTAATATGTCATTCAATTTGATATAATCTGTTGCTTAAGTATTCATTTTGGGGGTATAGTTTTCCTTTAAGGAAGTGTCTAACAAGGACAATCTATGGAATCCCTCCTCTTCTACAGAGTCGTTTACTAGTAATTACCCACAATGCCCGTGGGCCTGTTATTTAATTCCGTGCTACAAAGGTGGCCCTTGTCCTGCCATGAGGAACACTGTAAGCATTTTCCTAGGCCTAACATTTATTTCCAAGGTAGTTGAAGACATACAAAGCTCCTCTCACTTATTCCTGTTTGTTGTGGCTTGGAAGCTTTACTGCTGATGGAGGGGACGGCTTTTATCCCAATTCCTCAGGCCTCGAAGCACCTTTTTCTGTCTTTTTTGTTATGGTTGTAATAATGAGGGCGAGTGATGCTATCGGCCCTTGCACAAAGGCTGCGGGATGAGATGGCTAAATAAACAGCAAAAGCCTGTACTCCCCGTGGGCTGCTTCCAGTAATTAAAATCAATAGGATCTTGCTCGGAGGATCTCTTTAACCTCATCAAGCGGCACCTTCCTGAGCAAGTGATTGTAAAACAAACAAATGAACTTACAGACCCTGTGGTAAAACACCCGGCCGCCAGCCTCCCCTGCCCTACGTTCTGGATATTAATATTAATTGATTTCTATTTTCCAGATTTTTATCTCTGTCTTTTTAAGTCACCGACCAACGCCATTATCTCTTAATACAAAAATGGCATGTCAGGTCCCAGAGGTGATAGCGACTAAGTTATTCCATTGATCTGCCATTTAGGAGGCAGAACGGGACAGTTTGTAACTAAAGGGCAAGGAAAGGCTTGGCTAAAATGTGTCCCCTTATAGTCAAGAGAATGCTAACGAATGCCTCTTATATGAGAATGACACCCACTCACTACCATCATTACATTCATATACTCACATACGGACACAAACACAGACACAAGTACACAGACACACAGACACACAGACACACAGACACACATACACACAGGAATACACACAATGGCATGGTTTAAAAGGAACAAAAGTGCAACATTCAGTCTTCAGTTTTTGCTATATAATACTTGTTATAATACGTGTTAAATGTGACATTGAGGCATACATATACATTAACATTATATAGAAGTAGTGTGTGCATCATATATATGAATGGGGCAATGTATATAAACATAAGGATATCAGAATTCACAAAGGGTTTCTGTGCCCAAGCTTGAGACATAATCTTGCCACTTTGTTTTACTGTAACTGTCTTGATCTACTATCCCCACTGTTACTATAGGCACCATCTCTCCCTACTATACCTGCTATCCCACAGTCACACTCCCTTCCCAGAGACTATTATCCACTGTTACTATAGGCACCATCTCTCCCTACTATACCTGCTATCCCACAGTCACACTCCCTTCCCAGAGACTATTATCCACTGTTACTATAGACACCATCTCTCCCTACTATACCTGCTATCCCACAGTCACACTCCCTTCCCAGAGACTATTATCCCACTGTTACTATAGGCACCATCTCTCCCTACTATACCTGCTATCCCACAGTCACACTCCCTTCCCAGAGACTATTATCCCACTGTTACTATAGGCACCATCTCTCCCTACTATACCTGCTATCCCACAGTCACACTCCCTTCCCAGAGACTATTATCCCACTGTTACTATAGGCACCATCTCTCCCTACTATACCTGCTATCCCATAGTCACACTCCCTTCCCAGAGACTATTATCCACTGTTACTATAGGCACCATCTCTCCCTACTATACCTGCTATCCCACAGTCATACTCCCTTCCCAGAGACTATTATCCCACTGTTACTATAGGCACCATCTCTCCCTACTATACCTGCTATCCCACAGCCACACTTCCCTGTGGTTATATCTGCCATTAAAGCATTGAAGCTGACAAAATGTAAGACATGCAGAAAAAATCCTAACTTCCTGGCTCTTAACAAACTGGAGAGGTTGCGGAGCCAGAGGAGACTTGAATGTCAGTGTTCAACCTGCATCCTCCCAATCCACAAGGGGGGGAAAACCTGAGATAAGGAATGAAGGCATCAAATAAGATTTCTGCCCTGTGTCTGCAAAGGAAAAAATTAATTTAGCTGGCACAACCTTCATTGGCAGCAATATGTAAAGCATTGTAATGGCTTAGCGTGAACTTGATAATACGTTGACTGGCTATAATTTGATTGAAGAGATTATGGATGTGGATTGTGCGATTGTACAACATCATTTATCTTCCTGCCCAGCTCTTGATACAGTGTCTATTAAAGTGGCATCTGTTACAGCTAAAGATCTACAGACCAATGTTGACCTTATCAAAGTTAACAACTTAGATAATTTTACACAATTATATGGAAAATCAGATTCCGAAAGCTCTGGGGAATTCTTTCTGCCATGGTACACGCAAGAGGTGCACTGACTAAATTCTTTGGAAAAAGAAACATTCAAAAAAAACGCCCTGTGCCAAGTGTCCGGGATATTAGAAGTTCTAGGAGTTTCATGACAATATAAAGTCACAAGACTCACAGGTTGTGGTGCTCCAAGGTGACACAGGCAAGGTGACTTATGGATTTTGTGAATTATATAATGAATAAAGTACCCCCTCTTGTAAAATATAAGGATATTATAAGTTACTGAGGAGTTTCATGTTCGGCCTCGTGTTTTTATACAGGTCATGGAATTCCGAGGTAATGTCTAATATCCGCATATTTTACAACTAGGGGTACTTTATTTATTATAATACACAAGTTTCAGTGAGTCATGTGACAGAAATGACATCAGAACTCACCGTTTATAACTGATGACATCAGAACTCACCGTTTATAAGAATATCATTTAAAAGATATTCATGGCTTTTGTGTATTATATACAATTATACACAGGCATAAATACTATGAAGGCAGGGGGTAGGACTGCACATGGGCCTGACACCCCACAAGGGTTTCCTAGGCTCTAGATTTTATTTATTGGGTTTAGCTGCATATTGTGTAGCTGCCCGGAAAAAATATTTAAGCCACTATGAACCATTGGCACTATGTTTAATAAATCAAGGAAATATTGAGCGATTTGGTGTATTTTGTCGGAAAGCTAATGGCCTTCAGAGCCTCTGGCACACTCTCATCTGCTTGACCCCCAGTCACTCTCAGGTCACTCTCAGATAAAGACGGTCATATGAGAAACAGCAAAACAGTATGTTTATCAAAAAGCATATGATGACATCATTATGACACCATTATTCCTCTAACTCCTACAAGCAGAATGTTATTATGAACCATGAACGTGTAGGGATGGGAAGGACAGATTTCGGAGAGGGCACAGAGGACAAACCCCCGAGGGCTTATGATTAAACGTTAAGATATTTTCTAAAGGGATGTGCCGCTTTAGACTACAACTCCCATCATCCCACAGCAGCGCCTGGTTTTTATCACCTAAATTAATAAATCTGTGTTTATTGTTAAAATCCCAGAGTTTAGAATTTCGGTATCACTTGCATTATTGCAGCCAGACCACTTTGCTTTTATCGTTGTGTAACAGAGTGAATCATTGCTCTCTGAGCAGCAATATCTCCTGTGCTGGTCTCATCAGGCACCGATTGTAAGCAGCCCAGGACATTTTTCTCCTCTATCAAAATATGTATTACGGGGATGATCTATACACATACTTTTATTTAAATGATAATGTATCATGCCCAGTGCTTGCTCAGATGTCTCATTCCCTATCATTGGCGCAAAGCTGTCTGGGACCTTGAATTGTGCTGGTGCCGTTGTGTCTCATATACTATAAGGCAGTGGTTCCCAAACTGAAAGTCTGGTTCCCTCTGGGGGGGGGAAGCTGGAGTAGTGTTGGGGGCTAAAGTAGTGCTGGGGGCTAAACCTTAAGTCAGATAGGGTGAGATTTATGGAGAATCACTATTTGCTCTCCTGGATACGTTTGAAAGATCAGCTTAAAGTTTACTATATGGAGTGAAAATTGATTGAAACCCTTAGATATTCTTGTAACTACAACTAAACTTTGTTACAGGTTACTACTGAATGAGAATAAAATAAATAGAGAATAAAGTGTATGCAGATTCCACAGGGAACCCCCTTGACTTGGATGATTCCATTCTCAAGCTAACCTTGGTCTTTAGTACCCTGGCCTTGAGGCAGAGCCACCTACTTGGCTATAAGGTTTAGTTTGTAATGGTTTTGTTTTTGACTGAGCTGTGGATTGTTTTCCCTTTTACACCTGTACTTGTATGTTCTCAGGTCATATGTTCCGAAGTCTATAAAACTTTGTGAATCCTTTGTTTGGGGTTCTGTGAGTTCAGAATCCATGGCATTTGTGTTGACTTTGTTTTTCATTTCAAGTCTCCTGTTCCTGAAATTCCTAGACACTACCAAAAGAAAGGAAACATTTGAGGAAAATAAGGGATACAAGATATACTAAGAGCAATCTTCAAAGAGATTTAACATAACATTTGTCTGTTTAATTTTGTTGTATTATTCATTATACCTCTATAATATTTAGCGCCAATATTTATTCATTTTACAAATATTTTACAAAAAAAATATATTTAATAAAGAATTCTTTGTGTAAATGAGACCTGATGGAGAGGAATGCAGAAAATTTAAATTCAGGGCACTTTGTCACCCAAACATTTTCCACCTCAGTAAGCAACCAATAGAGTTCTTGGAATCGCCCTCTTATTATTTCAGCAGCAGCTGCCTTGATCCAAGGGATTGTGGCATGGATATTCAGTAGTCAGCATTTAAGAGGTCTAGGCCACCATCTAGGCAAGGCTAAAAGAGGTCTATATCTTGGTGCACGGCAGGCCCGGACTGGCAATCTGTGAGTGCTGCCAAATGCCAGAGGGGCTGCTATAAGGTGCCATAGAAAGTCAGTATTTAGTGGGCTGGTGGGGGCTGTTTGGGCCTCTGAGTACCTGAAATGCCAGGGTCTATTTTAATTCTCAGTCCGGACTTGGTGCAGGGTACAGCTCCTGTGCTTTCTGACTTCCCCCCGCCCAATCACATGAAAAAATGAGGTGCAGGTACATGTTGACAGGGGGGACGATAAGGGGGACAGAGGGAGATTTGCGGCTGGGGCAGGCCATGGGATTTGTGTCGGTGGTGGGAGCACACGAGTCCTTTTGGCTGGGCCGGGGGCCCTGATGTGGCAGCCCCAGTGGACCTAGACTCCCCCAGTCCAACACTGCATACACGGGTTGACACTAACTGCAAACTTGAACTTTTCTACTTGAGCACTGTCTACAACTTTGGGACCTGGTTCAACTTTAGCTGACAACTGCAACATGTTGTGGATCTCCACAAAGGACTAGGCCCCCCAGTCCAACACTGCATAGATGGGTCGACACTAACTGCTAACTTGGACTTTTTCTACTTGAGCGCTTCCTACCACATTGGGACCTGGTTTAAATTTAGCTGACAACTACAGCATGCTGTGGAGCTCAACAAAGGTCTGCAATGGGCCCTTTCCTGATCCAATTATTGGCCTGGGGTCCACAGGATTAGATCAGCCTTATCTGCCCCAACATCTGGGAGTCCTATTTCAGGCAAAGGCCCAGAGCATGGCCAGCTTGAGAGTCAGATAGAATGGTCTAGAGGAGAGGCCACCAGGCTTCCATAACAATGCCTTTATCCCCTTCATCTGATCACAGTAGGAGACAGTAACCAGAATCACAAACTTTATTTCAGTTGATACAAAATGAAATGACTTATGAACGATCCCACAAATCACATTCTTTATGCGTTCACGCATTTTCGCATGGCGCCCATTTGTTCCCGTGAAGCCAACAAAAAAAAAATTGACAGGGGGAAATGAGAAAAAAAAAAATAACTATGGAATCAGAAAATAAAATCCATAACGGCAGAAATGAACAAAAGTCATCTTGGGCTTCACAAGCGAATTGACTGGCAACGTTCTGCTTACGCCGGCTAAATCAAATGTCCAGGGGAATTGTACAGGACTGATTTGGGTTGTTAAGTACTTGTCAAAAGCTCCCGGGTCCTTTCACAACTCTATAAAATACAAAAGAATTATAGGAGCTCCAGGGTCACATAATTCATCGCACAGTAGATTTAACCTGCCGGCAAGTAATTCATATTTGTGGGAATAATATTGTTTTCCACTTTCTGAGAGTTATCGCTGTGTCTCTCTTCCAGGTCACTATGGATATCAAAAATCAATTTGGAAAGATGGATACTGTCAGAGGATAAAGCATGAACGCAATCGTGCCTACGCTCCGGCTCTCCCCCTCTAAATAGATAGGGTGAGACTGTTCTACTCGCTGCTGAACCTTGCCATCCACTTGATTGCTCTTGTATGGACACAAGATGCACAAATAAAACTGTAAGTCGTGATAAAGGTCAGAAATGCAACATATTTTAAGCAGCATGACTAATGAGGCAAAAAAATTACAGGTATGGGATCTATTATCCAGAAACCCGTTATCCAGATAGCTCTGAATTACAGAAAGGCCAACTAAATTCAAGTCAAGTGGATTTTATTGTCATTTCAGCCACATACAGTAAATACAGTACATAGTAGAATAAATTGTCCCTAATTGAATAAATTCTACCTCTAAGCAACTATCCTGCATTCAAATGTTTTGATAGCATTAAAGGTATTTGTAATTGTTATTAAAAGCAAAATCTGTCTGTCCCTATCTCTGCACTGCAGGTTCTGACTACTCAAGAATGTTTATCCGAGTAGAGCTGGATGGTAAAGTATGTGCCCTTTGCTACAGTCGGTTGCGCATCAGTTGCTTGTACCAAGAATAAACTCAAGGCTGAGAGACAGAGAACTATTATGAAATGTCTCAAAAACTATAAGATGTGTAAATAATCTTCTAGGAGAGCGGATGGACAAAAAAAGCCCAACCAGAAAAACACAAATTTTTCTGGTTGGGCTTTTGCAAAAAACTCAAATTTTTCAGTGGAAAAAAAAACTTGAATTTTTAGAGATTTATTATACCCCAATGATTATGAGATAAATTAGAATGTTTGTAAAAAAAAAGCCCAAGTGTTGCATAATATATATTGTGTTATTCATCTCCTGACCTAAGTACAAGTCATGGTACAGGTACAAGCTACTGTTTTAATATTACAGAGAAAAAGGAAATCTTTTTCAAATGAGAATTAATTGATTAAAATGCAGCCCATTGGAGGCAGCCTTACCTTAATTCAGAGCATTCTGGATAACAGGTTTCCGGACAACGGATCCCATACCTGTACTAGTGGGCCCAAGGCAAAGATCTAATTGGTGGGCCTTAGGGCTCTTACACATATGTGTTTGTTTGTGCGCTCCCCTGCGTTGTGTTTTCTTCAGTTCAGCCGCAGGGGAGCGCAGGAGTAGACGCAGTCAATTATTGTGAACCAATTGGTGGCCAAGGGATTAAAAAAAATAAAAAAACACACATTGGTGTTCAGAGGAATTGAACTTGTGGCTTCAGGACTTCAATTTCGTCTGTTTTCGTGACTTCGGGTCTTTTCGCCGCTTCAGGACTTCAATCTCAGCTGTTTTCGTGACTTCGGATCTTTTCGCTGATTCAGGGCTTCAATTTTGTCTGTGTTCGTGACTTTGGGTCTTTTTGCCACTTCAGGACTTCAATTTCGACTGTTTTTGTGACTTTGGGTCTTTTCGCCGCTTCAGGACTTCAATTTCGGCTGTTTTCGTGACTTCGGGTCTTTTCGTCATTTCAGGACTTCAATTTCGGCTGTTTTCGTGACTTCGAGTCTTTTCGCCGCTTCAGGACTTCAATTTCGGCTGTTTTCGTGTCTTCTGGTCTTTTCGCAGCTTCAGGACTTCAATTTCGGCTGTTTTTGTGACTTCAGGTCTTTTCGCCGCTTCAGGACTTCAATTTCGGCTGTTTTCGTGACTTTGGGTCTTTTCGCCGCTTCAGGACTTCAATTTCGTCTGTTTTCCTGACTTCGGGTCTTTTCGCCGCTTCAGGACTTCAATTTCGTATCTTTTTGTGACTTCAGGTCTTTTTGCCGCTTCAGGACTTCAATTTCGGCTGTTTTCGTGACTTCGGGTCTTTTTACCGCTTCAGGGCTTCAATCTTGGCTGTTTTCGTGACTTTGGGTCTTTTCGCTGCTTCAGGGCTTCAATTTTGGCTGTTTCCGTGACTTCAGGTCTTTTCATCACTCCAGGACTTCAATTTCGTCTGTTTTCATGACTTCTGGTATTTTCGCAGCTTCAGGACTTCAAATTCGTTTGTTTTCGTGACTTTGGGTCTTTTTGCCGCTTCAGGGCTTCAATCTTGGCTGTTTTTGTGACTTTGGGTCTTTTCACCGCTTCAGGACTTCAGTTTCGTCTGTTTCCATGACTTCTGGTCTTTTCGCCGCTTCAGGACTTCAATTTCGTCTCTTTTTGTGACTTCAGGTCTTTTCGCCGCTTCAGGACTTCAATCTTGGCTGTTTTTGTGACTTTGGGTTTTTTTGCTGCTTCAGGGCTTCAGTTTTGTCTGTTTCCGTGACTTCGGGTATTTTCATAGCTTCAGGACTTCAAATTCGTTTGTTTTCGTGACTTTGGGTCTTTTCACTGCTTCAGGACTTAATTTTCGGCTGTTTTCATGACTTCGGGTATTTTCGCCGATTGAGGACTTCGGCTCTTCAGCGGTTCGGGACTTCGGAAGAGCGGCATGCCATCCGCACTGTCAAGGGGGGGTGGCTTTTTTTGAAAAGTGCAGCACTTCTGGGCCCCCCTTCAGGCCTGGCCCCGAAACAGCAGAATCCCCTGTGCCCCCCTGATGGCGGCCCTGACATGAGGAGATTTTGGAAGTTGCAGCACACGCATAGAAGAAGCATCTTTTTAATGTAAGAACTAATTCCAGGACTCCCTTTAATGAAGGTGCCCAGTACGTTGCATCTTACTCAGAGAAAAGCCTGGTGCCAGTGCAGCACATATAGATGTAATCTGGGGCACATTTGTGTGATTGGTGCTTGTGTTAGTAAATGAGCCCTGGAACGTGCCGCAGTGGGAAGTTTTTTAAACAAACTCCCATTTCCCAGAACCATATTCATTCCTCTTGCGCTTGACTTTACATCCCCGCAGCCGGCTTGTGTTGGCAATTAGGTACGAGAGAACAATATAGTATTTATTCTCTTCTAGGAGAAAGAGCCCGGCGTGAGTCAGCAAGTGTATTAAGAGAATCCTCGTAAATATTGTTTTAACAACTTACCCGTGTAATTGGCTCCCTAAAAAAGATTTAGTCCCATTTACAGTGAGGAATACCCTGCTGGTGGGGCCTCTGAACAAGAACAGTGTGATTCTGTTTTCCTAACAGGCTCGGCCGCTGCATTGGGGCTGGAGATGCGGCAAACGTGGGAGTATTTTAGCAACCTGAGTATTATACATCCAACTATCCTGGTTTTTTTTCACCGGACAATCCCGATTTTGACAGCTCACCTCGCAGTCCTGGATTGTTACTGAAATGTCCCGACTTTGTCTGAACTGAAGAGTCAGAAAAAGATACAACGTTTCTAAAACTTAATTGGCTTTAGGCAGAGAGCCCAGAATAAGTGGCAGGTGCACTTAGATACTTTTGTAACAATTTAAGAGAAGCAAGAAACAACTGTAACAATTTAAGATAATCAGGTCTCTTGGGGAAAGTGTGACTTGCAGCTTAAAGGGCAATTCATCTTCATTAGCAAAACTGTAATGACACATAAAAACCACAGAAATGTGTTCAAACTTTCATAACATGACAAATTTTGTAAAATGAACACTGTAATTAGGAGGGGTGGCCACAAAAATGGGCGTAGTCCAATACATTTTGCATGAAACCCAGCCCTGGCCACTTAAGCTTGGGCTTTTCTGGGCCCCGTGACCCTAATAGAACTGACAAGAGATTTTCTCTATTCTGTTAAAGTGGTAGTTCACTTTTACACTCATTTTTAGTATGTTATAGAATAGTCAATTCTAAGCAACTTTTCAATTGGTCGTCATTATTTAAAGATTTTTTTTTATTATTTTATTATTCTTCTGATTCTTTCCAGCTTTCAATAGGGGGTCACCGACTCCATCTAAAAACAAATGCTCTGTAAGGCTATAAATGTATTGTTGCTACTTTTTATTGCTTTTTTTATTCAGGCCTCTCCTATTCATATTTCAGTCTCTTATTCAAATCAATGCATGGTTGCTAGGGTAATTTGGACCCTAGCAACCAGGTTGCTGAAAATGCTGCTGAATAAAAAGCTAAATAAAAAAGCTAAATAACTCAAAAGTCACAAATAATAAAAAATGAAAACCAACTGCAAATTGTCTCAGAATATCATTCTTGACTAGTGATGGGCAAATAAATTAGGCAGGCGTGAATTTTCCGCATTTCGCAGACGCGCACCAGAAAACTGTTGTGCGCCGACAATATTCAGACTGCCATTGCCAATGACGCTAGAATTAACGCTGGTGTCATAATTCGCGTTTCGCTAATTTTTCACCAGTTTGTGAAATTTGCTGGAAATTCTCGCATTTTTCGGCTAAGGGAAATGGAGCAAATTCGCCCATCACTACTCTAGGCATCATACTAAAATTTAACTCAAAGGTGAACAAGCCTTAGAAGATTAACATTTTATTGAACAGACACTATGGCCCAAATTCACTAAGGTTCGAAGTTGCGCCAGGCGCCAGGCGCAACTTCGCCGCACTTCGCCAGGCGTAGTTTCGCCAGCGCTCCGCAAATTCACTAAAATCCAAAGTTGCGCACAGGGGTAGCGTAAGTTTGCGAAGTTGCGCTAGCGTTGATTCGCCAAGCGAAGCGAAGTTTCGCTAGCAATGGTTCATTTGCATACGGCGCCAAATTCAAATTTCAATGGAGGAATACGTATTAGCACTACAAATGGCTAGAAAACCTTCAAATCAGCAAATAAAAATGTTATTTTGCCCTACACATGTGCCCACTGTCTAGGTAAGTTGCCATGAGTCAGGAAATGTAGGGGGGAAGGAGGGGAGCCCCAAAAATATTTTCGATCTTTTTCAGCCTATCACCCATCATGTAGAAAACACGCCAGCGTTTTTTGGGACTTAGAAAAAATTTTGACTTTTTTTGAAACAATCCCTATCTACTCTATTGCGCTTCGCCAGGTCTGAGGTGGCGAAGGAAGTCTAGCGTAAAAGGTAGCGTTCAGTACACTGCGCAAGTTAGTGAATTTGCGTAGTTACGTCACTAGCGAAAATTCGCCTGGCGTAAGGGTGCGAAGTAACACTAGCGAAACTACGCCAGCGTTCGTTAGTGAATTTGCGCAGTAACGAAAAATGCCAAACGCTAGCGTATTAACGCTAGCGTTCGGCGCTTCGGCGCTTAGTGAATTTGCACCTATGAATCCAAACAGTGCCAGGCCACGATCCATCGTGCGGCGCTCAATTTCTTCTCCCTGGCTATCTCCTATAAGGTCGCCCTGTCGCTGTTTCTGAAGAGGAGCGCAAGCAGAGTATCGATAAGTTATTTCTTAATACAGACTTTGCGAATTTAAAGTTAAATGTGTCTTGGTGGGTTTTTTTCTTTGTTTAGAAACAAATTTTTTTTAAAAAAATTTTTATGCTACTGGTCTTTTAATCATGTTGTTTATTTAACCCTAACTTGGACAGTCATTCGTTAAGCAAGTAGGAAGCCCCCGCTCGCAGTATCCAGGCCGGCGCAAGGCAAAAATGCAATGCAGAATCCATGTAATTTACATGACAAAGTATCGCCATTATTTAAATATGACAGAATGCCTCCGAGAGCAATTTCTGAAAATTACTAAAACAATGTTAGGAGTTAAATGTCAGCGTGCTGTAATTATGTTTGTGCTAATTGTTAATTAGGCCCCGGAATGGAGGCAGACTTAATTAATAACGACTCTTAACGTGCGCCGGTAACTATTTATTAAAACCTAACGGCACCAAAAAAAAAAAATTGCTTTCTACTTTTATTTATTGGGTCAAATATCAGAGTTTTTAGATTTTTACCTCTTTTTTTACATTCTAAATTCTGATGTTTTATGACAAGATGAAGGTACAAAACAGGACTCGGGGTATTGTGTGCTTTTATTTCCTCTTTTTTTTTTCTTTGCAGATGGTCTGGTCTCATTCACAGACGTGGTTTCAGTTTGGTAGTTTTCAGTTTGTTCTGATTGGACTGCCCAGGATGATGTCAGGATGATGTCACTTAGCCAGACCACCATGATTTTCCTAACTGGTTTGTGTTGGAGAAAAGTGTGGGTCCTGAACTGGTTCTGACTACTAAGCCCACAATGTATTATGCCAACAGTCAGAGCTGTATCAGAATGTGCTTGTTACCCCCAATGCAAGTCAGTGGAGTTGAGCTCTAAGTATATGATCAGAACAATCATATAATATATATAAAGGGCTGTTCACCTTTAAATTAACTTTTAGTATGCCATAGAGAGGGATATTCTGAGACAATTTGTAATTGGTTTTTAATTTTTATTTTTTGGGGTTTTTGAGTTATTTAGCTTTTTATCCAGCAGCTCTCCAGTTTTTAATTTCAGCAAATCTGGTTGCTAGGGTCCAAATTCCCCTAGCAACCACGCATTGATTTGAAAAGAGACTAGAATATAAATAGGAGAGGCCTGAATAAAAAAAAAGACGAGGAATAAAAAGTAACAATAACAATAAGGGCCGATTATCGAGTTTATGGGAGTTTTTAAAAACTCCCATCAACTCGAAATTCGAAAAAAAAACAACTATATATATATTTAAAAAATCCGATTTTTTTTAATTACGGTGAATAGGATTGACCCGCAAACACGAATCGAATACGAATAAAAATTCGATCGCAGTTGATTTGAGTTTTTTCTCCAAAAAAAAAATTTGATTATCAAAAGTCCACTAAACTACTCCAAATTGATTGTAGGACGTCCCCCATAGGCTAAAACAGCAATTCAGCAGGTTTTTGATGGAGACAGTACATGATAAATTTCTAAATTCAAATTAGTTTTTTTTTTGAAAAACTCTAAACGAATTTGGACTCCCTAGTCGAATTACGCTAAAATTATATATCGAATATTTGATTTTCCAATTTGACCCTTGATAAATCTGCCCCTAAATTTGTAACTTTACAGAGAATTTACTTTTTAGATGGAGTCAGCCCCCTTTAAGTCAAAAACGTTTGCTTCAAAATCGTCGGGTGTCAACACTATTCGAACGTTCATTGACTTTAATGCCGGCATCAAAATTGATGCGAGTGATGCAGGCGTCAATTTTCAACTTTCACGAATTTTTCGCCATTTTGTGAATTTCATGGGAAATTCCCAAATTTTTCGGCGAAGCAAAATGTGCGAAATTCGCCCATCCCCAGTCGGACTGGCCCGGCGGGACACCGGGAAAATACCCGGTGGGCCCCGACCCTCGTGGGCCCCCGCCGGGCCAGACCCCCTCTCCGATATTTAAATTTTTGGGGGAAAAAAGTTTTCAGCGCTGCAGAGCACAGTCTGCGCATGCGTGGCGAGCGACGTTGCTCGCGCATGCGCATGGCGCCGTTCATGTATGCGCACTGAGCCGTGCCTTCACACAGTTGGCACATCACAGTAGGGGGCCGGGGGGCTGGAGGGGGGCCCTGGACCAGCAGTTCCGGTGGGCCCCGGGCCCCCCAGTCCGACCCTGCCCATCCCTATTGGCCATTAGCTATGAATGAATTTTTTTTGCCATTGCCAGGCATGAATTCCCGGCGAAATTACACATTTCACCATCTGCACATTTTTTCAGGAGACTGCTGCAAAAATCCGCCATGAAATTTGGCAATAAAAATTAGGGATGCACAAATCCAGGATTCGATTCGGGATTCGGCCTTTTTCAGCAGGATTCGAATCCGAATCCTAATTTGCATATGCAAATTATGGGCAGGGAGGGAAATTGCGTGACTTTTTGTCAGAAAACAAGGAAATAAAAAATGTTTTCCCCTTCCCATCCCTAATTTGCATATGCAAATTAGGGTTCGGATTCGGTTCGGTATTCGGTCGAATCCTTCGTGAAGGATTCGGGGGTTCGGCCGAATCCAAAAACGTGGATTCGGTGCATCCCTAATAAAAATTATCGCCAAGACAAAACACATGCGGAAAAAATTGTTGCGCATACTATTTTTTGACGCCTTTTGACTTCAATGCGTTCACAAATTTTTTCACAGTTTCGTGGGACAGATTCGCTCATCACTATTGCGCATTCTATAACATACTAAAATTTAACCTAAAGGTGAACCACCACTTTAAAGTCAGGTTTCTACCCACTTTCCCTTGGGGAAATATGCTGAAAACTGACTTCCTAGGAGTCCATAGTGAGTCAGGCCTAGCAGTTCTGAAACACAGAAAATCACGGCTTGAATAGATCTTATCTCCAGAAAACTGTTCCCAGGGAGATGATATTCCAGTGTTGGGTATTCCTTGCATCAAAAGGAGGAGGGATACTAGAGAGGCCGTACATGGAATTCTGGGAGTTGTAGTCTGACAAGAGTTGGAAAAAGAAAACTGCTGATTTAGACTTTTATCATGTTAAACTCCCTTGTTAGTGAATAATGATCATTGTCTGTTCCTTTGCTAAATTCCAGCAGGTGGGAACTGGGAGCAGCAAGGGCTGCGGCGGGTTATTTCTGGTGAGGAATGGGCCGAGGGGCTGGCTCTGTACACACATTGAGTGGCCTGTATTTTTCACTAACGTGACAGGCGCTTAAATGAAAGAAGTGAATTCAGTGCTACAATAAAAAAGGGCATCAGCCCCCCCCCCTTACCGCTGCTTTATTTCTTCCATCTGCAATAAAACCACTGTTTATTGAGCTTATTCTTCTGTATTTTCTCTTCTTTTTATTTTTTTGAACCATTACTTTTTTTTTCTCTCTATGGTAACGATGGTTAACTATTAAGGTACTGTACTCAAATACTTCATGATTTTGCGGTTCTGTACCAGCCAAAGGCCCACACAGCCCTTTAGCAGTGAAGATATATATCTCTGAAGATGCCCCAGTAGCTCCCCATGAGCCCTATAGCATCTATGCCAGATGTAACCTAACTTTCTACTAATATGTTTATGAAGTTTATATTCCCAACAGCAGCCCAGAGCTCACTGAGCATGTGCAGTGTCACTGACACTCACACAATGGCCTAACAAGATCAGAAGATGGGGAACTCCTGGAAACAACTTTGAAGGACTGGGTTATTACTGTTATAGGGCTGCTGAACCTCTGGGCTGGTTCAGTAAGTTTAATATGTAAAATACAGCATTTCTAGACAGATTCTTTCTTAGGCTTTAAAGGAGAAGGAAAGGTTAAAATTAAGTAAGCTTTATCAGAAAGGTCTATATAAATACACCAGTAAACCCTCAAAGTAATTCTGCTCTGAGTCCTCTGTCAAAAGAAACACAGAATTTCTTTCCTTCTATTGTGTACTCATGGGCTTCTGTATCAGACTTCCTGTTTTCAGCTTAAACCTCCAGGGCTAGGGCTTGAGCATGCTCAGTTTGCTTCTCTTCCCCCTCCTCTTCTCTGCTGTAATCTCAGCCCAGAGCTATGAGTGAGCAGGGAGAGACTCAGGCAGGAAGTGATGTCACACCAAGCTAATACTGCAGCTGCTATCCTAAACAAACAGAGAGCTTCTAGAGCTTTTTACTCAGGAATGGTAAAACATTCTACAGAATAAATTTAGTATTCTAGCTTGCACTATTGCAGCTAATCTATTGGCAATAAAATGCCTCTGTAGCTTTCCCTCTCCTTTAATACTCCTAAATCCTACACCATATAATGCGCTCTTGTGCTAATACCATTATAGTGTGGAAATGAGGTGTTGTACACATACACACAAGTGAACAGATTAAAGGGGAAAATTGGTATAAATACCTCTGTTGTGGCAGAGGAAAAGCCTTCCAATCAAAATGCAATACCAGAATACAATGTACAAACAAATAGACCATAATGCAGCCTGGTTATTTAGGGACTCAGAGTGCAAAAATTAAAATAAAGTGAACAAAATATCTCTGGCAGATAATTTAAGTAATATATAAACCCAAACCTATGGTAAGGTAAATATTTGAGAGGAGCCCCCTCCCCCAAACCAATATAGCGATAACATTAAATACCCAATTAGCTTCAGATCAAAGTTCTCAAACTGTACAGCTGACCCTCTCCCCATGGGGAGGCCAAATTGCTTAAATTGGGCCCATGTAATTGACCAAGGATCAAGGATATTAGGGGTGAATGGTCGTTTTCTGTCTGGGAAATTACTGAAGGGCCACTCTGATAGCAGGATAATAGTCAATTGTTGATAAATGTAACTATATATGTTCTTTAAGTCTCCCATAGGTCATTCAGTTCCTCCATTTCTGATTTTTTTTTATTAAAAGAAAAAGTGTCACACATTCCTGATGACTCATTGTTGACTGATTATTTCCTGTTTTCATTTGACCAATGGCTGCCCTGACCCCCTGGGCTTTGTCCTGGTGTCCCTTTTTGTACTTGGGGGCCTTACATTTATAAATGCACCTAAAGGAAGTGTCTGACCCCATTAAAAGTCTTGGCTGTAGCAGAGAACCCAGAACTACCATCAGGGGGGGTTAAGTCTGTAATGAAAACAGTAGAGGCAGGGGCCTGGACTGCAAAAAAGAGGCTGGACTTCCACCAAAAGGGACTGGGCTTCCACCAAAAGGGACTGGGCTTCCACCAAAATGGGTTGGACTTCCACCAAAATGGGCTGGACTTCAACCAAAAGGGGTTGGACTTTCACCAAAAGGGTTGGACTTCCACCAAAAGGGGCTGGACTTACACCAAAAGAGGCTGGACTTCCACCAAAAGGGGCTGGACTTCCACCAAAAGGGTTGGACTTCCACCAAAAGGGACTGGACTTCCACCAAATTGGGTTGGACTTCCACCAAAATGGGCTGGACTTCAACTAAAAGGGGTTGGACTTTCACCAAAAGGGTTGGACTTCCATAAAAGGGGCTGGACTTCCACCAAAAGGGGCTGGACTTCCATCAAAAGGGGCTGGGCTTCCACCAAAAGGGGCTGGACTTCCACCAAAAGGGGCTTGACCCACCAAAAGGGGCTGGACTTCCAACAAAAGGGGCTGGTATTCCACCCAAAGGGCCTGGTTTTGGCTGATCGGGGAAGAGATGAGCAGATTGGTGACTTACCCTTGCCAGCGAGACTAGAGGGCTCAGACCCATAAGATTAAGCAGGTGTTATTGACTGAGAAGCACAAAAGGAGACCTCTCTCACCGGATGGCAGTGGTATAACTAAAAATCGCATGACTGGAAAGATTAAATTTGGGTTGAAAAAATGGTCCATCAAAAGTTCATCAAGTTAAACCCAAGTTAAAATGTTTCAGTAAAAATATCCCATTGGCCTTAATATTCCACATTGACAGAAGCCTCCTAAGCCTCTATACCTCTAGGTTCTGTATCTCTATTATTGAGCCTCTAATGGACCCTTATGTCTTCTTTGACTTTAAAGATCTGCTTGAAGGTAACACCTCCCCCCCCCCATGTGATCTAATCCTTAAACCATGTCCCCATTTGGATTTCTTAAATTAAATGTGACAGAGGCATGGGCTACAAGGAAAGCACTAACTCGGGCAAGAGGATTCCCATTTGTGGCGCATATTGATTTAAAGAGAAATGAAATCAATTACAATTAGAATAGCATCTATCATTGGAAAGAAGATAAAGACGGCAAATATTTGACCTTTCAGGGGCATGATGGTTACCATGAAGCAAACAGTCCAGTGTTAAAAATACAAAGAAGACCACAAAGTGAGAATTTACACCACTATAATATACTTTTGGACCTTTTTCCTCCATAATCCAGTGCTTTTTTCCCAATATGCCACGGCTGTAAGACATCGGTGCCGCAAGCAGAATGCATCACATAAAATCTATAGGGCCCATTTACTAAATGAATTCAAACAAAATCTCAATTGCTTATAAAATTGCTCCCCAGAATTCTGTAACTGCATCATTGCATCCGACACTAACTGGAGAAAATGTTTGTCCTGGATAGTGAATTGCCTACATTTGGACATTGCACCTGCAAGGGAAGGGGCAGAGCCTGGATGGGGTGTTAGTCACTTGCACGCGATTTAGCTGGCACCTCAGTTGAGCTCAGATATTTACTGCTTGATTAAGGCAGGTATTGGTGTAATTAGAGAGGAAGCAGAGCCTGCAGCTGCAGGGGGGGCCAGGAGGTAAAGGGGCCCCATGAGGCTCTAATTCATATACAATTTCAATACATAGTAACATAGTAAGTAACATAGTAAGTTGAAAAAAGACATCAAGTTCAAGCTTTATTTTATTTTAACCTGCCTAACTGCCAGTTGATCCAGAGGAAAGCAAAAAAACTCCATTTGAAGCCTCTCCAATTTACCATAGAGGGGGAAAATTCCTTCCTGACTCCAAGATGCAATGGGACCAGTCCCTGGATCAACTTGTACTATGAGCTATTTCCCATATCCCTGTATTCCCTCACTTGCTAAACACCATCCAACCCCTTCTTATACCTATCTAATGTATCAGCCTGTACAACTAGTGATGGGTGAATTTATTCAGCAGGCGCAAATTTGCGACAAATTTCCGAGTTTCACCGCCAACAAATAAATTCCCAAATTTGTCGGCGACAATTAACGGACGCCCATTGACCTTAATGGGTGCCATCGTCAACTTTGACGCCGGTGCCCATTTTGATGTCGGTGAATTGCAGCCGGCGTCAAAATCAGCATTCTGCAAATTTTTCGCCCGTTTCACAAGTTTCGCCGGAAATTTGCGAAATTCGTGGCGAAGCCACAAATTCACCCATCACTAAGTACAACTGATTGAGGGAGAGAATTCCACATCTTCACAGCTCTCACTGTAACAAACCCCTTCCCAATATTTAGCTGGAACCTCTTTTCTTCTAATTGGAATGGGTGACCTTGTGTCAGCTGGAAAGATCTACTGGTAAATAAAGCATTAGAGAGATTATTATATGATCCCCTTATATATTTATACATAGTTATCATATCACCCCTTAAGCGCCTCTTCTCCAGCGTGAATATCCCCAATTTGGCCAGTCTTTCCTCATAGCTAAGATTTTCCATACCTTTTACCAGTTGCCCTTTTCTGTAAATATTGGTAAAACAAGTCGACCTCTGGACATTTTGCTGTTGAGCCCAGTAACATTCAGTTACACCACTAAAGGCCGGTGTTATAAACAGGGCTCCCTTTGTATGTGGGTGTTGCACCTCATGCACCAACGTAGATGCAAACACTTTGGGGCCGATTCATGAAGCTCGAGTGAAGGATTCGAATTAAAAAAACTTTGAATTTCGAAGTGTTTTTTGGGCTACTTCGACCATCGAATGGGCTACTTCGACCTTCGACTATGACTATCGAAGGATTCGAACTAAAAATCGTTCGACTATTCGACCATTCGATAGTCGAAGTACTGTCTCTTTAAGAAAAACTTCGAACCCCTACTTCGGCAGCTAAAAGCTACCGAAGTCAATGTTAGCCTATGGGGAAGGTCCCCATAGCCTTGCCTGAGATTTTTTGATCGAAGGATATTCCTTCGATCGTTGGATTAAAATCCTTCGAATCGTTCGATTCAAAGGATTTAATCGTTCGATCGAAGGAATAATCCTTTGATCGTTCGATCGCAGGATTTGCGCCAAATCGTTCGACTTCGATATTCGAAGTCGAACGATTTTAGTTCCTAGTCGAATATCGAGGGTTAATTAACCCTCGATATTCGACCCTTCATACATCTGCCCCTATCTCTTGGTGAGGTTGTTTCTCATGAACCGAACACTTTTAATAAGACTCTCTGCCACTTACTATGTGGATATCTGCCATACCATTCATCTTCTGACAGCACAAATTACACATCTTACACCAGTCTGGTCTAAAAAAGTAATAAATGCCAAAGAATATGTATAAAGATGTTAGATGCCCTGCCTGCGGTTCTACTACAGGTAAATAGCTGGAAATGTTTGGTATAAAAGGTCACCTCTGAACATCGAGGCCTATACATAAGCCTTTGGGTGCAGGTCACCAACTCACCTACTTTCCCCTACTTTAATTAAATGATTAAAGTAGGTTTACTGTTTACTGTGGCTCAATCTGCCACTAACATGCAAGGGATTACATACGCTGCTGAAAATTCGATAGAATATTGCGACAAATAATGGGGTTAAGTGATCCTCCTAAAAGGCAACTGACCTACAGAGACGTCTAATGGGTAGTGATGAGCGAAAAGTTTCTGCATGTACAGATTTGCTACGGACTTCAGTGTTTCGCTGGTGGTGAAAACTCTCGCAAACCTGCATCCAAAAAATCGCCAGCGGCTCGTTTCACTTTGTGCAACAAAAAGACTTGCAAAAAACATGAGCGCTCAGTGTCGGACTGGCGGGATACCAGGAAAAGTCAGTGGTCCCTCATGCTGCTAAACTGTAGGCCTATTACATGGCCATTCCCTATTTCCATCAGAACAAAGAGGCTAAATAGATGGAATAATAGATTATAGTATGTAAAGAAAACAGACTAGGAGAATAGAGGTTGATTGAGGAGTTTAAGAATAATAGTACTGGGTGGGCCCCTAGTTTCCCAGTCCAACACTGTGTTCCCTCAACAGACACGTAGTTCATTTTATCCTTCCATATCAACCAAAGGGATCTGAGCCGTCCCACTGTCTATATAAGGACATACACATAATTATATGGTTTATTCATTTTAACGTGGGATACAAACAAAGCACCCAGATATTATCTGTTCAGATTTATTATTAGTTGTGCCTGTGCTTGCAACTAGTAGTAAAAGATAAACTAAAGATGGTACTTTTTGCTTAAAGGAGAAGTAAACCCCTTATTAAAAAAAACCCTACCCCCCTACCCTACATAGACCCCCCTCCCCCAGCCTAGCTGCTGTAAATGTCCCTAACTTTTTACTTACCCCTCAGTGCAGATTCAGGGATTTCAGTTCATGGCAGCCATCTTCCGGGTTTTCGTGTCTTCTGCTGTTATATCTGTTTCATTTGCAAACTGTGTGTTTTATTTGTCCTAGTTGAAGTTCCCTGATTGCCAAGAGGAAATTGTGATTTAAAGAGACAGTAACCAAATTAGACTCTAACACAGTTTGCTACATAAATGTTGCACGTCAAAATAAAATTGTCACACGGCAAATTATTCACAAGAAAAAAGTTTTGCAAATTTTTCTGCAGTTTTGCGAAAAAAGGACAGATTTGATCACCACTTCTAAGGGGTCATTTACAATCGTTAAATGTAAAATGTTCTAAAATGTACACAATTCATTAAGGTAATTGCATCTAAAAATGCTCCTGCACTTCCATGTTGTAATGGCCTATTCCATTTATCCTTCCTCTTCCCCCCATTGAGGGGGTAATTTATAAACACTGGACAAATTTGCACCAGGGCAGTAACCCATGGCAACCAATCAGATGATTGTTTTCAGTTTTCAACCTACAGATGGCTGAAGCAAGCTAATCCCTGATTGGTCGCTATGGGTTATTGCCCAGGTACAGATTTGCCCAGAGTTTATAAATGAGGCCCACTGACCCTCTGGGAACACTGGTGTTACCACCAGGTACAGCGTGGCCTTAGCTCCAGGGTTCCCACCAGACTTGTGCCTAGGATTGCCACTTTTTTGAGAAAACTTTACCGGCCAGGGTGGGGGGTGATTCCATGAGGTGGAGGATTGTGATGTCAATGGGTGGAGCAGTGATGTCACAGGGGCAGGGTCATGTTGTCGAGGGGTGGACCTGAGTTGTGGAGTGAGGAATTGGAAAGTATTGTAAGTGAAGAAAGGGGTGGCCTCTGGGTGTATTGGATGCAGGCAGGGAGCAGTTTAACTGGTGATCACAAATTTAGCGGCAGCTACATTACTGATAAATTTGTAATACCGGCCTTGGCTGTTATTTTACCGGCTAGGCCGCTGAAATACTGGGCAGGTAGCAACCCTACTTGTGCCCATTATATTGGCTACAGAACCAGGCCTGGATTTGTGGCAAGGCCACTAAGGCCCAGGCCTAGGGCTGCAAGAATGTAAGGGTGGCATGCTGTCCAGCCAAATTCTAAAAATCGCTAATCATGATGATCCGGCGCATGCGTGCACAAAGAAGTTGGTGGGCGCTAGGACCCTGCGGCGCAATGTTGGCGTGCACTAGGACCCATCAGTGCATCAGTGCACTTGGGGCTCTGAAGACAGGAATCTGGGCCTGTACAGAACCAGGATCGTACTGGTCCATCCATGGCCCTCTGGCTCTGGGACTGCACCCGAAGGGCCCTCTTCCAGATGCCCAGCGTCCAACCTAGGCCCCTCCTGCTTACCTCCTCCTCCTTTGCCGCTATGGGATCAGGATGGAGAGAGGCTGCGTTCTGGGCAGGGGGGCTGCTGAATCACCAGGGTCCACCATTTTTTCCCCAGTTTGAAGTGACGCAATTCCCCCTGCCCTTTACCCAGAAAATGCTAGATGCAACTTGCATCTGATTTGCTTCAAAACAGACCAAAATCAGAATGTGTATGCAATGACACTGAAATTATGACAGGAACACTGCAATTATGGTTAAAAACAATATGGCTTTGTAATTGCACTTTGCTCTTTTTGTTGGTGAATCACCCTCAAATATCATAATATGTGAGGGTTTTTTTTTAAATGATAAAACGCCAGATATATAACCTGAAAATTTTCTTATAGTCAGTGCTTGGTGACATCATCAGACATCTCATCACAAACATTAGTGATGTCACATATTTCACATGGCACAGAAATAATGTCTCCATACTTCATGCGTTAAAGATACCATAACCATAAAGGACCACACGCATACACATGTGTACAGGTACAGGACCTGTTATCCAGAATGCTCGGGACATGGGGTTTTCCATATAAGGTGTCTTTCTGTAATTAGGATCTTCATACCTTAAAGGGATACTGTCATCGGAAAAAAATTTTTTCAAAATGAATCAGTTAATAGTGCTGCTCCAGCAGAATCCTGCACTGAAATCCATTTCTCAAAAGAGCAAACAGATTTTTATATATTCAATTTTGAAATCTGACATGGGGCTAGACATATTGTCAATTTCCCAGCTGCCCCAAGTCATGTGACTTGTGCTCTGATAAACTTCAATCACTCTTTACTGCTGTACTGCAAGTTGGAGTGATATCACCCCCCTCCCTTTTTCCCCCCAGCAGCCAAACAATAGGAAGGTAACCAGATAACAGCTGCCTGGTAGATCTAAGACCAGCACTCAATAGTAAAATCCCATGTCTCACTGAGACACATTCAGTTACTTTGAGAAGGAAAAACAGCAGCCTGCCAGAAAGCATTTCCCTAAAGTGCAGACACAAGTGACATGAATGGGGGCAGCTGGGAAATTGACAAAATGTCTAGCCCCATGTCAGATTTCAAAATTGAATATAAAAAAACCTGTTTGCTCTTTTGAGAAATGGATTTCAATGCAGAATTCTGCTGGAGCAACACTATTAACTGATGTGTTTTGAAAATTCATGTTTTCCGATGACAGGATCCCTTTAAGTCTTCTAGAAAATCATGTAAATTTTAAATAAACCCAATAGGCTGGTTTTGCTTCCAATAAGGATGAATTATATCTTAGTTGGGATCAAGTACAAGCTACTGTTTTATTATTACACAGAAAAAGCTATTTTTTTTTATTATTTTAATCGTTTCATTAAAATTGAGTCTATAGCAGATGGCCTTCCTGTAATTCAGAGCTTTCTGGATAATAGGTTTATGGATAACTGATCCTATGCCTGTATATATATATATTGATCAGAATAAATTGCTGTGTGTGCATGGGGCCAGATTGCAGTAATATCTGACCAATCAAGTTTATTCATAACCATTATGGAAATATAAATGCTTTGCATATGTAAGTATTTATCTGTGTATCTGCAGTGTGTGATATGTCTGGATATTGTTTGAGTGAGCACAGTGCAGCTGTATCCGTGTATGATATATATATATATATATGTGTGTGTGTGTGTATAAGAACATTGCTCAGGTCACTCATACACTTGGGCTTCTTGGCTTCTGTTCTCGAGATTAGATTTCTCCTTTCACATTACCCAACCTTAATAGACCCTTCAGACCTCATTCCAGCCCGAGATACTATCTGACCCGTATAATTAATTAATTATAGCCCAAATATTATAGATTATTAAAAATAGCATAACTAATAGTGTAATATCTCAAGCTGTCGACTTTAATAGTCAACATTGTCTTGGTGGGTCTTATCAGCCTGGGACACCCGGTGAGAATATTGATTTCTGGTAATTTTGACCATCAGCTGCCATCCTGACGGGTAATTGTCAGATTTTCACCGGAGTCAGAGCTCATTTGAAATCGTTAAACCGTCTGCTGAGCTCACAGTGGCCCCTTCATCCTTCTCCCCGTGTTTCACAGGAAAATAAATAGGAGGCGCGAGGAGAAAGAGAGGGGCACGCTTGTAAGGCTTTTGGATTCGACTTTTTGTATTATTATTTCCATTTCAGTTTTAACACAGTTTAAGGATTAAGGGATTTTTAAGAAGCCTGAGGATACATTTCCCCTTGAAGGCTCCTATTTGCTCCTCCATATTATATAGGTGGAGGAGAAGCCACAACAGACCCTCTTAGGTTTATCTTTTGAGGGAATATCACCTTGGAATTATCTAACAAAGGGCTGTACAAATGAGCTTTATCTGCTTTGCCATAATGGAGATTTCTTTCTGGGGTTTTTTTTTTTCTTTTTTTTTTATGAAAATCCTTTAGTTTCTCCCTTTTCTAATTAAGACTCAAATTACCGAGGTTTTCTGCTTGCAGAGTAGATGTTTTTGGCTGATAGTGTTAATTGATTCTCTCCGTGCTGCGCTGGACAAACACCATGCAACATCTCATCCCAACAACACCAGCTCTCCATATAGAAAGGGAAAGGGCTTTCTTCTCTTCTTCATCCCAGGAGACCACTCTATTTACTAATGCACAATGTGTACAGTATATATATATAAACAGTCTATATAGGTACCAAACCATTACATCACTTTGTAGAATTTAATAAAATAATAAAAAAAGGCTGAATTAAAATATAAGTACAGTGATACATACATATATAGAGAGAGACTTCTAAGATGGACCAGCACATCATCATGTTTTAATATGAATCTGTTTACTTACCCTTAAATAGACAGCAAAGACAATACAGAGGTGCCAGCTCAAAGATATACAAGCAGGACTGCATTTTTCCAGAGCCTCAAATAAATTAATTTCCCTGCAGAAATAGGGTTAGTACAGGCATATATACCAGCGCTGACATCGATTTAGAGTGTCTCTTTGTGCAGGATGTTATGAAAAGTATGGGATCTGTTATCCAGAAAGCTCTGGATTACAGGAAGGCCATCTCTCATGGACTCCGTTTTAATCAAATAATTTACATTTTAAAAATGATCTCCTTTTTTCTCTGTCATAATAAAAGAGTAACTTGTACAGGTATGGAATCCGTTAACCCAGAAACCTGTTATGCAGAAATTACGGAAAGGCCGTCTCCCATCTATTTTATCCAAATAATCCTAATTTCTTACATTTTTATTTTTCTATGTAATAATAAAACAGTAGCTTGTACTTGATCCCAACTAAGATATAATTAATCCTTATTGGAGGCAAAACCAGCCTATTGGGTTTATTTAATGTTTACATGATTTATTAGTAGACTTAAGTTATGAAAAAGATCCATTATCCATAAAACCCCAGGTCCTGGGCATTCTGGATAACAGGTCTCATACCTTTACTTGATCCCAACTAAAATATAATTAATCCTTATTAGTGTAAAAACAATCATATTGGGTTTATATATAACATATTATATTAAAATCTGTTATCTACTGTGTATCCTGTGCTTGAATGGCTGCCCCCATGTCTACACAGCAGCTTGTTTATATAAACTATAGTAGTACTTATCTGTTATCTACTGTTTATCCTGTTCTTGAATGGCTGCCCCCATGTCTACACAGCAACTTGTTTATATAAACTATAGTAGTACTTATCTGTTATCTACTGTGTATCCTGTGCTTGAATGGCTGCCCCCATGTCTACACAGCAACTTGTTTATATAAACTATAGTAGTACTTATCTGTTATCTACTGTTTATCCTGTTCTTGAATGGCTGCCCCCATGTCTACACAGCAACTTGTTTATATAAACTATAGTAGTACTTATCTGTTATCTACTGTGTATCCTGTGCTTGAATGGCTGCCCCATGGCTACACAGCAGCTTGTTTATATAAACTATAGTAGTACTTATCTGTTATCTACTATGTATCCTGTGCTTGAATGGCTGCCCCCATGGCTACACAGCAGCTTGTTTATATAAACTATAGTAGTACTTATCTGTTATCTACTGTGTATCTTGTGCTTGAATGGCTGCCCCCATGGCTACACTGCAGCTTGTTTATATAAACTATAGTAGTGTTTCTGAAACAAACCAGTTTTACTTGTGCAGGGCAACAGTACATTATAAAGTCTTTCTTTTAAAACACTTTAATTTTTTGGTGTTACTATTCCTTTAGGCAAAGGGCTCTCTTTTAAGTGTATGACTTGCCTATTGGCATACAGTGGGGCCTCATATGAGACAATAGGTATAGCAGAGCAAGGTGGCATCAGTAGAACAAGGTGGAAGCAGTAGGGCAAGATGGTGGCAGTAGAACTGTATATTAATGTTTCCCAACCCGCAACCCTAGCTACCTGTAGCAGTTTTTTTTAGTTTATTAACAGCTGAAGTTCCATTGCTTGGATAATCCTACTTTTGAAGTTATTATAGGCTCACAAATCCTTTTCTGTCCATGTCCCACCACAACTAAAGATAGTTCTACTTACAGTAGCTCTCTGGTGAGAGATCCAACGAAAAACTTTTACAGGACACCTCCCAAGCTATAACCACAGAACTCCTCCACTACCAGTCTACACATTTGGCTTCCTAAGCTGCCACCAACCAGTAATAGTAATAGTAATAGTTCTTGGTGCAGCTACTGACTTCTCAGTAACTAGACCTCCCTATCTTGTGTACTGTGGGCAACTCAACCTAAAGTCCCATTTACTAAAGGTCTACATTTTAGCAGCATTAGAGCTTTTTGAAACCACAATTAAACTCTATTTCTCTAAAATCACGAATGCCATGAACGTTATTAAATAATCGGAATAGACTGTATGAATGGAAAAATAATGCTGAATGATCTGAAAAAAACGAATATCTCTAATACCTCTAAAAATTAGGATAGGATCAGCCCAGCTCCCATTGACTTCTATGGGACCTCGACGACGTGGCACAATTTTGTATTAGAGTATAATAGCTTTTTACACTTATAAAATAAGTGGAATTTTTAAAGGTTTAGAGAAATTTCAAAGAAACAGGATTTTTTTTAGAGAAAAATACAATTCGTGAAAAAAAAAGGAAATCTGTTTTTTTGTAAATCGGCTTATGAATGACTGACCCATTACTCATGTGCTCCCCTGCCCAAATTGTGTCTTTACTGTGGCCTCCAACTATAAAATGTGGACTAAAGCCTCTTTCTTGTGTAACATGTTCCAATACAATGGATTTGACTCATCCCCTTCCCAGTATATTCCAGAGACCATACTAGTATTTCCACTCTTCTACCCCCTGGAAAAACCAGTTGAGTATCTAACAGGGGTGTATGGAATATCCATTATATTTCTACTACAGATTTTGACGTCAGTCTTGATAACAGCATGTTTGGGTTATTCTGGTTCAGGTATGGGACCTGTTATCCAGAATGCTCGGGACATGGGGTTTTCCGTATAAGGGGTCTTTCTGTAATTAGGATCTTCATACCGTAGCTTCGCCAGCGCTCCGCAAATTCACTAAAATCCGAAGGTGCGCACAGGGGTAGCGTAAGTTTGCGAAGTTGCGCTAGCGTTGATTCGCCAAGCGAAGCGAAGTTTCGCTAGCGATGGTTCATTTGCATACGGCGCCAAATTCAAATTTCAATGGAGGAACACATATCACCACTACAAATGCCTAGAAAACCTTCAAATCAGCAAATAAAATTTTTATTTTGCCCTACACATGTGCCCACTGTCTAGGTAAGTTGCCATGAGTCAGGAAATGTAGGGGGGAAGGAGGGGAGCCCCAAAAATATTTTCGATCTTTTTCAGCCTATCACCCATCATGTAGAAAACATGCCAGCGTTTTTTGGGACTTAGAAAAAAATTTGACTTTTTTTGAAACAATCCCTATCTACTCTATTGCGCTTCGCCTGATCTGAGGTGGCGAAGGAAGTCTAGCGTAAAAGGTAGCGTTCAGTACACTGCGCAAGTTAAGGAGTTTGCGTAGTTACGTCGCTAGCGAAAATTCGCCTGGCGTAAGGATGCGAAGTAACACTAGTGAATTCACGCCAGCGTTCGTTAGTGAATTTGTGCAGTAACGAAAAATGCCAAACGCTAGCGAATTAACGCTAGCGTTCGGTGCTTCGGCGCTTAGTGAATTTGCGCCAAGTCTACTAGAAAATCATGTAAACATTAAATAAACCCAATAGGCTGGTTTTGCTTCCAATAAGGATTAATTATATCTTAGTTGGGATCAAGTACAAGTTACTGATTTATTATTACAGAGAAAAAGGAAATCATTTTTAAAAATGTGGATTATTTGGATAAAATGGAGTCTATGGGAGACAGCCTTTCCTTAATTCAGAGCTTTCTGGATAACGGGTTTCCGGATAACGCATCTCATACCTGTACCAGTAAATTTGTGCACACAACAATCCAGCATAGAATTGAACGCATTCGCCTAAATGCTGGTATTTTTCTATGCAGATCTAAATATAATAACAAATAACAATAAACAGGTATTGGATCCAATATCTGGAAACCCAGTAAAGCTCAGAATTAAGGAAAGGAGGTCTTCCATAGACTACATCATAATCAAATATTTTAAATCTTTTAACACTATTTCCTTTTCCTCTGTAATAAAAGTACATTGTCCTTGACTTAAAGATATAAGAAATCCTTATTGGATGCAAAAAAAACCCTATTAGGTTTAATAAATGTTCAAATTATTTTTTTAGTAGATTTAAGGTATTGAGATCCAAATTCCAGAAAGATCCTTAGGGTGGCCATACACAGGCTTAGACTTTAGACCAATTTGTCAGCTTTTCTGCCCGTGTTCTGAGTCCTGCGCGGGTCCATTTTTTGGAACCCGACCCGTACCTGCAACCTGCAATCCGCACCCGGATCCACAACCCGCATTCTTACCCGCCTGGACCTGCTATACGACCCGCAAGTACGTTATCCGCAACCCGGACCCGCGACCTGCTGACCATCAAAAATCAGGAAGTGCTGTCATTGTAAACCGGAAGTGACATCATCGGAAGTAGGCGTGATCAGAAAAAGAGTAAAAATTGATACTGAGAAGACCCGCGGCCCGACCAGCGAAATCTGCAGAACAGCCGACCCGCGTCTATACCCGCACCCGGAACTTCTACCCGCAACCCGCAGGTATTTGCGGTTACCCTACCCTCTGCAGGACTCTATTCTGATGGGTCTGCCTGATTGATGTAAGGCCATAAATCAGGCAGGTTTGAGTTTCCTTGGTGATCGAGGACCGTATTAATTAGCCTCGTCTCGCCAGCACCCATTTCCTTCATTGTAATCCGATCGTTTAGCCCTAGAGCCGAACGATCGGATTAACCCGATATCGCGCTGCCTTTGGTGGGCATATTAGGTTAAGATCCGCTCATTTGGCGATCTTATCGTGTATGGCCACCTTTATCCGGAAAACCCTAGGTCCCAAGCATTCCGGATAAAAGGTCCCATACCGGTATATGCAGTACAGTACGGGCCAGATTTACTAAGGTTCGAGTTTTTTGGATATTTTGACCATCAAATAGGATACTACAACTTCGAATTTACTTAGACTTCGATTCGAAGTAAAAATCGCTCGAATAGTCAACCATTTTATAATCGAAATACTGCCTCTTTAAAAAAAACTTCGATTTCAATACTTCTCCAACTTAAACCTGCCGAAGTGCTATGTTAGCCTATGGGGACCTGCCAGAGCATATTTCTAAGTTTTTGGGTTTCAAAGGAAAATCGTACGATAAAATCGTTCGAATAGTACGATTCAAAGTACAATTGGAGTACCATCGTTCTACGATCGGAATACGATCGCACGATGAATAAAATCCTCCGACTTCGAATTCGAATGTCGGAGGATTCTATTCGATGGTCGAATTTCGAAGTATTTTCCACTTCGAAATTCGACCCTTGATAAATCTGCCCCTACAATTTGAATATTTGTCTTCTTACAGTTTCACCATTTCCCTGAGGGTTTCATCCATAAACTGGAACCTGGGAATCATCTGTGATAATATTAATTAGATAATAAGAGTTGTGCTAAGATCCAATAAGCTCAATACGACACAAACCTTGATGCTCATGGGACTGGAAATCTTCCAATAAAGGGAAGAGCCATTGTTTGGGGAGGAAAAGAGCCATATCCTTCTCATTATCTCTTTTTTTTAACTGTTTAACCCTCTTCAGAGAAGTTAATTAATTCCCAGGCTCCTGGAGAACCGTTATAAAACGTTCCTCTGCATGACAGCTTTGTTTAGGCTTAGCAGAGATAAACGGCAGCGGGGAAGTTTGTCCTCTCCAAACAACACATTAGAAGGCTGTGGCAGTGTATATATGTCCAGTGATTCGTCTCTAATGAATTCAGGATCAATAGAGGGAAAAAAAACACATCCATAAATATAAACCCACCAGCCATATCAGTGTTTCCATTACGGTGAAAGGCGTAAATTATAGAACATGGAAATAAAACTAAAATTTCACGCGTAATCAAGAACTTGCAGTTGTAATAAACATTATTTGTTTGTTGGAATGAAACTGCGAGAGGTCCCCATTAATTAAAACACTGATAAATTATAATACAAGTTATCTGGAAACCCGTTATCCAGAAAGCTTCGAATTATGGGAAGACCGTCTCCCATAGACTCCATTTTAATCAAATAATTCAAATTTTTAAAAGTGATTTCCCTTTTCTGTGTAATAATAAAACAGTAGCTTGTACTTGATCCCAACAAAGATATAATTAATCCTTATTGGAAGCAAAACCAGCCTATTGGGTTTATTTAATGTTTATATGATTTTTATAGTAGACTAAGGGGTTATTATTAAGTCCAAATGCAAAAAACTTAAAAAATTGTGGAAAAAATGTGATTCTTTCGTGATTTTTTATACCCCGAGGATGGAAAAAGTCTGAATACGGAAATGTGGCAGAAATTCCGAAAAAAATCATACTATTCGAATTTTCGTACGATTTTCCACATTTTTGACGAGTTTTTTCCCGCACTGGAATTTTTCGGGAAAATGTATTGATAAATAAGGGGATATAACTCGTGCGGATTTGGTCGGAGTATGTTTCAGAAAATAATGAGATAAATTAGGATTTTGATAAAGAACCCCCTAAAAGTATGGGAATCCAAATTAAGAAAAGACCAGTTATGGGCAAAATTCGCAAGACGGTGAAAAATTCACTGTGTCAATTCGCGTCAATTTCGACACCCGCATTAAAGTCAGTGGGCGTTTGAATAATGTTGATGCATGACAGTTTTGACGCGAGCGATGCGCGTCCAAATTTTTTTCGACGCTGGTAAATTTTCGCCGCAGTTTCGCAAATATATTCGCTGGTGGCGAGATGTGGAGATTCACACCTGGCAAATTTATTCACCCATCAATAGAAAAGACCCCTTATCTGGAAAACCCCAGGTTCTGAGCATTCTGGATAACAGGTCCCATACCTGTATATCAAACTTTTTATTATTTTTCATTGCACTTCATTGCACTACATTACAGGTATCTCAGACATATTTAAGGTCAGATTTATAAACCCTTGAATTGGATAAATTGTTTGAATATTGCATATTTCATCCAAATTTTCCAAATTTGCATTTTTATAAAAAAAAAAATTCAGCTTTAGCAATAATAGTTCTTTCTGATACAATCTTCTCAATTCGAGTTAATAAATAACTCTGAAGGCAACTTCTTGAAAAATATCACTGAAATGATTTTGTTTATTTGCCAAAAGATCTAATCGATTAGTATGTTAATTAGTGATGGGCGAATTTGGTCGCCGGGCGACCAAATCTCCCCAAATCTCCCAGTGTGACCTTACCTGTAGGAATGTCTGGGAGATTTCAGGGGGTTCATCTCTACCCATGACTCTAGCTCTTGCATTCTTCTACTGGTGAGTTCCACAAGGGCACTGACCTCTCTCTGGTATTGCTACAACATCAACAACAAGAACTTAACTCTCACTAATACATACTGAGTATTTCTCACCGTCTTGTGTTCCAGTGAAATGAAAGCACTACCTTGCCTTCTATACACCTAGGTTATTATCTGATCCTACATATTACTTGACATCATGGGGCTACCAAAAGATTTCCATTCTAGATCTACATCATAAAGGGGTCTACCCAAAGCTCTCTCACTATCTTCTACCTTAGAGATGCCTATCAATTCTCTGAGCTAGGGCCACTGCATACAGGGAGATTCTCTGCTTTTTGCTCCGTAAGAGTAAGACATTTTCATTTTAGGGCTCAAGTGAGGTTGGCACAAATGTATCTGACCATGAAGCTTGGCTCACTCATATACCAGTGTTTTACTCTTATGGTGGCCTTCAAAACCTCTTACAGTTATCTAGTGGATCTGATGACTTCGTCTGTTTGTCTCTCTATAAAGGTTATTAGAGTGATGCCCCCTGCTGTTTAATTGATAAGGAAACCTAGTGCCAGTCTGAGACAATGGGGGTATAGGCAAGAGTGAAACTACAAGCTCAGTTAGTAACCCTTCATGGAAACTTAACGGCAGAGACACATGCGAAGATTCGAGGAGATTTAGTCGCCCGGCGACAAATCACCTCTTCTTTGGCCGACTAATCTCTACGAAAAGCCTTCCCGTCGGCTAGAATCTAAATCCCAACTGGGATGGCACTGGGAGCGTTTCGTTTTCTGAAGTCGCCCAAAGTTGCTTCACGAGGAAACTTCAGGTGACTTTGGAAAAGGAAGTGCTCCGAGTGCCATCCCACCAGCGATTTACATTCTAGCTGGCGAGAAAGCTTTTCGGACAAAGAAGAGTCGATTTGTCGCCGGGTGACTAAATCTCCCCGAATATTCGTGTGTTTCTGCCCTACAGGAGTGTTTCACCTTTTAGATAACTTTTAGTATGTTATAGAATGGCTCATTCTAAGCAACTTTTTAATTAGCTCTTGTTTTTTCTTTTTTATAGTTTTTGAATTATTTGCCTTCTTCTTCTGACTCTTTCCTGCAACCACAACCCTTAGCAGCAAAGATCTGTGTCTCCAAAGATGCCCCAGTAGCTCCCCATCTTCTTTTCTGCTGATTCACTGCACATGCTCTGTGCTGCTGTCACTTACTGAGCTTAGGGACCCACTCACAATATACAGTACACATAGAATAGAAATGTCACAATATAAGGCTGATTAGTAATTAATACAGATAATTACTACATGGCAGCACAGAAACCAGTGCAATTAGCATCAGAATTTAATAATCAGCAAACCTGTAGCATCAGCTTATATTACAGGGGAAGCTCATTTTCTGCTGGATAATTAGTGACGAGCCCTAAGCTTAGCTTCTCAACAGCCAATCAGAGCCCACTGAGCATGTGAGTGTCACAGACACTTTCCAAGATGGTGACCCCCTGTGACAAGTTTGAAGTCCTGGATCATTGCTGCTATTGAGGAGCTGAAACTTTAGCCTCGTGCAATAAGTTATGTATATAAAATATGGTGTTTTTAGCCATATTAATTTTTAGGGGTTAGTTCTCCTTTAAACAAAGGAGGTCTGGTAACATACCCCTGACATTAAAAAAGAAATTAAGGGAATAAAAATATATATATACTGTATATATATATATATATATAAAGAGAACAAATGGCAAAGTGATCAGAAACATTGGTGCCTCTGTTCCACTTCTATCCGACAAGTGTTCACGTCTACGTTCTTTTAAGGATCCAGTCGTCTGGCCTATGTAATGTTTCCTACATTTACGGGATGTTTGCAGGTACATCACATTTTTCGTATTATTTAATATTGTAGCTCTTATTGGTCACTGAGGATGTAAATGTCTTTGCCACTGATACATGCCAGGCACCTTGTGGAATGACACTTTAACATGCCCAGGGGCGTAACTACTGAGGAAGCAGCAGGGGGCCCAGGAGGCCCTAATTCATATACAATTTTAGTAAATATTGGTAAAGCATGTCAACCACTAGATATTTTGGGACTTGAAAAATGATTTACTGTGGGGCCCAGTAACATCTAGTTAAAGGAGAAGGAAAGGCTTGGTGCACATAGGGGTGTCAAATGTTAAGCACCCCTAAGTGATTATATTTATTTACCTGAAACCCCGGGCTGGTGCTCCTATCAGCAGAAAACTGCACTGAACCGGGGTTATACCAGTGAGCACTACGTAGTGATCCTCTTCCAGCTTCTTCTTTCTTCTCGCGGTTGCGCTTGTGCAGTAGAATAAAAAAGCCGAACTTTTATTAAGAAGTCGCTATTTCATTCAACTGCGCATGCGTCTGCCTCGGAAATTTGAAGATGGAAGAAGCTGGAAGTGGATCACTCCGTGGTGCTCACTGGTATAACCTCGGCCAGGTGCAGTTTTCTGCTGATAGGAGCACCGGTCCGGGGGTTTCAGGTAAGTAAATACAATCACTTGGGGGTGCCTAAAGTGCACAAAGACGTTCCTCCTCCTTTAAACCTATGAGTAAATGCCTGCGAGCATGAAACGCGTAAGGCTGTGTGTTGGTTCACTCCTTGCCTAAAATAAAATTTGCAGTTCCTTTACTTTGCCTGTGGTGGGATGTGTGAGTGCCGCTGTTTTCTCCATGGTTGAACATCTCCACCTTGATCTGTAGGTCTGAGACATGTGCACCCAGACCCCACATTTAAACTGGTGAGATCATTTACTGAGAAGCAGGAATTTTCTTTCTTGTTTTCATGAAGGGAAATCTAAACAAAGGTAGAGTGACGCAGACAGAGCCCCGGTAAATCCAACTCATTGAATTAAGGTCATCAATAGCCGTCAATAATATTCTGCCCTGTAGCATCTGTAACAAATTGCACGAATGTCTTTTTAAGGTGTAGGATCACATTGTATCGATTGTGCAGCAACCAAGGTCGAATCCAGGTTTTAACGCTGCTGTAATTGGGAAATGGTTATGTGCTATTAAAATAAAGTTGTGGGCAATTCTACGCTGTGCTCTCCTAAATTTGTCTGTGTGAGTCCTGGTTGGGGTTGTTAAAGTGATACTCGCATCTCATATTCAATTTTTGAACTAACGCACAAGTGTCATACCCAAGACCCAAGTGTCATACCCCAGACCCAAGTGTCATGCACAAGACCCAAGTGTCATACCCAAGACCCAAGTGTCATACCCAAGACCCAAGTGTCATACCCAAGACCCAAGTTTCATGCACAAGACCCAAGTGTCATACCCAAGACCCAAGTGTCATACCCAAGACCCAAGTGTCATACCCAAGACCCAAGTTTCATGCACAAGACCCAAGTGTCATACCCAAGACCCAAGTGTCATACCCAAGACCCAAGTGTCATACCCAAGACCCAAGTTTCATGCACACGACCCAAGTGTCATGCACAAGACCCAAGTGTCATACCCAAGACCCAAGTGTCATACCCAAGACCCAAGTGTCATACCCAAGACCCAAGTGTCATGCACAAGGCCCAATATCCTGGGGGTGGCTCTTAGTGGGGTTTGTTTTGGCACAATTTTGAGCTTGTGTTAGAAGCACCAGTTCAGTATCTCAAGTTTAGATCTGGATTCATTCTCTGTTCTTCATATGGGGCAGTTCTGTTACCAGGAGCCTTGGAAAACAAGTGGGTTCTGTAGAGTCAAAGTGGGAGGAGAGTGAATGTTTCATTACACTTCCCCACCCAGGGCAGTCCACTCTGAATTATGAAAGGGGTTGTTCAGCTTTAAATTAACATTCAGTATGACACAGAGGGGCAAATTCACTAAGCTTCGTAGTTGCACCAGCGTCCGTTTCGCCGCACTTCGATTGGCGTATTTTCGCAAGCGCTACGCAAATTCACTAAAATCCGAAGTTGCACTCAGGGGTAGAGTAAGGTTGCAAACTTGCACTAGCGTTAATTCGCCAAGCAAAGCAAAGTTACGCTAGCGATGGTTAATTTGCATATGGCGCCAAATTGAAGTTACAATGGAGGTATATGTTGCATCACTACACAAGCCTGGAAAACCTTCAAAACAGCAAATAAAATTTTTATTTTGCCCTACACATGTGCCCACTGTATAGTTAAGGTGCCACGAGTTAGGGAATGTAGGGGGAAGGAGGGGAGCCCCAAAAAATTTTTCGATCTTTTTCAGCCTATCACCCATAAAAAATGAAAAACTGCCAGCGTTTTTTGGGACTTAGAAAATTTTTTCACTTTTTTTGAAGCAATCCCTATCTACTCTATTGCACGTCGCCAGGTCTGAGGTGGCGAAGGAAGTCTGGCGTAAAAGGTAGCGTTCAGTACAATGCGTGCGTGAATTTGCGAAGTTACGTCCGTTGCGCAAATTCGCCAGGCGTAAGGGTGCGAAGTAACACAAGGGAAGTTACGTCAGCGTCCGTTAGTGAATCGGCGAATTAACGAAAATGCCAAACGCTGCCGAATTCACGCTAGCGTTAGTGAATTTGTCCCAGAGAGAGATATTCTGAGGCAATTTGCAATTGGTTTTAATTTTTTATTATTTGTGGTTTTTAGAGTTATTTAGTTTTTTATTTAGCAGCTCTGCAGTTTGCACAGTCAGCAATGCAGTTGCTAGGGGTCCAATGTATTTGATTAAGAGACTGGAATAGGAATAGGAGAGGCCTGAATAGACGGATGAGTAATAAAAAGTAGCAATAACTATGAATTTGTTTTAAGATGGGGTCAACCTAGAATCTGGTGAGACCATTCCAATCTATTGTGGGGGGCTTCTACCGCTGACAAGGAGGAGGGAGTGGGAGAAGCCCCAATATATTCCCTAGAAAATTTACTCTCTACATTTAATCATTCATCGATCTGCCTGTTATTCACTCAGTAAAAACTCTGCATATCTCATTGCTTCACCATATTGGGAGAAAGAAATCTTGGTCACAACCCCAATTGAAATAACTTTTTCATCTTGTTGAACTACAACTCACAACTTTTTTCCTGTTTTTTTTTTTTTTTTTCAAATTACAAGCATACGCTACAACCAAGGAACAGTTACTTGATTTTTTCCTTACAGGAAAAGTGATTATCCGACTGGATTGAATGGTTTTTATGTGTAGTTATTCCTAATTTATTCATTGTGTTTCCTGGCCGGCCAGTGTTTTAGAGATTTTGTATAACTAATAAATTGTACATTATAATTTACTGGTTTCGTAATCCACCTTCTATCTATTATTTTTTTCATTGAAATTTATCCTCAATAGGACCTTGGGGATTAAAGGGGTATATTCTCGACCAGTAAAATAACCTTCCCCTTCTTGTCACAAGACCCTTAGCTGCTATGGAATCTCATTTCAGCAATAGTGATGGGCGAATCTGCGGAGTTTTGCTTCGCCCAAAAAATTGGCGAATTTCCTGCGAAATGGCGAAAAATTCGCGAGAAGACGCTGGCGTATCATTTTTGACGCCGGTGTCTGTTTTGTTGGACGCCGGCACACATTCGCTGGCAAATTTACACTGTGGATTCGCGAATGTATTTGCCAGCGGCGAATCGCGTGAATTCGCCGCGAATTGGCGACTGGCCTATTAGTTTGCCCATCATTATTCAGTAAGAATTGTGGGAGTTGTAGTGCAACAACTGCAAACAAAGTGATTACAGCAGGGTTTCCCTCTCATTGGGTGATAAAGTCAAAGGTCCCAGTGTGATGCACCTAAGCAAACAGTTAGCAAGAGCCTGTGATGAGACTGTGTAATGAGAATAAAAGGCATATTATAGGGATTAAATCCCAGGAAATGAGATCTCTGTACAGAACAATGGAGGAGCGTGTCGCTGAGGATTCTACAAGGTTTCAAAAACACTTGAACCTTAACCTCATTTACATCAAAGAACTATACCCCCCCCCATAGACACAAAAGAAACACAGACAGCTTGGTAAGTATTCCCATGATCCCTAGTGTTTAGAAATACTCTCATTCAACTGATTCTACAGGATTTTATCAAAGGCTGAAGAAAAGGGGACATTTTTAATGCTGGCAAGAGCCCCAAGTAATAGGGATATTAAATTACACCAATCAGGGATCAGGCTGCAACCCATTGACCTCCTGCTGTTGTTAAACTACAACTCCCAGAATCCCTTAGACAGTCAGACAGCCTTCCTCTATCAGTGGGATGACGTAAGCTCCAGTTCAATGACAGTTAGATGTATATATATATATATATATATATATATATATATATATATATATATATATATATATATATATATATATAGTGAATGAAGTACCCCCTCTTGTAAAATATAAGGATATTATAAGTTACAGAGGAATTTCATTACCATATAAAAACACGAGGCCGAAGGCCAGGTCATGGAACTCAGAGGTTACTTCTAATATAGAACATATTTTGCAACAGGGGGTACTTGATTTATTATAATATACAAGTTTCAGTGACTCATGTGACATAAATTACATCAGAACTCACCGTTTATAACTGATGACATCAGAACTCACCGTTTATAAGGATAGAGTTTACAAGATATTCATGTCTTTTGTGTATATAATATATATATATATAATACACGAAAGCCATGAATATCTTGTAAATTCTATCCTTATAAACGGTGAGTTCTGATGTCATCAGTTATAAACGGTGAGTTCTGATGTCATTTCTGTCACATGACTCACTGAAACTTGGGTATTAAACTAAATAAACTACCCCCAGTTGACGGAGTTCCAGCCTTCGGCCTCGTGTTTTTATATGGTCATAAAACTCCTCGGTAACTTATAATATCCTTATATTTTACAAGAGGGGTCACTTTATTCCCTATATATGTTCATAGTGAAAGACTGCACAGAAACGAATTAATTAATTAATTAATATGTGTCTTGTCCAAAATGGGGCTAGATAGCAACTATATCAGCACAACAGAACCCATGCCCTTGCAGCATTGTGACCTCATCTAGAGGCGCTGATGTCACAAGCTGCATGACTGTAATGTACAGCGCTGTGCATCAGTTATACCATGCTTACCCACCACCACACCCAATGGCATGATTTCTTAGTCTGACACAGTACAAAATGTACAAGGCTCAGGTGTTGTCGATTTAATGTGCTTAAAGGGTTGTGACCTACCCCCATATCCACTGGGACTCATTAACAACTCGTTTAGGTGCCTACTGCATGGCTGCCCTGAAATTAGACAATAAGTATATCTGAATTTAACTGAATGCAGGGTTCTGCCATATGAATAGGGATGTATAAGGTTCTTTGCTTCATTAACTCGATCGCCCCCTGTTGGCGCCACCCTGTAACATCCCCCACTGTGATATCATATCTCCCAGGCATCCTGATTTCTCATGTTCCAGACTCAGTTCTTATCAATCAATAGGCAGAAAACGAAATGTATATTTATCAGGGGCCGGAATGAGGTGGGAATGGCTGGGCTGTAAGCAGGGGGAATAGTCATGAGCCGAGGCTAAGAGAGATATTAAGCTGTCAGAACTCATCTCAGGCCAAATACTCACGGTTAAGTTTCTAGTTAGGAGATAACCAGAGATGGCAGATGGACTGAGATTGCACAAATGAGCCTTTAATTGACAATCAATTGTGATTAGGAGCCATAGAACATCTTTATATCTCCTGCCTCCCAGAGACACATTCATTTCTCCATCCCAACCTCCCAGAACCTTCACTGGGGCTGAAATTCCTCAATGGGGAAACTTACCCTTTAATATCAAATAAGTCATCACCCCCCTCTCTCTCTCTGTTTCACTGGCTCCCCTTCCTCCTACTTATTATGTTCCTCCTTCTCCTCTTCTTCTAATATCGCTTCATTATAACTAGTTACATTTAAACCTGCTCTTAAACCAGAGAGTTTTTTTATTATTAACATGTATTTACAAAACACTGGCATAGTCCGCAGAGCTGTCCACATAATGGGTGTATACAGAAAATATACAGATATTGACCAACACAGGGGGTAAAGATGGAGCTGCTCCATGGAGCTTACAATCTAAATTCATTTCTCACTACAAAGAGTTTGATTTTGCTTCTATAAATGTGTGTATCTTTTATATATAATAATTAACATGATTCCTCTAATATATAGCCATAGTCTTATTATATATATATATATAATTTACCTGTCATTAGGCAAGCTCTATTTATGTGCCTTTATTCATTACACCCCTATAATTACTGTCCCTATGGCTTGTTCTGTGGGTCACATTGCACACTGCACGACTCCTATACAACCAATCATTTCAGGAGCACCTCCCAGTAAAGGGAATAATATCCACCTGACCAACTAAATCATGTTCAGTTGTTATTATTATTATTATTAGGGACACAAACCCAAAAAACAGCATATTGCATTACGAAAGAAAATTAAATTTTAAGCAAATTTCAGAAGCACCCCTCAGCAAAGGGAATAATACCCACCTGGCCAACTAAATCATGTTCAATTATTATTGTTATTAGTATTATTATTATTATTATTATTAGCAACACAAACCCAACCAGCATATTGCATTATGAAATAAAATTTTATTTAAACAAATTTCAGGAGCACCCCCCAGCAAAGGGAATAATCAACACCTGACCAACTAAATCATGTTCAATTATTATTACTTATTATTATGATTATTATTATTATTATTAGGGACACAAACCCAAAAAACAACACAGTGCAGTATAAAAAATTTACACAAATTTCCAATATACAGTCATTAAAATTGTTCATTGGTTATTTGTAACAGTAATGTCTATTAAAACTGGTGTCCCTTTTCTTCACTGCTGGTTGTGTCTCCTGTAGCAGAAATGCGTCTTTACCGCTGGATATTGGAAATTTGCTTAAAATTCTATTTTTTTTTTTTCATTAGGCAAAATTTGTTGCAGTGGGGAATACATGGCGGCTCCATCACAAATCTCTGTTTTTCTGCATGTGACGCCATTAGTAAATTCATGGATACAATACAAAAATTAGGAATTAGGAAATAATAATTTAAGATACAGAGAGGCGAGGCACTGTGGGTATATATATATATATATATATATATATATATATATATATATATAGGTGATACAAGGATCAGCACACTCATTGTATCACCTGTATCATTAATTTGATCCTGCACCTCAACTCATACAAGTATCGAGTGCTGATACCCACAGGACCCATATATATATATATATATATATATATATATAAAATAAATATTGTGTGTGTTTGCAACCATAAACAGAGCGTAATTACTCAGACATAAAACATATTCCCTCCTCTTTGTAAGTGATTTATAATTTGCAGATAAAGCGCAAACAAATGCGCAGATTGCAATCAGAGCCACAATTAGATTTTTTGTGCGACTGCCCCAACTCCCCTGGGTACCAGCCCCCCCCCCTCTCATGGGCTAATGTCGTCCCACCCTTTCCCAAAACCCCAGCTGATTGTCTCATTATTCCTCCCAACTTTTCTCCTGCCATAGGATCGTTGATGGGGATAATTGCGCAGCCAGCCCTGTCCTTGGAGGTGTCAGCATCAGTCTTAATAAATAGAACAAAAAAGGGCATTAAAAAAAATAAAGATCCTAATTTTATTTTTCGAAGGTTTCTAATATAAATAGTGGGAATGTCATCCATAGAGCCAGTGTGTGCTGCTGATGGAAGAACATGGGGATGTGTTGCCATTTAGTGTGCAGAATAAAGCTGCGCTATGGGATGCGAGATGTTCCCTTACAGTAGAGCCAGTAGATATGGGGGATATTTATGTGCACCCTGTGATCAATGGATTACCTTCTCCCCCTCTCTTTCTCTTATGAAAAATGTGCAGCTCCCCCCATGATTTTTCCTTATGAATTATAATAATATCCCCCAAATAGAGATGTCAGAGGATCATATACTATTTATATATATATATATATATATATATATATATATATATATAAAAATAAATATATATAATATATATATATATATATAAATATATATATATATATATATATAAATATATATATATATATATATATTTATATATATATATATATATATATATATAAAAGCTTCCCCAGAAAGTTGAAGCCATTTGGCAGGATCTAACTAAGCTTTAGCCTATCTGATCTCTTGCTCTTCTGTGTAAGTTCCGACTATTGATCCCGCAATTATTTAAAAGAAAAAGCTCATCACCTCCCACTTGCCCAAATAAGGCTATTTAGAAGCTGCCCACATGGACAGAGGGGAGCTGGGAGTGGAGCATCACTGCTGGGTCTGACTCTCACACACACACACACTGTGCTACTTAATCTCTGAGCCAATGGTGATGCCACAGCTCTGAGGGTTAATAGCATCATTTGCAGCCAACTGCACTCATTTTAGCACCCAGGCAGGGGTGAGGAGAGATGTCTTTTTGGAAGTGAAGGCAGGAGCAAAGGAGAGAGAGAACAAGTTTCTTGCTTCACTATCATCTACTGACCTGCAGCATTTTGTAAGCACCACCAACTGCCAGACCAAACTGCCAACCTGCCACACCAGCTGTCAGATTCTTCCTGCTATGCTGTTGTCTCGTTGTTGGTGTTCAGTAGTTTAGGTGCCTTGTCCTGGACAGAAGGGGTGGTTGTAAAACAATGAATGCCACCAGAGAGAAGGTCCAGGTGGAGATGCCAATTGGAGGTGCCCAGACAGCGGTGGTGGTGGAAGCAGTGACCTGCAGCCTTCACGGTGAGATTATGGACAACCACGGGGAACAGAGACTGTCTGTCAGCGATCTGCCCGTCTATGGGTGCCCAAGAGACAGACAAGGGGAGCACCAGAACAGCAATGCACCTGCTGGGCCCGAGAGCTTGGGAGCTGCAGCGTCTGCAGTGCACAGAACCACTTCATTTTCAGTGCTGGACATCTTGGACCCTAACAAGTTCAACAGCAAACAGAAACACTGCAGTGGAACATACAAGCCCCCCAGTGATTATATCCTGAGGGCAGAGGACAAGGCAGAGGAGCACGACATTGCCACTGGACAGAAGGCTTTCCTGGAAGAATATGACTCCTGCAAAAAGTCCACTGAAGTTATCAGTAAGTTCCAAAGTCTGCGCCCACCCAACACTCACACGCAGACATGTAACAGTACAGGTAGGGAGACCTGGGTATATAGATGATGTGTAGAGACCACAGCCTGTAAATATACACCATTAGGTGGAGAGGCAGAGACATTAGATTGAGACGCAAACTTCTGCGCTGAGGAACATAAAGTTGGCAATGTAAGTGCAGTAGTCGACACTTGACAGTTTAATTCAAGGGGATGTAAACCAAAAAAAATGTCATTTTGCCCTGGGACAGAAATTGTCAGTCATTTTAAGCAGCTATCCAATATACATTAGTTTCTCAGGATTTAAAAATAATTTTTGTCATTGTGATTTTTAATGAAAGCCTGTCTGACCCTTTCTGTTTTCTGCACTACTGATTCTGACATTTGTAGCAAAAGCCAACTGCCCGCAAAAGGGTTAAATTCTGGGAGACAGGACAGAAGCAGCAGCGCAGACTTCACTGCTTCCAATTGTCATTTATGCGCATAACTTTCTCATTGGAAACCGGCATTCATTGTCGGGGTTACATTTCCTTTGTCGTTCAACTTTACTTTAACTTTTAGTTTGATGTAGAGAGTGATATTCTGAGACAATTTGCAATTGGTTTTCATTTTTTATTATTTGTGTTTTTTGAGTTATTTAGCTTTTTATTCGGCATCTCTTCAGTTTGCAATCTCAGCAATCTGGTTGCTAGGGTCCAAATTTCCCTAGCAATCATGCATTGATTAGAAAAAAAGACTGGAATATGAATAGGAGAAGCCTGAATAGAGTAATAAAAAGTAGCAATAACAATAAATGTGTAGTATTAAAGAGAATTTGTTTTTAGATGGGGTCAATGACCCCCATTTGAAAGTTGGAAAGAGTCAGAAGAAGAAGGCAAATAACTTAAAAACTAAAAAAAACGAAGACTAATTGAAAAGTTGGTTAGAATTAGCCATTTTATAACATACTAAAATATCATTTAAAGGTGAACCACCTCTTTAATAAATAAGCGCAATTCGTCGCAACTTTGTTTCCCTAGACTTTGTGGGTCTGGTCAGACAGTTGCAGTTCAAAAGAGACTGATACGAATCAACTCCAACACCGATTTAACTGCCAATTCATTTAGAGGAAGAAGGCGGTGACTATATATATTGTTTTTTTTCCTTTATATTGGGTCCTATTGGCATTTTAAAGGGCAAGTCAACTCCCAAAATAAAAAATAATGACCAATAAAAGAAAACAGAATTCTAAGCAATTTTTACAATATCCATTCATTACAAATGTCCTATTGTCTTTAAGTTATTTGTGTATTTATTGCCGTTGAAAGCAGCATTTGTCCTTTCTAATTCTCTGCCCTGGTGGCTCAGACTGTTGATCCAACGTAAGACATGGCTACGGACCTGTATTTGCTGGGGAACTAAAACTTTTGCAACATTGTTTAAAAAAAAGTAACAACCAGGAGTTAATAGCAGTTGTCTTTGCAAATAACTTTAAAAGCACTGAAATGTTTGAATAAATATACATTGGAAAGCTGCTTAGAATTATGATTTCTTTTAACAGGCAAAATTGTATTTCGGGGTTGACTTGCCCTTTAATAAAGTGCAATTATATATCTCTCTGTATTGATGTGATTGGTGAGGTTGTTACATGTTCATTACAGGGAATTCCTTGTCACTGGGAATATTCTAACCATAACCAATAATCTCCGTTGGGATGAAGCAGTACAGAGACTTTGTGTGTAAAACAAGAATAATAATAATAATAATAATAATAATAATAATAATAAATAGACACCCGTCGGCACGATTGCACCCTGGCAGACCCCCTCGGCAGCAAAGTGTTAAACGAATTTCAGAGCAGACACCTCTCCCCTCGGTGCTGCTGTTGCTTGGGGCGACCGATTCAATTTTCTCTCTCCCCTCGGCTTCTTCTTCTTTTTTTTTTTTTTTTTCTCCTTTTTTTCTTTTTAGGACAAATCAGACTAATTGTGACAAAACGCTGGTTATCTCTGGAAAAACAATTAAATTCGTTCGATTACATTTAAGGCAAAATGTGCTTAGGCGAGTAAAGAGGGGCTGGATAATGTGGGATTCTCCCCTGTGCGGCTTGTCGCACTGCCTGGTCGATATCCTATTATCGAATCGCGCGTATCTCTCGCAGGCAGCTTGCAAACCTTCTCCTAACGTCTAAATTATAGGGTCAAAATTCGGATAATTACCCGATTAAAACCTATTAAACATATTAGGGGAGACTATTGATTGGGCTCGGGAAGGAGATTGCTTTTTATTTCGGTGGAAAATATCGAAACTTTTCTCTGCGACGATCTACATATTCCCAACCTTCATATATACAGATGTATCTCTGCTCTTTATATCCAACATATATAATATTTCTGCATATTCCACACACTCCTATATTTTATAGGATATCTATGAAATGATTTATAAATGAGGAATGAATGAATTCTGCACCGTATTCATTTATTCTACAGAAATACAGATATTTGGACAAATATAATTGTTATTAAAAACAGTGAAAGGCAAATAATTCCAAAATAATTCTGAAAGCGAATCGTGGTTGGGATTGGTGTATTTATAGAGAATTTAGTGTGACTATACATATATATATATTAAATATAAGTCAGTTATTAAGGGAACTTGTATCAAAAGAGAAGACGCTATAAATATTGTATTTCATCAGAATGAGTCCCTCCCATTGCCCAGCAGAGTCCAGGGCGCAATATTATCAATATTATCAATATTATCATATAGAAAATAGACTTTGCGTTATTTATTATCGTTTACATTTTTATTTATGGGACTGTTAAATACATAGGAGCTGGTACATAAACTATATTCCCTGATACAAATAAATGGAACAACATTCCTGCACTTGATACCCCAAAATAGTTTGTTTTTCTTTTTTTTGCATAAAAATAATACATTTAAGCAACTTTCCAATGTACCTTCATTAAAAAAAAACAAAAAAACACCAGTGATTTTAAAATGATTGGCAAATGGAATTACAAATGAAAGCCGGCTGTTTATGTACTCTGCACTGATGGTTCCGACTCCTGAAATGATGTAGCAGAAGCCAGCGGATAAATAAGGCTGGAGGAGAATTGATCTGCTACATTGTTTCAAAAAGCCAGACATTTTAATGAAGGTAGGCTGGAAGGTGACTTAGAATTTACATTTATTTTATTGTATAAACAAAAAACAGTTTTGGGGGTTTCCTCTTTAAACATTTCCTACTTAATAACTGGTTCATATAAAGCCCAGTGGCAAGTCATCTGATATAATATAATAATGTGTAAGAAATAAAATTGATGGTTTAATTAACTTTAAAAATACATAAAAAAACAAACAAAAAATGTGCAGTTTCTGGTGATTCCTTTTTCTAGTACCTTTTTATACAACAGAAATATCCATTCTGATTGGCTCAATCCAATATTACCTGGGACTGTATAATCAAAAGCACAATATATTAAAGGCATTTAGATTGTCTTTATGAGAAGAGATTTATAAAGGATATATCCTATAAAGAATATATTTACTTGAATTCTATAGATCCCTTCTATATACTGTAACCGATATTCCTAATTATATATATCCCTTCTATAATCTATACACTGAATAGATCCCTTCTATATAACCTATATACCCCAACTCTATAGAACCCCACTGTAAAACCTATTTACTCTAGTTCTATAGACCCCTTCTATATAACCTATGCACCACCAACTCACATATATATCTATATCTATATATCTATATTTATATATATATGAGTTGGTGGTGCATAGGTTATATAGAAGGGATCTATAGCAATAGAGTGTATATATATATATATATATATATAGATATATATATTATATATATATATAGATATATATATATAGATATAGATATATATATATATAGATATAGATATATATATATCTCTATATAGTGGAACTTCAATTTTACATCCCCTGATTTACAGTTTTCACTCATTTGTAGTCTCATCTATACATTATGCAGAATACATTTCCCTGATTTTACATTTTCCTGGATTTTACACCATTTTTTAATAGTCCCCTGAAAAACATTAAATGGGGGCTCTAATATCTCTCTCTCTCTCTCTCTTTCTCTCTCTCTCTCTCTCTATATATATATAGATCCAAATTATGGAAAGATCCTTTATCCAGAAAACGACAGGTCCCGAGCATTCTGGATATAAGGTCCCATGTGGATTATTTTATTATAACAGAGTCTATGGGAGACAGCCTTTCTGTAATTCTGAGCTTTCTGGATAACAGGCTCCGGATAATGGATCCCATACCTCTCTATATATATATATGTGGGGGTAAATATTCCATGGGGAGTATTTAATATGCTGCAAGTAGAAGTTCAGGAATGGGTTTTGCTTGTGGCTCTGGTTCTGCTGTAGGTTCCACTGGGCCAGAGAGATGAGACCACACATCAGAATGTACAGTATGTGATATAATACATCTTAATTATAACAATAATAATAATAATAATAATAATATACAGGATTCAGCGGCAGTGCCCAGTGCTGATTATTTGGGCTGGAAACACAGGGACAACATGACTTAATCTGAGAGGCTGATGTATTACTGATGCGTTACTTACAGGCCGACTCATTACTATAATCATCTAATAGTCACACAACAGGTGCCCAGCGACACCTAAACCATCTGTGAGTGTTACTGATCCTTCCCTGTAGTCATGTCATGCTGAATGTATGTGCACATGCTGAAATAGATCCCCAAATACACAAAGTAGGTTCCTACTCACTAGTTCTTCTCAGGTTTAGGTTCCTACTCACTAGTTCTTCTCAGGTTCAGATTTCTACTCAATAGTTCTTCTCAGGTTTAGGTTCCTATTCACTAGTTCTTCTCAGGTTCAGATTACTACTCACTAGTTCTTCTCAGGTTTAGGTTCATACTCACTAGTTCTTCTCAGGTTTAGGTTCCTACTCACTAGTTCTTCTCAGGTTCAGATTCCTACTCACTAGTTCTTCTCAGGTTTAGGTTCCTACACACTAGTTCTTCTCAGGTTTAGGTTCCTACTCACTAGTTCTTCTCAGGTTTAGGTTCCTACTCACTAGTTCTTCTCAGGTTCAGATTCCTACTCACTAGTTCTTCTCAGGTTTAGGTTCACATTGATTAGTGATTCTTGGGTTTTGGTTCCTACTGACTAGTTCTTCTCAAGTTTAGGTCCCAACTGACCAGTTAGGTTCTTTTACAGACTATTCATTATTTGGGCTGAACAAATAGACTCACCATTATGAGCCCAGCATTCATACCAAGTGGTTTCCTAATTGACCCGATTGTCTTTTTCTCTTTTGCAGAGGAAGAAAGTGTGTACCACCACTCAGCAGCAGAGGACTGTCAGAACCAGGACTTCAGTCCTAGCCCAGGAAGTGACCTGGAGGAAGAGGAAGATGAGGATGAAGACGAAGAGATGTGCAGTGAGGAGAGTAGCAATTCCACCCCTTCAGGTCTAGCAGAGAGGGATCTAGGGGGAGGCAATGGTCAAGGTGAAGATGCCCTCACTAGTGTGGCCCCTGCTGGGTCCAACCAACAATCCAATGGAAAGAACCAACAGCAGCAGAACCAGCACGGGAAACCCAAAAGAAAGCGAACTGGTTCAGACGCTAAGTCGGGGAAGCCCAGGAGGGCCCGCACCGCGTTCACCTACGAACAGCTGGTGGCGCTAGAGAACAAATTCAAGTCGACCCGGTACCTGTCAGTGTGCGAGAGACTCAACCTGGCGCTGTCCCTCAGCCTCACCGAGACCCAAGTCAAAATCTGGTTCCAGAACCGGCGCACTAAATGGAAGAAACAGAACCCTGGGGCCGACACTAGCGCTCCCACTGGCGGCTCTGGACATGGAGGTGGATCTGGGGGCCCTGTGATGGGAGGGGGTCTCAGCCCTCTTAGCCACTCACCCCCCATGGGAAACCCATTAACCATGCACGGTCACCCCGGCTACCCCGGCCATGGACCTGGCGGCTTAATGTGCACTGCCCAATTGCCCTTCCTACCAGGTCCGGCCGCGGTACTGTCCCCCTTTGTGTTGAGTTCCCAGCCCTATGGGGCCCCAGCATTCTATGCCCCTCACTTATAACCGGTCACAAACTGAGACCACTGTACAGAGACTGGGAGTTGCCGCGGCACAATGGACCATTAGGTGGAAACGTTACGCGCATCGACCTTCTTCAGGGCTGCAGGGGAACTGCGCTTTAATTGGGGTTCGAACTCAGTACAGCTCGGGTATACTGACTTCAAACCTATGTGAAGTGGATCTGCGGCCCACAGCTGAACCCGCTTCATGTGCCCGGGTAACTGGTGATCCCCCCGCCAAACCTAGAGCCCTGCAGTCAGTGTAAAGGTAGAACTATGGACCCAGAGTTACATTCACCCACCCACTGATCAGTATGGCTACATTCCGTTTAACCCTTTCAGCTCCAGAGTCTGTGAAGTGACTCACAATGGATACATCCGGGGGTTAAATGAACGCAGGGAGCACTTTGTGCCACAATCGGCAGATAAATAAATGTATACGTTACTGTCAAGCAGGAAAATCCTGCACCCCACACACTCAATTTTGGGGTTTGTGCCTCTTAGAATATTGATGAACCCCAACACCCACAGATACAAGTCTATATATATATACACACACACACACACATATATACAGTATGTATATATATAATGCGTAACAAACTGCTAAACGTATGTGAACATGTATGCGCAAAGTAGCGACTTCCGCGATATAACGCAGAAAATGACGCAGAGAAACACTTCACCGTCACAATTCGTTCCAACGACGCAAAATAAGGGGCACCGGCTTGCGAATAATTTGTGGTTCTTTCTGTAATTGACTGAGGAAGCGATGCACAATTTTGGGATCCCCCGTGCCCCCTGTACCCCTACATTGTTAATATGAGAAATGAAAAGCTCCCATTTTATTCTCAGGGTGAATATTTATTTAGAGACTGATTTTATTGTACATTGTTGAAAAAAAACAAAACAAAAACAATGGATCTTTCGTTCGTGGTATCACGATTATTATGGATTATTTATTCGTGCGACTCAATCCCTTTAACCCTCCCGTATCCAGATGGAGATCGTTCAAGGAGTGAGGGGGTTAACAGAAGGGTTTTATCAGCCCGTTCCCCTATGGCTTCTCATTTCTATTCCTTTCTTTTTGTGTTTATTTGTATCTCGGTGTATATATTACTGATGATTACGTTTCTCTTTGTAATTACCGTATGGCCATAGGGTGTAAATACATAAAGAACTTTGCTAAAAAAAAAATCGGTAAAAATGACCAATAAATGGTTTTAAAAAATTACAAAACATAAAACATCGGTATCATTTGTTTTCTGTCGTTTCTTAAAAAAAAAAAAAAAAAATCACACGTGTAAATGCGAGTTTGTGCAATTGTAGATGTAAAAGGAGGAGCTCGTTTGTGCGGAGGAGGCAGATCTATATCCAGAACGACTGCAAGCTCTTGACATTGAAATGAGGAAACGTATAGTAAACTGTCCGAATCAGAACCAATAAACAAAAATAATAATCGTAATCGATTGAGTTCAAATCTGAATACCAAACGGAACTGAAAATGAGACACGAGTGCGACCACATGTAGCAGCTTCTTCAGGCAGAGAATAAATACACCGACTATTTATCATGGAAACATTCCGCTACCTGCTTAATCCTATTATAATACACAAAAGTCATGAATATCTTGTAAATGATATCCTTATAAACGGTGAGTTCTGATGTCATCAGTTATAAACGGTGAGTTCTGATGTCATCAGTTATTACTGGAGCTTAGTGATGTCATTTCTGTCACATGACTCACTGAAACTTGTGTATTATAATAAATAAAGTACCCCCAGTTGCAAATTATGAGGATATTAGAAGTTACCTCGGAGTTTCATGACCTTCGGCCTCGTCCTTTTATTTGGTCATGAAACTCCTCTGTAACTTATAATATCCTTATATTTTACAAGAGGGGGCACTATAGATTTACAGAATGTAAATATCGTAATTGCTATATAGATAGATGAATAGATAGAACAAAAGATAGACAGAGAGAGAGATACGTAGATAGATATACACACAATGGATAAAATGGGTGAATAGATAGATGGATATACAGAGGAGGAATAGATAAATGATAGATAGACAGATACAGTAGATAGATAGATAGACAGTGTAGATCACATGACTTTGTCAATTTCATTATACAATAACACACTTGCACTATCATCAGTGATACAGTAGCATAGGGTTAGCATTCTTCTTCATTCACTGATATAGTAACTAGGGGCAATTGTTACCTCACTGATATAGTAACTAGGGGTCATTATTACCTTACTGATTTAGTAACTACAGCCATTCTTACCTCCCTGATATAGTAAGTATGCGCCATTGTTACCTCACTGATATAGTAACTAGGGACTATTGTTACCTCACTGATATAGTAATTAGGGGCCATTGTTAGCTCACTTATATAGTAACTAGGGGGCACTGTTACCTCACTGATATAGTAACTAGGGGCCATTGTTACCTCACTGATATAGTAACTAGGGGCCATTGTTAGCTCACTTATATAGTAACTAGGGGCCATTGTTACCTCACTGATATTGTAACTAGGGGTCATTGTTACCTCATTGATATAGTAATTAGGGGTCATTCTTACCTCACTGATATAGTAACTACGGGCCATTGTTACCTCACTGATATAGTAACTAGAGGCCTTTGTTACCTCATGATATATTTACTAGGGGCCATTGTTACCTCACTGATATAGTAATTAGGGGCCATTGTTACCTCACTGATATAGTAACTAGGGGGCACTGTTACCTCACTGATATAGTAACTAGGGGCCATTGTTACCTCACTGATATAGTAACTAGGGGCCATTGTTAGCTCACTTATATAGTAACTAGGGGCCAATGTTACCTCACTGATATTATAACTAGGGGTCATTGTTACCTCATTGATATAGTAATTAGGGGTCATTCTTACCTCACTGATATAGTAACTACGGCCATTGATACCTCACTGATATAGTAACTAGGGGGCACTGTTACCTCACTGATATAGTAACTAGGGGCCATTGTTACCTCACTGATATAGTAACTAGGGGCCATTGTTAGCTCACTTATATAGTAACTAGGGGCCATTGTTACCTCACTGATATTGTAACTAGGGGTCATTGTTACCTCATTGATATAGTAATTAGGGGTCATTCTTACCTCACTGATATAGTAACTACGGCCATTGTTACCTCACTGATATAGTGACTAGGGGCCATTGTTACCTCACTGATTTAGTAACTAGGGCCCATTGTTACATCACTGATATAGTAACTAGGGGCCATTGTCACCTCACTGATATAGTAACTAGGGGTCATTGTAACCTCACTGATGTAGTAACTAGGGGCCATTGTTACCTCACTAATGTAGTAACTAGGGGCCATCGTTACCTCACTGATATAGTAACTATGGGGCATTGTTACCTTACTGATATAGTAACTAGGGGCCATTGTTACCTAACTGATATAGTAACTAGGGGCCATTGTTACCTTACTGATATAGTAACTAGGGGCCATTGTTACCTAACTGATATAGTAACATGGGGCCATTGTTACCTCACTGATACAGTAATTTAGGTCATTGTTACCTCACTGATATAGTAACTAGGGATCATTGTTACCTCACTGATATAGTAACTAGGGGCCATTGTTACCTCACTGATATAGTAACTAGGGGTCATTGTTACCTCACTGATAAAGTAACTAGGGGCAATTGTTACCTCACTGATATAGTAACTAGGGGCCATTGTTACCTCACTGATATAGTAACTAGGGGTCATTGTTATTTCACTGATATAGTAACTAGGAGCCATTGCTACCTCATTGATATAGTAATTAGGGGCCATTGTTTCCTCCCTGGTATAGTAACATTGTTACACCAGTGATACAGTATTTTTATTGCCACCACCAGTAGCAACATTTAGATGTAATCCAATATTTCAAGGTGATCATTTATCATTGGCCCTTAAAGGACAGATACGTGGCACTATAGTAACTGCTGTGCCACCTGTGAATTTCCAGCTCAGGGGGAGACTGCAAAATATTAGGAATAGCCCCTTCCATATAACTATCATGGTAATCACTTTCTCCTGCTTGTGTAATCGAGGGGCATGCGCTATTGTGTGTCATTGCTGGAAGAGGGAAGAGCCCATAGTTCAAGCAGTTTCAGGTACATTTCTGCTATGTTTTTTTCATGATAAAGCAGAAGACTCAGATTGTTCCCATTACAGTCACATGGGCATAGAGGTGCCAATATCAGGCATTTCAATATTGTGCTTTTAGCAAAGAGAAAATGCAGTGGGTGGTACACCCCAAACTGCAGTAGATTAGATGTAAATGCACGTGAAGCCCTTACACCCCACCTTTAGCTGTTGATGGGAGATTGGACATTTTGGAGGTTCAGCTCCCCTTCTAAGCACCTCCAGAGACAAGCGGCAGGGATTGGGTGGGCAGCTGAGAGCCGCACATGACAATATGAAATGATATCTCTCTAATCCCATTAGCTCTTTCCTCTCGTTGCTTCTCTGGCTGAGCGTTTGTGACAAGCTCACTGCGGCGGCCGACACTTGAAGCGAGAGAAAGTTATGATTTCTGGCAGGGAAATGACATCTTCCCGACTGAGATCCATAATAGGCCCTGGCATTTCTAACTATTCTACTCAAAGCCTCAAACAGCCCCCCACTGGCCTAATATAAAGCATCGGCAGTAGGGATGGCCACATTTTTTCGACTTCTATGGCGTTGTGCGTCATAAAAAAAACGTGCATGAAAAAAATTTCGCCGATCGACAATTTTTTTTTGATGCCCACAGACTTTAAAGGGCGTCCGCGACATTTTGGTGGTGATGAATTTTTGGCGAAACGGGTCAAATTCGTCCATTCCTAATCGGCAGTAGTGATGAGCGAATCTGTCCTGTTTTGCTTCGCAGAAAAATTTGCAAAACTGAGACTTTTTGTCCTAATGCATTAGGGTCAGGGCACACAGGCAGATTTAGGGAGATTAGTCGCCCGACGTCAAATCTCCTCTTCTTTGCGGTGACTAATCTCCCCTCACTGGCAGGATGGCACTCAGAGCGATTCGTTTTTCAAAGTCGCCCGAAGTTTCCTCATGAGGCAACTTCAGGCGACTTCGGAAATCGAAGAGCTGCGAGTGCATTGGCGCTGGCATTTTCACATTATAGCAGGTGCAAGGCAGGGGGAAGGCAGTTTGGGGAGATTGTCGCCCTGCAGAAGAGGCGATTAGTCGACAGGCGACTAGGGCTGGATTTACATAGTGGGCACCCCTAGACCCACTGCAGTTCGTCGCCCTGTCCCCTCCCCTTTATTCGTGCAAATTTTCATCATCGGGACCAAAGCAATGGGGATTGGCGCACGGGAAATTTAAAAAATCATTTCCAGCGCATCCCAAGTGTTTTTGAACGGATGTGGGCAGCGCCGATTCTGGGGCTTCTGCCGCCTGAGGAAGCAGCCCAGATGCCGCCCCCTCCTCTCCCGCTCAGCGCTTAAAAATTAACTTCAGAGCGGGTCTAAGGGGGCAGTATCGTTAGTGCAGTAAGTGCAATGGCTGTCTGCAATAGCGGAGCCGAATTTCCGGGTAAAACCAGGAAGTTCGGCTCTTAAAGTTAAATGAGGCGGCTTTTTGCCGCCCCTTGAAAGAGGCCACTCGCTGCCGCCTGAGGCAAAGTTCTCACCTTGTCTCATGGCTGAAGTGACCCTGGATGTGGGTGCGGTTGGGCAGCATGCCCCCCCCCTAAAATCCTGCCGCCCTAGGCCGGGGACTTGGTGGCCTTTCCACAAATCCAGGCCTGCAGACGACTAAATCTCCCTGAATCTGCCCGTGTGCTAGCTCCCTTTATAAAGTCAATGGAAGATTTACTTCTGGCGACATTTTTGTCCAAACGCTTTCTTGTGAGGCAACTTCGGGCGACTTCGGAAAACGAATCGCCGTGTATGCTTTAGCGCAGGCGACTTTTCATTATAGCGGACGGGAAGACACGCGAAGGCAGTCCGAGGAGATTGTCGCCCAGAAGAAGAGTCGATTAGTCACCAGGCGACTAAATCTCCCCGAATCTGCCCATGTCACAACCTAAAGTCAATGGGCATTTTTTTCTTATGGCGACTTTTTCGTCCTAATGCATTAAAGTCAATGGTCGTTTTTTCTTATGGCGACTTTTTTGTCCAAATGCATTATAGTCAATTGGCGTTTTTTCTTATGGACGTATTTTCTCGCCAAATTTTCGTGAAAAATTTCGCACCTGCCGAAATTTGTAATTTCGCCACAAATCCATGGCTGGCGAATAAATTCGCTCATCACTAATTGGCAGCATACAGCAGCCTCCTGGCATTTGCTACAGTATCCCGGTCACCAATCCATTGCACTTCCACCTCTAGCCAGAAGGTGGCGCCTTGTATTTAAATGTATTTCTCTGGCTCAGCACAACTGTTAAAAGCCAGGGAGAGAAAGGAAAGGATCAATATAAACTGTGCTGGAATACAAATATATTTGCAGTTGTTTTACAGTTATTGCTATAAAAAAAACAGTATTTGTCTAGCTGTTCATATTCTCTGCACTAGCGGTTCTGACTCGTAAAACCATTTAGAAGAAACCAGGTAATTAACACACCTGGAGGAGAACCGACCCCTGCTACATTGCTTCAAGAGTCAGAACAAGTAAACATGAAATTCTACTACTAATGCTTCTCTCTTCCGAGCCCTGGCGACCCTCAGTTCTTTTCGGTGCACCCAGCACCCACTTTTTCTTTACGTCGCACTGAGCGTGAGATTAGAGATCCCAGTGAATGTCGTCCCTGCACATATTCCGTCGGGGGGTGACACATACAAATTGATTTCTGGGTTTACATAAATATTTTCCAGTCGTCGGGTAGAAGTGAAACTCACTAATGGCCGAGTGAATAAATGAAGCCAATGGTCTGTGCCGCACAAACATTACCCTGTAATTATGCAAATTAGGGATCGCAGGAAAAATGTTCCAAAGCAATTGGGAAAATCTGGGCACTTAATGTCCCTAATCTAATTCTCAATGAATCCTAATGGATTTATTTTAATAAATGAAACATATTCGGGCACATCCTATTTATTATTTTGGTTTTAAATTCAGGGCCCTTTTAAGCCTTATTTATGCCCAAAATTGACTGTTTTGAAAATAAATGAAGGGAATATGTTTTCTCCGTTACAATTAGAGAGACCATTGCTGGTGCCAAGCTCTGTCTTGTAAATATCTATTACCCTTAATGTATTTGCAGATTTGTAATTATTACTATGAAAAAGTTATCCCCATTGTAAGCAGCAGTCCTGCCCTGCTTTATGGCAGCTGAGATTCTAGCTATCTGTATAACAGAACATACTGTCACAGCCGACTGTAACCCGCTCCCAGCATCTACTAGTTCTTTACCCTACTTCTGTGTGCTCTAGAGTCCTGTTCAGGTCCACTTTTTGGAACCCGTATCCGACCTGCACCCGCAACCTGCATTCTTACCCGATTGGACCCGCTACCCGACCCGCAAGTACCTTATCTGCAACCCGGACCCGTGACCTGCTGACCATCAAAAATCAGGAAGTGCTGTCGTAAACCGGAAGTGAAAAGGAGTAAAAGTCTCTATTGAGAAGACCCGTGTCTATACCCGAACCAGGAACTTCTACCCTCAACCCGCAGGGTACCGCAGGTTTTTGTGGGTACCTGACCCGCTGCAGGACTCAAGTGTGCACTTCTGGTTCCAAGACTCTTGGGGAGCAGTAGAGGAGTGAACTTCCCCAGAACTGCACTGAACCTTAACCCACAATCATTGGCCAAATTTCATTGCCTGGTAGTCAATCTGCGGGTCACCACAGGTCTCAAGTTAACCCACACATCACTAGCACAGATCCTATCTGATCCATATTGTAAGCAGCAGTCCTGCAGAAAGATCCCTCATGGAGAAATGAGAGAGATGCAGAGACCATTACTCGCCCATTTCTGTGGCTGCTCAGGTGCTGGTTGGTAGCCCTGGGGCTGTGCAAGGGAATGCAGTCTGTATAGAACCCACACCTGACTCACCTGGGAACCTGCAACACCTGTGTGGGTCGGGGGAGGTGCACATGGAGGCTGCAGTGGAAGGTGAGGAGGAGAGATACCGGCAATGCTGAGACTACCGGCCATGTTAAGACTACCCCAGTGTGTGCAGTACCCTGTGAGCAAAGGGGGGGGGGGAGAGACTGGGCTGGAGAGGGAGTGAATGGCCAGGGCAGAGACATGAGGCTGGTGTAGGACTGTGGGAAACTGGCAATTAAAATTGCTGAGGGGGCTCTGAAAGAAGGAGAGGCCAGAGGTAAGGGCCCCACGTGGTTTATATTACAATATTAAAATCCCCTACCCCACATACACCCCTCCCTGCCCCTAACTCTTTACTTACCCCTCATGCATATTTAGCGCATCGGAGTTCACAACGCCATCTTCTTCTCTTCTGTAATCATCGCAAAGTAAGTGCCGTATCGGCGCATGCACAGTTGGAGCAGTCTGGAGGCGAAAGTCACGGAAATTGCCAAAGCGCCGGAAGACCCGAAGAGAAGAAGATGGCGCCCGTGAACTCTGATGCCCTGAATCTGAACCAGGGGGTAAATAAAGAGTTAGGGGCATTTACCCAGGGTAACACCTAGGCTGGGGGAGGGGGGGGGGTCTATGTAGGGTAGGGGATTTTAATATAAAGGGTTTGGTTCTCCTTTAAATTATCCTAGTATGATGTAGAGAGTGATATTCTGAGACAATTTGTAATTGGTTTTCATTTTTTATTATTTGTGACTTTTGAGTTATTTAGCTTTTTATTCAGCAGCTCTCCAGTTTGCAATTTCATCAATATGGTTGCTAGGGTCCAAATTAGCCTAGCAACCATGCATTGATTTGACTGGAATATGAATAGGAGAGGCCTGAATAGAAAGACGAGTAATAAAAAGTATCAATAATAATAAATGTGAAGCTTTACAGAGCATTTGGTTTTTTAACTAACCCCTATATCAAAGCTGGAATGAGTGAGAAGAAAAAGGCAAATAGTTAAAAAAAAAAAAAAATATATATATATATATAGTAAATAATGAAGACCAATTGAAAAGTTGCTTAGAATTGCCCATTCTATAACATACTAAAAGGTGAACCATGCCTTTAAACTGCCACGAAGTGCATACAAGATGGGGAAGAAGTACAAATAAGATGGGGAAGAAGTAGAAATAAATAACATTTTAATACATCAGGGATGACCAAATTGTGTCTTGTGCAACTACAACTCCCAGAATCCCCTTGAATAACATATTAAACCAAACAAAGTTGTCTATACTGGCAGCTGATTCCAATTTTTGGAGTTGGGTTCCCTGTCCCTGAGACTTTGGCAATAACAGGTCTGTTCTTTGTGTGTCCCAATGACATCACAGTGTGTGACAACTTCCTGTCATGTGCATTAAGGGACAACATGGCTGATAAAAAAAAAAAGACAAGTTTTAACTTTCTTACAAATTTGACATAAAATTTATTTTACATTAAAAAGTTATTAAAATGTACAAAAATGGCAGATACAGGCAGCAAATATTGCAGATGAAAGCTTTGTGCTTTAATTGAAGGGATTCTGTCACAGGAAAACTTTTTTTTTTTTAAAACGCATCAGTTAATAGCGCTCCTCCAGGAGAATCCTGCGCTGAACTTTTTCAAAAGAGCAAACAGATGTTTTTATATTTAATTTTGAAATCTGACATGCGGCTAGTTTCCCAGGTGCCCTCAGTCATAATAAATAAATACATTTATTGGTTTGAGAATAACATTTTAAATGGAAGAATGAATGATTTGCAATGTACACAGTGTAATTCAGTGATAAAAACCGCGATAATATATTATAAACAAGGTTGCACAAATATTGGAAAAAAGAAAATAGGCCATTAACATGTGCAAGGGCACATGGGGGGGGGTTAAGGAGGAACAGCAAAGAGTTGGCCGTATACAGTTGGGTCCATAAATCTTTGGACAGAGACAACTTTTTTTCTAATTTTGGTTCTGTACATGACCACAATGAATTTTAAATGAAACAACTCAGATGCAGTTGAAGTGCAGACTTTCAGCTTTAATTCAGTGGGTTGAAGAAAAAGATTTCATACAAATGTGAGGAACTGAAGCCTTTTTTTAACACAATCAATTCATTTCAGGGGCTCAAAAGTAATTGGACCATTGACTCAAAGGCTATTTCATGGGCAGGTGGGGGGCAATTCCTTTGTTATGTCATTATCAATGAAGCAGATAAAAGCCCTGGAGATGATTTTAGGGGGGGGGGTTGTATGTGGAACAGACAACATGTGGTCAAAGGAGCTCTCCATGCAGGTGAAACAAGCCATCTCCTTAGAAATTGCTACAATATTAGGAGTGGCAAAATCTACAGTTTGGTACAAAAGAAAGAAAGAAATCACTGGTGAACTCAGCAAAGCAAAAGGACCTGGATGTCCAAGGATGATCTCAGAATCATTTCCATGGTGAAGAGAAAGCCCTTCACAACAGCCAAACAAGTGAACAACAGTCTCCAGGAGGTAGAGTATCAATATCCAAGTCTACCATAAAGAGAAGACTGCATGAAAGTAAATACAGAGGTTGCACTGCAAGGTACAAGCCATCAAGCATCAAGAATAGAAAGGCTCGATTGGACTTTGCTAAAAAAAAGCCAGCACAGTTCTGGAAAAACATTTTTTGGACAGATGAAGCCAAGATCAACCTCTACCAGAATGATGGCAAGAAAAAAATATGGAGAATGCGTGGAACAGCTTATGATCCAAAGCACAGCACATGATGTATAAAACATTTGGGAGTCAGTGGGATGGCTTGGGCGTGTATGGCTGCCAGTGGCACTGGGACATTAGTGTTTATCCAGGATTGTGGTAATGTACAGAACCAAAATGAGAAAAAAAGTCTCTGTCCAAATATTTATGTACCTAACTGTATGTATTTAATTTAACTTTATAGCATAGCATAACTTTTACCCATGAACAACATTGAAAGGTAAAAAGAGTTGGGGAGCAAAATAAATATGCAAAAATGGTGATAAATAAGGGCTGTGATTGGCTATTGGTAGCCCCTATGTGAACAGTCAGACTCTGTTTGGCAGTACAGCTGGTTCTTATACAACCAAAATTTGCCTCCGACCCTGGAATTTAAAAATAAGCTCCTGCTGTGAGGCCACTTAGAGCAACGTCCAAGGGGTTGGAGATCTGTGTCTTTATAGCAATGACAGAAGCTACGTAACCCCAGAGGAAGGAACATCATCATATGAAAACAAAGGAGATGGAAACAATACGTGGCAAAACATTTCCTGAGAAGAATGAAGTGAACAAAAGAATGTGGCCACTAGTGATGTCACCCTAAATATGAACAGAACACCCAGAAGTAGAGTTCTGCAGCAGGTCGGGCACACGCGGGCACCCTGAGGAATAAGGGGAGGATTTTCAGGTTCGGGTATACCTGCGGGTCTCATCTAAATGTCTAATCTTATGTAATATTGTCTATATTTTACTCCTTTTAAAGTTTTATGAAACTTGTTTCTGTCCCTGCCCTCTCTTGATGACATCACTTCCTGTTTGATGGTGGTCAGCGGGTTGTGGATAAGGCAGTTGCAGGTCCAGGTCGCGTATGAAAGTGGCTAAATATGCTGGTTGCCTTCAGGTCGTGGGCTGCGGGTCTTAGAAATTGGTTCCATGCAGAACTCTACCAAGAAGGTCCATGAATAAACCCAAAGAACACCAAGGGGCAGATTTATCAAGGGTTGAATTGAAAATTCAAAATTTCGAGTTTTTTATAGTCAAAACTGGCAAATTTGACTAGGGAGTTATCCAAATTCGATTCTAATGCAAATGAACCCACATGAATTTGAAATTTGACCTTTGATAAATGTGCCTCCCCAAGTTTAGACTCGTTTATATAAACAAACATATCAATAATACGCATGTGTTACTCAACTGGCTGAAGGGGAGTTGTGGGAGGAAGTCACAACATGTGGGACAAAAATTATATATATTTATAAAGACAAAGATATGGAATTTCTATTTATGGTTTATGTAGAAAACACCAAAATATTGCTGGTTCACATCAGTCCTCGGACTATTGGAACTTACAATCTAATTTCCCATTTTATGGTCAGTTTCACCGGGAGCCAATGACATTCCTGTGTGTTTTGGGGTGAGTCTATAGGGGCACAGTCAGATATTGATGAGGGAGGCTGGAGAAATGATGTTGAATGATTGCCCCAGTGAGATGTGTATCCTTGTTGGATGGGTCTGTCCTGATTTGATCCAGGGGCTGATTGGTTGCATCTGGTTAGGCAAAGATCTGCTCATTTGGAGTTGTGGTCCCTTAGCTGGATCTCCCTGATCCAGGGCCCCAACATTCTTTACTGACTAGGGCCCTTTCTTGTCCAAGCCCAGCTCTGAGCACATTATGGAGGCTAGATAGACATATACACACACACACAGCGCATAACAAATTATGCAAATAAGTTAAGAAATTATCATTAGGAAAAATGTACTTCTAGTACAACAATTTTTCTTGAAAGGTCCTTAAAAGTAGTGTTCCATGGAGCGGCTGCCGGGATGCTTTATGTTTGTCTTGCTTTTTTAATTTAATGCATAATTAAACTGGTTTGCAAACTTCTCATGTCGGCTCTTATCCGCTCGGTTCATTGCACTTATCACGCGTTTCACTGATCCTCTGTAAGGGGGGGGGGGGGGGAGAGAAAAAAAAAAGCGTTAGCCAAAAATCCGAACATGCATGGGGCTGTGCTGAAGTCAAGTCATGGATATGCTTAAAAGGGCGGTATCATTAATTACTGGACGCGCCTCCTAACGTTGCCCTGATGAGGCAGAACAAATGAGACATGTTGATTAAATTAAATACGGCAATACAAATAGTCGCAGTCCAACAAGGTTTTAATAAGAGGAGCAAACAAATGGAAGGCTTGGGTTAATGATCACACTCCAGCTCCATCATTAAATTTAACATTGACCTTACAAGACAAATAGCCCTCACCAAGGTCCTCTCTGCTGCCAGCAATGAGCTAGTCTCAAAAACTTTAGTGGTGCTTACAATAAGCGAAAAGTTGCCCATACGTGCCCAGGTTTGGGAGGGCAGTTTGGCTGGATATAAATGCCAGTTAGGGGGTCCATTTTGGACGAACATCCTGCAATCACACTTGATCTATCCAAATTGAAACTAAATCTCTTGTTGTACCATGCCACCGGGTGCAAGATGCTGCAGCTACTCTGTGCTTCCTGGGAAATCCTAACACCTGCAACAGTAGCATATGGCCAAACCTTATGAAGTATCTGGAACACACTGGTTGGATACCTTGAAGGGTTGAGCACTGTATAGGCAGCTGAACTACAAATAGCAAAACTGGGATTATGGCTTAAGGCTTTTTGCCCAACCATATGAGAATGTACAGATCCTTGGGATGAGGCACTTTTGAAACACTACCCTGGAAATCCCACTGGATGTTGAGACTCAAAATCTCATCTCCTGAACATGCGGATGGGGCACTAGGAGTTCGTAGCTCATCGTTACTTCTGTCTATACCAGTGTTTGTAAACTATTTTCAGGTCAAGCCCTCTTGGAGTAAAAATCTTTGTTCAACCCCCACCTCATTCACATAATGACATATATACAAAAAAATTGGTGAAGAAGACACGCAGCCTCAGTTCAAAAAATATCAAGGACAGCGTTCACTCCAAATATACCCTATTTGGTCTTCGAGCCTCCACTGCTGATCCAAGTCCTCCCAGGTGGGCCGTCTCTACAGTCTAGGAAGCACTGGGTAAACTAACAGATACACTTATTTTTGTGACGACCAAATTGGACATTACCCGAACCCTTTGGTCAGAAAACAGCCAAATGGGTCTATGTGTGGCCGCCCACAAAACACGCTCTATAAATATTTAGTAAGAGGTGAAATATTTTGCTGCTATTTTATTTTTAATTTCATGGGTATCAACACCTTCCAAAGAAAAATCAGATTATGGAGCATCACATGGACCCACTTTAAAACAAAACAAAAAAAATGACTTGCAAGCAGACTGCAAACATTTACTGTATATGCAAAATTTTTAGCAGAATAAATCCATCATGGAGAAATGAGACCTTCTATGGACACCAGAGAAGCGTTGCCTGGAAATCACTTGGTAAGTAAAGATTCATGGTTTTTGGCCTCAGATTATTTCAGTTTTTGTTACAATTAACACTAAGAGCAAAGATATAGAAAAATCATAAATGATCTTACGAGTTGAACACTCTCTTCTCAAGTCGTGATCGGGAAGTGTTGGCTTTCTGCTTCAGATCTGTCAGGTTTGGGTACTTTTTCTTTGACTTTCTCTTTGCCCCTTTGCCTTTGCCGGGACACTTGGATGAGCCAAGATCCACCCCTGTAGCCTGCTCGATCTCTCTCATCAACTCCGGGTCCCTCCAGTCTGAAAGAATCAATATATATATAACTATTTATTCTGGTAGTCTATAATGTAAGCCCATATGCATACATGTTCAACTGATTAACCAATGGCAGAACAAGTCAGACGTGTTAGCACTCAAACTAAGTCACTTTCAGACATTCTGCTGCCCCTATTAAAGTTGGCATGGAAAACTGGCTCAAAACATCACAAAATTTAAGAATGTGTTATTTGGGTTTAACAAACATCCTTTAAATGGGAAAGGGAGGATCCCATCATTTTCATGGGAGGCAGTTGAGCAATTCTGTATTTGGTGGAGAATGCGCCTTTGTGCTCATATTCAAAATAGTCTGAACTTCTATAAGATACCTTAGAACAGGTATCCCCAACCCCGTAGCTCGCGAGCAACAAGTTGCTCACCAACCCCATGGATGTTGCTCCCAGTGGCCTCAAAGCAGCTGCTTATTTTTTAATTTCCGACTTGGAGACAAGTTTTGGTTGCATAAAAAAAACAGAGCCTCCTGTAGGCTTCCAGTCCACATAGGGGCTACCAAACAGCCAATCACAGCCCTTATTTGGCACCAACAGGAACCTTTTTCATGCTTGTGTTGCTCCCCAACTCATTTTACATTTGAATGTGGCTTTTGGGTAAAAAAAAGGTTGGGGACCCCTGCCTAAGAACACAAGTCGTTACATCTTGGTGTTATAAATAGCATGGTTTGTGATATTTTAAGAGAACTGTGTAGTAATATATAAAGATGGGGGCATGAAGTCTACTGGACTCCCACATTCGAGCGAGTAATGGACACAATGCACGGCAGCATCCAAATCTGCTCCCTAAGCGGAATCCCAATGTACAGAACTGATGAGTCGCTAAAGCCCACCCAATAATGAGCTTACTCTGCAATAATAAAAGGCGTAACAGTTTAGGAACCTGAAGAAATGAATCAATGGCTTAGCCCACAGAATGAAAACACACAATCTATTAGAGCAGTGTGACTTGGAGTAAAGTGAAGGAGCAATTGAAAAGCCTTTGAGAGAAATCAATAGAATTCTGAGCGGGAGAAGCTTTTTGGTGCTGCCGAGACTCTAAAGCTTTTCCTTTATTGTCTGAGAGTTTAGCGGCCGGGAAAAGAAAATTGCCAACTGTTGGAAGGCAGGTGAGAATCAATGCTGCAGTTATTAAAAAGATGCTATTTCACAAGCGGCTGCCCAGGGACCTGCCTCTCCTGAATTGTCCTCATCCCTGAGCAGTAACAAGTTACTACAGGCTGAAACATTCAATGCCCCAAGGTGCCTGCACATAACACTGGCTCCGGCCTTGCTTTAGACTGTGGGCAAATGGAAATGCTGAACAGAGCAGATTAGGAGGTCGGAGCAACTTAATGTCAAGGAGCAACTCGACAAAGGAAGCAGAAAACTACAATCTTATCTAAGACTCTCCGGCCTACAGCTAAAATGATATAACTTCAAAATGACTTTTAATTGTTGTAAATGATAGATGATTTTATCTAAAACTGAAGGGGTAGATTGATTAAGGTGCGAATGGTAAATTCAAATTCAATATTTAAAAAATTTTTGTGTGTCAAAACTCACAAATTTAAAAGCACCAACTTGAATGTAAATTTGAACGTGCGATTTATCACACCTCAACCATGGAAACAGTTTTAATTCAAATATTCGCCACCTAAAACCTGCCGAGTTCACGTAAAAGTCAATTGCAGGGGTCCGTTGAACCATTTTAATATGTAAATTGTGGGGGTTTTTTTCAGAGGAAAACTCGATTCGAGTTTTGGAGTTGGCACTATTTGATCGAAGATTAGATGTTCAAAGTTTTTTCATAAATAACCTCCCATTCGAGTTGTGAGTAGATTTGAATTTATTAGAGTAAAACTCACGTAAATTTGACCTTTGATAAATAACCCAGACAGACGATTGTGAGTGAATGGATTTTCCTCTTGACTTAATTGAATTATTCACAGCAGATGACAGTTAGTAAAGGTGACTGCTTTTGTTCTGACAGTCAAAAAGGCCATATTGCAAAACAATATCCGCCAGTGTATTTTGTATTTTAGAATGTCTGTAAATCAAAGGATATGAGATCCAATTTCCAACAGGAGTAGCAATATGCATGACCAGAACGGGCCAGTGGGACACAGAGAAGAAACCCAGTGGGCCCAGTTGACTCAGGCCGACTTCTGGGGAACTGTGGGCATTGCCATCCCCAATAACAGTCAAAGTTACCAGTGTGTGTGTTGGGGAGGGAGGGTTGGTGGTGTTGGCTTTGTTGCTCAGTGGCTGAGGCTTGAGACTGAGGTGGCAACCCCAGTGGGCTCTGGACACCCTAGTCCGACACTGTTGGAATGCATGTCTCCATGTGAAATGTAATTACTCATAACAGTCGTGTGAGTAATAGAATATAAGAGAAAACCCAATCTTCCTTCAGTTCAGTTCTTTCCAATTACAGAGGGAATGGTTATGAATTAACATGACAAGACCACTTTAAAGGGATACTGTCATGGGGAAACACATCAGTTAATAGTGCTGCTCCAGCAGAATTCTGCAGTGAAATCCATTTCTCAAAAGAAGCAAACAGATTTTTTTATATTTAATTTTGAAATCTGACATGGGGCTAGACATATTGTCAGTTTCCCAGCTGCCCCCATTCATGTGATATTCATGCGCTCTGATAAACTTCAGTCACTCTTTACTGCTGTACTGCAAGTTGGAGTCATATCACCCCCTTCCTCTCCCCCAGCAGCCAAACAACAGAACAATGGGAAGGTAACCAGATAGCAGCTCCCTAACACAAGATAACAGCTGCCTGGTAGATCTAAGAACAGCACTCAATAGTAAAATCCAGGTCCCACTGTGACACATTCAGTTACATTGAGTAGGAGAAACAACAGACTGCCAGAAAGCAGTTCCATCCTAAAGTGCTGGCTCTTTCTGTAAGCACACCACCAGGCAAAATGACCTGAGATGCACCTACACACCAATATTAACTAAAAAATACACATGCTGGTTCAGGAATGAAATTTTATATTGTAGAGTGAATTATTTACAGTGTAAACAGTGTAATTTAGAAATAAAAACTACATCATAAAAATCATGACAGAATCCCTTTAAGGTACCATAATGAACAGTAACAAACCTTGTTCCTGTGCCTGCATCTCAAACTTCTGCTTGGCTTCTCTGGCTCGATCCTCTGCATTTATAGGCACTCCAATCGCGTCCCGTGGAATGATCTTCCCATGGAATGGGCACTGGGTTGGTAATGGCAACAACAAGGATCAAATGGTCAATTGCCGGCTTATTATAGACTTTCATAATGGTCACAGTTTAGGTCTATGGCACATGGATGTTTTTCCTGCTTTAAATAAGTATCCAAAAAGAAGCCATATTATACGTGCATACCTTGTATCTGTCCTGCCTCTCACACAGGCTCCCATTAGGCATTGGGGCAAAGCACTTGTGTTTCACGGGTTCAAACTTCCCAGGGATTGTTATGTAACGAGTTTTCAACATGGCTTCGAATTCCTTGCTTTCCACCTCTTCGTCCACTTCACTGGATGCCCAGAACCGGTGCTGAGACCTGACCCTAAATGTAGAGATGGCACAGACACTTAATGTTCATGTTATACATCATAACCTCATAGCTAATATTGATTACTGTGCTTAAATGATGGAAGGTTGGAAAACCAACATACTTTCTTTGCCAATCATTTTTAAGATACAGAATTCTACCCTTGCTACAGTTTGGTAGTGATAAAACCCAGAATGGTTCCATCAAGTCTTCCCTGCCCTTACCTGACCTAATCTTAGCTAAAACTTTCTCTTGGCCAGAAAGCAATTACATGACACAAGTGAGGGGTCAATACAGTCCTCTCTGAGATAACCTTATTGTGCTGGAGAGGAGTATTAGGCACAACAAAACAGTTAAGCCCTTGATCAATATATGTTGGAGAGACATGAAGCAACCTCATACCATACAGAACAACAGCAGGACAGCAGCAGTAAGTTCTATAAGATACTCATGTAAAAATAATAAAGTTATAAGTCCCTTTGGTCTTCCATGACCTGTACATTTTAAAACAAGTGCTACCCAGTGTGCTCTGAATAACATATAGAACTCAGCCTGCAGCCTTATGTCTTTACATAGTCACAGAACCCCTCAGTGACTTCTAACATTCTTATCATACAGTAGGGGGTACATTATCCCTTATAATAAACCAGTAATACTTAGAGTTCCCTGTAGCCTGCAGACTTGTGTCTTTATATGGTAACAGAACAACCCCTCAGTGACTTCGAATATCCTTATCATTTACAGTAGGGGGTACATTATCCCTTATAATACATGAGTGATACTCAGAGTTCCCTGTATAACCCAGCCTGCAGCCTTGTGTCTTTATATCGTCACAGTACAACCCCTCTGTGACTTCTAATATCCTTATTATTTACAGTAGGGGGTACATTATCCCTTATAATAAACCAGTAATACTCAGAGTTCCCTGTATAACTCAGCCTGCAGCCTTGTGCCTTTATATGGTCACAGAGCCCTCAGTGACGTCTAATATCCTTATCATTTACAGAAGAGAACAAATCATTATCCCAGATATAATAAGGTTTTGTTGTGCTAGAGTTCCCGGGTCTTCCTCAAAGCAAAGGCTGAAGGATAGCGATGGACATTCCTGGTTTTTATTCTATCAATCATTAATTTTCCCCTCAAGGGGCCCTTGTGATGCTGGGGGCCCAGGTCAGTGACTTACACACCATAAATAATACACAATATCAGTGGCGTCTTGAAAATCAAAGGACTGAATTAAAAAACAAGCAGGCCGGGGTTTTTGTAAGAGAAAAGGGCTATTTTGCTGATTTCCGTTCGTTTGCGAGCACTTAACTAGTACATAAAAGCGGGAGAAACACTTTTATAGTTTCTGCATCTCCCAGAGCCATAAAGTGGTCGCCCTATGACTGTGTGGAAGTAAATTATCTTTCGTTAGTTTGGCATATCTCTAGTAATAAGCTGTGGGGTTCAGAGGTATGCCCTCTGTTTTATGGCAGAGCATAAAAGCAATGCAGTACAGCAAGAGGCAGACAGGCCATGAAATATGCTTTTGATTTCACCTGTGACTTGAATAACTCGGCTGTAAATTAAAACGCTCGAGATCGGACAACTTCCAGGCAAGTGACGGAGGCTTTCTGTCCATTGGCGCAAGATTAAAGGCTATCCATGCCTTCGTTTTACATTGGCTTTGTTTTTATGTAAAGAGAGGCTTATGGGCATTTTCCTCTGCTTTTATGAAGGTGCAGTTTCAGGCTTACATAAGAATCCACGGTTGTTGGGTTCTGTTCCCGGCAGGAACCTCCTCTAATATGATTATCTCATTACAAGTCTAGAAAATATGTATAATCTCAGGCCAAGGGAGATAGGGGTTTCTTTGATGCTGGGGAGGAATGTGTGAGCAATGCAGGTGGGCTGGAGTCCTATCCAAAGAGGGAATTACATATATCAGGCATTTCAAGCTGCATTGGGACTTTAGCAACTGCTGGCTGCAGGATGGGCAACACTGATACAAAGTGTTATGTTGTGAAATGGCCAACAAATAAACAATGGTCTTTGAACAAAAATCATAGATCAGAATAAAGAAGAAAAAAGTTATCAGATGGCCTCTTCCCAGGGAAAACCCCCAGTTGAAGGGTTACCAATGGTTTTTGGAACAGACAGAAAAAAAAAGCAGTAGCCCAAGTGTTTATAAAAAAAAAAAAAAAAAAAAAAGCCTATGAATAAGTGCATATTCAGGCACGAAATGTGTTAGGCTAATGTATGTGCTAATAAAGTCTTTTTAAATTATAAACACTTGGGCTACTGCTTCACTTGTAGTGGGTCTCTTCCTATTTGAATTTTCTGTCTATTCCAAAAACGATTGTGCAATGGTCACTATCTTGTGCTGCAGTTGCCAACTTATGTTATTGTTGCCATCTTGCCCTACCTTACCTGCGACAACTGCTGCTCTGTGGGGCCCGATGTGCCGGCACTAGACAGTGATTTCCAACCAGTGGCTCATAAGCAACATGTTTCTCACCAACCCCTTAGATGTTGCTTCCAGTGGCCTCAAAGCAGGTGCTTATTTTTCAATTTTTGGTTTGAAGGCAAACTCAAGTTGAATAATAACCAGGTGTACTGAAAATAAGAGCCTTATGTAGTCTGCCAGTCCACATAGGGGCTACCAATAGCCAATCACAGCCCTTATTTTGCACCACCCAGGAATATGTTTCACGCTTCTGTTGCTCCCCAAATCTCTTTACATTTGAATGTGGCTCATTGGTTAAAAACGTTGGGGACCCCTATGTCCCACTAGGGCAATCTTCCCTATGTGGAGTCCATGTGTATATAGTTATATGTTTTCGGTTGAACCTGAAATGCTTTTTTTCCCCCCTAGTATGCATGGATGCAATTTATAAAAACACAAATTAGACATTTGAGTAGGGATGCACCGAATCCAGGATTCGGCCTTTTTCAGCAGGATTCGGATGTGGCCGAATCCTTCTGCCCAGCCAAACCGAATCCGAATCCTAATTTTCATATGCATATTAGGGGCGGGGAGGGAAAGCGTGTGACTTTTTATCACAAAGAAATAAAAATGTTTTCCCCTTCCCACCCAAATTTGCATATGCAAATTAGGTTTCGGATTCGGTATTCCGCCGAATCTTTCGCAAACTATTTGGGGGTTCGGCCGAATTCAAAATAGTGGATTCGGTGCATCCCTACATTTGAGTATTCTTCGTTATCAAACTTAAAAGATTCCTGTAAGTAATCTGTTAAAGATGACAATTACCGACACTTCTCTATTACTGATCACAACCCCCTCTTCTTTTAGAGTGTAAGCTCTTTTGGACAGGGCCCTTTTCCCTTCTTGTAATACTGTATGTTCAATGTAGGGATGCAGCAGGATCCAGGATTTGGTTCGGGATTTGGCCTTTTCCAGTAGGATTCCGATTCGGCCGAATCCTTGCGTCTGGCCGAACTGAATCCTAATATGTAAATTAGGTGTGGGAAGGGAAATCACGTCACTTTTCGTTTTAAAACAAGGAAGTAAAACATTCTTTTTCGTTTCCCATGAAGGATTTGGCCGAATCCCAAATAGTGGATTTGGTGCATCCCTAGTTTAATGTGTAAATGCATTTATTATACAGTGCTGCGGAATATTTATAAATACAAGTTATTAATAATAATAATAATAATAATAAAACCTACTAGTGATAATTTGCTCTCTGATTACTGGAAGCCATAGTCACAAATACCTCACCTGCTCAAGAATTCCCAGGCTTTGACATTTTCAGTCCTAAATTAGTTCTGGTGAACAAATGATTTGATAAGCCCTATAATTAGCTAACTGGCCTCTCTGTGTGCATTAATAGCATTTTATAGGATTGGAGAATACAAACACACTTGGAAAGCATATGAATGGTGTTGAGGAAACGATTTACACATAACGGCTGAAAAGATTTCATACCATTGCGGGGTTAAGTCTGCGACAGGTTCAGATCATGAGAAAGGAATGACAAATAAAAGACTTTGTATAAGAGGATGTGGATATTGCTGTGGGCCACCCAATCACTACCGAGATCCATTCATACTGAGCGGCTGCAGAGGGATACTATTATTTACATTTCATTTACTATTTAATACTAATACTATTTAATACCATTACAGCTGGGGCTGATCCATGGTTTCAAGGTAAGAGCACTGCAAGAGTCTTTTGGGGGGGGAGGGAGATACCCTTGTTTTAAATGGAAATAAGCCTGGAATGTCCATGAAATTAATTATGAGAGCTTAACTGTGCACAAGACATCCATCCTTGAATATCTGCATTTGCGGCAGCAGGATAACATTTCTCAAGTCCCTCCCAGGACTCAAAATAATCTTTGTCCACCAAGAGTTCATAAGAATTAATAGCAGCGTTGATTATTGATGCGACCTACTCTTTTCCTTGCCACTATTAAAGGGGAACTATAAAATCAAGACATCTGGACCCCAAATCCAGTCCCCTTGCCTGAGTCAGACATGTTCTCAGCTGAACTAAGTGCAGAGTTCATAGAGGGTAACACTTCCCAGCTTTCCACTGATGCAAGGGCTGGGAACGGTTATGCTGCTCATGTCTCTAATTCCTCTTATTAGCAAGAAAAACATTTTACTCACTTAAGTATTTTGCCAGCTGTGGGCTGTTCCTCGCCCCAGTAATGCAGATCCAAGCCAAAAGGTACGGCAGGTGCTTGGGATAAGTCTGTCTCCCGTTTGGGGCACTTACTGTTGGGCTCTCCCGAATCCCTGCAGAAAAGGGAAGAGAATGGGTCTATAGGCGATTGCATTCAATAAACACATTTAGAACTGTATTTTAAAGGAGAAGGAAAGTCTTCTTGCACTTGGAGGTGACAAAAATTAGGTATCCCCATGTGATTGCATTTACTTACTGGAAACCCCAGGCCGGTGCTCTTATCAGCAGAAAACTGGGTTATTCCAGTGAGCACACGGAGCAATCTTCTTCCGGCTTCCTCTTTCTTCGCACGGCTGTGCATGACCAGTAGAGTGAAAAGCTGAACTTTAGCTAAAAAGCCGCCTATTTCATTCAACTAGGCATGCGTCTGCCCCGGGAAATTTGAAGAAAGAAGAAGTCTGAAGAAGATCGCTCCATGGTGCTCACTGATATAACCCCGGGCCGGTGCAGTTTTCTGCTGATAGGAGCACCGGTCCGGGGTTTTAGGCAAGTGCAAGAAGAATTCCCTTCTCCTTTAAGACACAAAATAATGTTTTTGTTTGGAAGACCAAACAGAAGTATAAAAAGCAGCAAATATTATAGGGTATTCAATTCTGTTTGAGGCAAAATGTTGATTTGTGATCTAAAGAAGAAACAATACGAAACTCAAACTGTACCTGGAGCTTTCAGGTAAGGCTTTTGCAGTTTTTTTTTTTATGGTTTTGAGTGTGGCAGTGGCACAAGTGGGGTCCAACTCATTGTCATGCTTCTTCCTAAGTGGAGGAACTTGAGGTTTTTTTACTTCTGTTTTCTTCATGGGCCGTTTAGAAGTCGACGGCTCTAGTCCTGTTAATAAAGAGAAGAGACTTTAATTCATGGTGGCTACTTACAGCAGATAAACCCATCACTAGTATAGTAAGTTAGGTTGAAAAAAAAGACACATCCATCAAGTTCAACCTTTTAACTCCATTTTAATCTGCCGAACTGCTACTTGATCCAGAGGAAGGCAAAAAAAAAAAAAAAAACCCATTTGAAGCCTCTCCAATTTGCCTCAGAGGGGGAAAATTTCCTTCCTGACTCCGAAATGCAATGGGAGCAGTCCCTGGATCAAATTGTACTATGAGCTATATCCCATAACCCTGTATTTCCAAGAACATGAACAAGTATTTTTAGTTGATGCTCTGTTAGAAGAAGGTCAGAAAAGGCTCATTTCTCATGACGTTAGAGCAAATGAAAAAGACTTTGGAGGCCCTGTGCAAGACTGAGTCTTAGCTCCTTTGTAAATCTTTCCAAAAACCTTTGAAATCCATTGCCACTAGGGTTTCCAACCCACTGGCAAAAATATTGCTCAATGCCAATATTATTAACATGGAAAAAATAATACAAATATATATTTTTTTCTAGAAAAGATGGCAACCGTAAGTGCCACTGCTCTGTGGATGTGTCACGGCCGGCACCCGATACCAGAACAAATGCCAAGCACCCTGGTCTTGGCTTGGCTTCATACCAGTAGTGTGACCACCGTTGGGCTTCGGGAGGAGCCTTCGCGAGGGCTCACAAAGACTTGTTTTTTTTTTTTCAAAGGTCTTTACTTGGGTGCCACCAGGACTTAACGAGGGGTGCAAGGCAAGATGTTCTGGCTGGCGAAGGGGCACGGCTGTTAGCAGAGTCTTTTGGGCCGAAGGTCACGGTACAAATGGAGCAGGCAAGAAAATCGTCAGACAGGCAGGATCGAGGCAGGCAGATATCAAGAATCGTCAGGCAGGCTAAGGTCAAACCGGGTTGTCAATCAAGGGTCAGGATACAGAATGCAGAATAGTCAGGAACAGGCTGGGTCAAACACGGGTAATCAAACAGGCTAGATACAGAACAGATCAGACGCACAAGGCTCAGGACCCACTAGAAACAAGTTCTATCACGGACACTGGCTGGGAGTATGAATGGGCCTTAAATACCTTCAAATGTCTCACCAAAACATGCGCCAATGCACGCTGGCGTAATCACGCCAACGCGTCTGTACCTTTAAGAGGCGCGCGCCCTAAGAAACCAAGATGGCCCCGGAGGCAGAATCAGGAGCGCGGCGGCGTGGCGGCCGTACCACTAGACCACCAGGTATTTTTATTACAGGATGATTACACCTTGACCTCAGCAGTATCATCATTAAAGAAAACGAATGTAAATTCTTTGTTTATACCAAAAAACTTAAAAAAAAAATTCAATTAACATCTAAACACCAGTTTAATTTTTATGCCAGCCTATGCCAAAATGTTTTTCCACCAATTTAAATCCACTTTTCTTTTTTTTGACGTTTGTAATGAGCAAAATTGCATTCATAATGCCAGATCACTAATCTGAAGAATATCTGACAAACTGAAGTGAGGCTTTTGTTATTTTAAATAAAGGGGTTGTTTGCCTTTGAGTTAACTTTTAGTATGATGTAGATAATAAAAAGTACCAATA